>WOVY01016055.1:0-22910 GCA_013436015.1 Rhipicephalus annulatus
AAATTGCTGGAGCAACTATCAATCGAAGGTTCGTATTCATCCCGAATTGCACCACATTGTCCTTATTCATTTCTTAATATTCTTATAAGGAACGGGTAAATCATGATGTGCTGACGTTGCCAGAAGCACGCAACTACTGCCTGCACATCACAACTGTGTTGCAGTGAAACACGACTTTTTTCCGCAGGCACACATTTTAGTTGACCACGATACCATTTTTTTGCTTTGATTTTTTTTGTGCTGTAAGTAGCAAGGCTGGTGCGCTTCAGCTGCCACTCATTAGTACCGCAACAGTGCATTGCCTTGTGGCTGTTAAGAGCCGTCGTTTCCATGGATTTGCGGTGAAATGTGGATCGGAAATTAGCACACGGCACCCAAAGTTTTCGAAATAACTAGACTTGTGCTGACGGCCGCTTCAAATTATCCGCTCAGACTTGCATTACAAAACAGGAGACCACAAAAATATTTTGAAGTTAGAGAGATTTTGAAATAACCGAGTTCGAATTATTGAAGCTTTATTGTATGTTATTATCCAGCCTCGCTTCATTCTGCGCTGCTTACGACGTAAAAGGAGTGGTACAGTGAGAAGCGGCGCTGCCGCCGAGGCTGCCAGTGGAGACGGTCAAGTCGTGGCACTCACAGGCGGAGTGCATGCATGCGCAGTAAACTACCACGCTTTAACACGAACTACTCTCATCCTCACTGTTTACAGCATATAAGTGTAACACTTCACATTTTCTGTAGATAGAAAAGTTCTGATAACAAATGCTTCGCGGAATTTCCCGCTTAGCCATTCTGCGACTACACTCACTGACCGGTAAGCTTTAGGTTCCGCTAAATAAATAAGGCATCGTAAAAACTGGTTGTCAGCCTCTTTGCCCACAATTAGGCTGGCTGTGGGTGACAACGATGCAAAAGAAATGAGCCCACAACAGATGTTGCAGAGAAGTACAGTGCAGGTACCTGGTTGTAGACGTCGTCTGACCTCAGCCGCCCGAGCACCATGCTAATGTAGGTCTCGTTCAGGGTCACTCGTCGAAAGTAATCATCCGGGTAGTTAGCAGGGCGCTTGGCACCAGCAGCAGACGAAAAAACCCGTGCTCCGCAGAAGCTTGCAAACGTCGTCAAAGTTGGACTCATCACTCGTACGTTGCGCACTGCAATCGTACGAGCATAACGGACGAAAAGCAGCGATTGACATAGAGGCAGAAAACTTAATGCAGCATTGTTGGTTTCAGAAGTAATTTAAAAAGAGAACAAAATACCTATCTGAAAAGACAATGTAAATTCAAGCCTCAAGATCTATAGGTAGCTTGCAATTATAAAAACAGCCAATTTTGCTGACTGAAAGGTTAGCGGAAAAAACAAAAAACAACACAAATGATAGATTTTAAGTCCCCCTTTTTTGAGTTCCTCTTGTGATCACTTCTTCCAATTTCTAGCTTACCAACAATAAAACATTATCCACTCCAACAGCTTTCTCATGGTACACTACAACTTCATCAATTAGAATTCAAAGTCTAGTCAAGTTTCAGATAACAGTTAGTGCAGTAAGTTCTAGGTCGGAAAGAAATTAAGAAGGATAATCATGGTAATTGCCCTGAATGGATCAGTAGACTAAAGCTGGAAAAACTGCAGGTTATTGATATTATATAGACGGGTCCGCAAAGACACGTGAAAACAGACTTGCCTGTAGCGGTAGTAAGCAACAAGCATGCGTTCCCGGACAATGCCTTCGATTTTCTGGTCGACCACGAGAAGTATGACACCGCAGAGAAACAGGGCCTCACACTGCAATGACAACACCGGCCCTTCAGTAAGAGGCGTATATCCGTGAAAAACCATGTCAAATAATGACAACGAAAAAAATTTACAACAAATCTACCAGATGGTGTGCTATATGAGACAAGAACTGAGGGATCGATATGACAATTAAGACATTTATAGTATACTATTAGACACAAGAGCACTGTGAATAATTAAAAAAAAAGTCTGCATGAAGTACTTTTTATTTTGACACCCGTAGTGTTGACACGCCATGATATCATGACATGCAAGCATGCTCCATTCTGGTGACCAATGCAGCTTCCACATGAATAATGCAGCGAGACAGAGCGCACGTACCAGTGTTTAGGTATTTCACAATTTTTTAGTGAACACCACCACAACATACCTTACTTGTACATGAGCTACGAAAGTGGCTTTCCCATGTGTTATGTGCTGTCATTGACGCCACGTCCAGTGCTTTGAAATGACTTCAGTAGCAAGAAACTAATACATGCATCATAAGTGTTCATCAGTGTTAGCCCTTTCTGAGCATCCTTCTTTATTGATTAAAATGTGTAGGGTAGGATTTCCGTGACTTCGAATACCATGTGTCAACAAATTTCAAAGAATAGCAAAGGCCATAGACTCAACAAGAATCGTCCGTAAAAACATTTCGTTCTGCAGAAAAGTGTATTTTATAGCAAATAACCAATGCAGCCTCACACTTTTCACCACTATGGCAGCTTAAAGGGGTCCTTCAACACTCCCTGCTCAGCTTTCAGCGTTTTCGTCAGCACAAGAGAAGAGAGAATGTGATTGCAGCGTGAGACAAATCTTTGTAAACTTCGCTCATACTGAACCGATTTTTTAAAATTTTGCGGCGTTCAATTTGTGAGATAATACGCTTTTCCAGTAAAAAAGTTCCATGGTTACTCAAAAAAAGTGTTTCAGGGCCTCTTTAAGTAGAATTTTAAGTTGTATTTTCGGAACACACGCCATTTGTTAGGAAGTCAACTACCGAGTGCCGTAGTTTACTGCAATTGGGCAATGTCAACTCTTCACTTACCATAAGTTGCTTGCCGTCATCATTGACGAGCACCGACTCCAGGGACTGCTGAATGAAGATTCCTTCGTCTAGGTCTTCCAGAAAGCTGAAAATTCGCATAACAGTGAATTACACATTATATAGAGCATGTCTACAGATGTAACAGTACGAATATATAATGAATGACAATGTGAGTACTAAAGCATAGCAGTCAAAAGACTTTGATAAATTAATTTGCCTTTTGGTTTGAAGTAGGTTCTATTGTGCAATGGCACAGTTTGCATAATGGCTAAGGTCTTCCGCATGCATGCTAGCTTTATGCATTCACAAGGCCTCTGGCACTTTCTAGTGACCTTGCAGCTGAGGCCAATGGTGCAAGTACTTCAAAGCTCGCATAATAAATGAGATATTTCTCGTGCATTCCAATTAACTCTACTATTAAGCTGCTTTAAGATAACACTATGTGCTGGGCTGGTACACTAATACCAACATTACTAGGGCCAGTTTGATCTAGTTATTTAAATGCTGCATAATAAATGAGCTTCTTTTGGTCCATACCATGGCTTATAAATTTTACATAACTTTTGCTGGTAGTACCAGTATTATGCACAAACACAGTAACCCATGTGCCTTCCAGAAAACTGTGCAGTGAGAATAGGGAGTACCATGACTAAAGCAGTGACACTGATATGAGACGCTTGCTTTGAAGCTTACCGTACGTGTCGATAGCATATTACGTCGATGGCAGACGTAAAGTGTTTATAAAGTCGACGACTGGCCATTAAAAAAAACTTAGACTGAGCATAAAGTTCATTTTTTTGTCATTATTACAGGTTACATTTATGAAGTGGCTTTACAATGGCAAGCCGAAAACATAGAAAAGCTTGATTGATATGCAGGGTTAATGTCCCGAAACCACTGTATGATTATGAGAGGTGCCATAGTGGAGGACTCCGAAAATTTCGACCACCTGGGGTTCCTTAACGTGCACCCAAATCTGAGCACACGGACCTACAGCATTTTCACCTCTATCAAAAGTGCAGTCACCACAGCCGGGATTCGATCCCACGACCTACGGGTTAGCAGGCGAGGACCTTAGCCACTAGACCACCACAGTGGGGCCATTAGGAAATGCTGTTGACACTGTTGAGTTGTTCCAATACCATTCTGTTGAAACGGTGGAGTGAAGTGCTGCGATGTTTTGCACTCACTAAAAATATCAATGACAATATCGCACAAAACCTCACCGATTCAGGTCAATGGTATACTTGTGGATACTCTCGAATGCCAGGTAGAACCTTGTGAGGATATCGATGTAGTTCTCGCGCAACTCTTCATCCCGATCCTGCAGTTGCTATGAAAAAAAAAAAGATTTCCACTAATACTTCTCGCTTTTTCTGGACAAACTATTTTCAAAAAGAACCTGATCATACATCTTTAATGTACAAGAAGTCGCCAACAGAGCTTTGTTTGATGGTTGTACACCTGCTGAGGTGTGAGCTTTAAATGAAATTTTCAAAGTCGATCCCAACACCCAGAACAATGGCAGGGGAGATACACTGCACAGCTTTCATAAAACATTGCTTTTGACACTTTCACTTTCAGCTGCATATAAAAATGAACGTTTTTTGATATTGTACAATTTTTGTTAGTTGAAGTATGTAAGCAGCAATATACCTAGTGCAGCAAACACTGACAAATAAGACAGTTTTTGATTCCCAGTGACCTTCTCAGCTACAGTGCTGTTCAAGAATTAGTCCCCTATGGCAAGCACAAACTGCGTGTAAGAATGTAGCTCTGATGGTTCATTCACTGTCAAAAACTTCTAATGAGACGTGTGGGGACCAATAAGCAATAATTTTCTTTTGAAGACAGAACTCATGTTCAATGAAATTCGGTATAATGTCCATAAATTTGTAACCTTCTCAAAAACTTCAAGAAAGTTGGAATATGATTATACTTCTGCATGCAACTTACATGCAATACATCTGACAATTTCCAAATCATTATTTGAACTGGCAAGAACACATATGGTTTTTGTGGCTTTCACTTAAGTTTCCTTCAAGCTCATTCTCATGGCGATGTATATGGTGGTGAGAACTATCAGTTCAGTATTTAAGGGCTAGAAGACGCACATGAAAGTGCTATTACTAGCCTACGAATGAAACAAAAGCACTTGACACACTTATAATTATCAAAGCCGCTGTAGAAGGACGAAATGAGCATTGGCAAAATATTTGGATAGTGAAGTGTAACACAGGCTAAATTCAAGTTGCTTCTTTGTTTGTTATGAAGCTTTAATAAGAAAAAAAAATGCATTCTGTGTTAGAAAGACAAGGGGCTGGCTTATGCTTGCATGACTGGTCTTTACATGAAAGCAAGTCATTTAAGAATCAGTTGACTCGGCCTCATATGAACGCATAATGCAAATCTTTCTTCGTTTCCATATCACAAAGCAAAGCATAAGAGTGGCTACATCTCAGCAGTGAGGGAACGTATCCTTACATCATTCGCCTCTATCTTGTTCTCGAAGTGGTCGATGACCTTGAAGTAGCTGTAGTCAAGGAGGATGTCCCCATACTCGGCCACGTCTTTGCGGTTGTCGAGCTTGAATATGGATGGGACCACATCCGAGAGCCTCAGAAGCTCGGCCACGATGGCGTTGCCCCTGGAGACGAGGTGCAGCAGCGTCTGGCCGCAGGCGTTGTTCTCGGCTAGGAAATCCATAGTACCAAGCCAACTGCAATATTGAGGAAGCAGTGTTCGAATGAACATACCCACTTCCTGTTTTCAGCAGCTATACTTGGTTTCACACATCAGATGCAATGATATAGAGGATGTGCTAGAAGGTTGCTCAGCGAAATGTGCGAACCCATGCGTCTCATGCTAAGCTTTTGTCAATGTGTGTCGGGTGTCTCGATCAGCTGTGAATGAAACACTAAAAAATGAAACAAAAAGATGCTAAGCCCTCCAGAACAACGTATTGAACCCATATGGCAGAGTTTGTCAATTTCTAAGGAAAAAAGCACCTTTGTTCATTATGCATCCTAAATAAAGAAATCACATTACAAGTGGTAAAGTTACTACACTCTTTTTGGTGTGCACGCATACACTGCAAAATGTCTCGTTAGCCTCCTTAGCATTACACTTTATGTACTAAATGGAGCAGAAAAAGTCTATGGCACCAACTCAACTGTAGCAATAAAAGAACAGTGTTTGAATTAACACAACATTATCATAGAGAAGAGTTTCATATTTCTAGTAGCTATCAAGTTGATGGGACCAAGTCAACTGCACCGTCGCAAAGACAGTGTTCGAATGAATGCAGCCTTTCGTACGGTGCCATAGAGACGAGTTTAACATTTTGCTCAACTGGGAAAATCTATGGTGCAAAGTCAAGTGCAGCCTTCTGTATAGACTGTGCTTTAATGAACACATTTGACAGGGCATATCATTAGAGGAGGTTTTCGTGTTTCTAGTTATGCAGTCCATGGTATCTCTAGTCAACTGCACCATTGCAATGATGGAGTTTGAATGAACACACAGTTTTTCATCACACGTCTTAAAAATGGGTATCATGTTCTAGGCTATATAACACCTATGTTGCCCCGAGCACTGCACAATTGAAAAGATGGCATATCAAACATTGCAGCATTATACATAACATGGGCGTCTCCCTTCGTGACATGTCATGAGATTGGTTTCTATTTTAGCTTCGAAGCAATAATTAATAGGTGCAAGGTTTTTCTAGGCGATTCCCTGTAACCACTTTTCAAACCGCGCGATCAGGAAAATCTTCCGTGTTCCCAACAACGTCTCAAAACTGCAAATGTAAAGCTCGGCTTGACTAGCTAACGCACTGCATGATATAAGGGTGTGCATTTTCGATGACGATTAAAACCGATCGAGATAGAATTTCTCGATTGCTAGTGCTACCTAATGTAAATAGGGCACCGCAACCAATCGCAAAGCCGATCGCGACTGAATGCGTCTGTATGACCGGTTCGATACACTTTGATGCAAAGTAATATGCGCGCACGCTGTCAACTACACTTTTCTGATATTACCTAGTTTGATTGCCAGCAATGGTACGTCGCGATCTCCCGAAGTTAAAAAACGTGGCGCCCCAAATACGATATAAAACGCAATTAATGTTTCAAATACCATCAAACGTACTGTACGAGGGATGAAACCGTCTTTCCACGGATACGAACTTTTCTGCCACACAGAATAAGGCAATCAATCCATGCAGGTGAGTTACAAAATCACTCTGGGCGCGTTACATCTCAGCGTCATCTCTGACACGAATTCGTGTCTAAGTATCACGAAGATTCCTTGTAAAAATTAAGCTGAGAAGGCGATGGCTCTAACACGAGGACGAATCAAAACACTCCGCCCCCTAGGCACTTGGGGACTTGTGTGCATGTAATTCCGGCAGCTTGGAGAAGCCACGAAGTGCTGACGTTACACGTGGTGATAATACGGCCGTGTCCGGGCCCCTCAGGATGCTATGCATGATTCAAGCACTGTACTGTGGTAATTACATCGCAATTAGAAGTTTTCAAGCACTGATGCTCATGACGAACCAAAACTTGCCTCTTCTTCAATGGGATCGAGAGAAGTCAAGTGAACATTTCTCCGGAATTCTCGCCCAACCGATGTGTCTTGAATGCAAACAGAACGTTCTAACTTGCGCTAGAACTGCAGTATGTTTTAAAGGTATGACAAGAGTTTGTCAAAACAGCTGTACCGTTAAACCCCTACCCAACCTTTACACTAGGCAACACGGGCAAGCGGCTATGTTTGCCGACTACTGGCGCCACCTATGCAAACGAAGTGAAAATGTGTAAACTGGTAGGTGTTCTGTAACATGACCTACTACACTCCTGACCTGTTCAGATAGCGGGGTTCCTATGGGAGCGCGTGTCCCCGCTCTCGTTCAACCGCTCACCATTGGTGGCGCTACCTATAACCTGTTCGTCTGTTTCTTTACGGTTGTTTTGTAGGCGCTGGTATAAGAATGCCTGCATTCTGTAGTGAACTGGCGGCATATATGTGACTATTTCTTCCCATACATTGCTGGTTAAGCAAGGTGTTCAGAGCGCTTGAGTATTTATAGCACACTGGTTGACAAACGTGGGAACCCGTAGATTTACACGATGTAGGGCAGCCTATGCGTGGTAGCGTGCATTTTATTGCAAAAAAATTCTGAATGTCTTTTAGTATTATTATTTCTGAATAATTCTAAATTTTGGATCATAAATACGCACTACGAGTGCTTTGTTGGTCAAAATTTGACCACAAAGAGTGAAGATGACGTCAGCGAGCAGGTGCTGACTAGCGCCACGCCGCTCGTAGGTGACGGCCCTAGCGGCAGAAGGTATGAACTAGAACGTGGGCGCTGGAAGAGGTGCTCTCTGGGCAGGTCAGGAGTGTAGTAGGTCATGTTCTGTAATGTGGCTGCGCAAAACGAACGTGCTTTTGCGTACACGCTATAACAAATTTTGTTCAAAACATCAAATAAAGAGTAATAATCATATTAAAAGTAATCTTGCTTCAAACATTTCGATCAGTTAGGGTACAGAAATGTTCATAAATATGAGTAATGATTCAACAAAATGCCAGTTTTACGCATCTACAGCCAGTGCATGTAGTGTGGCTACATGTAGTAGGATGTCTTCGGAAAACTGGTCAACGTCAGCTTTGCGCAGAGGCGGTGTCGTACCCAATGAAGTGTAAACTGAGGGGCGACTATTGCTAGTTGAAAACTTTTCCCAATACCCCGCCGGGACGACGTGAAATACCGTCGGCCATGGCAATTTTTGCCAGGCCCTACGGGGCTTCTTTTACCAAATCAAAAAACAGAATGGGGGAGCAGGTGGTACCCGTACAGGCTACTTAAATATTACTCCGGTAACACTGAAATTGCGTGATCTAACTAGCGGTGGAAGAGGCCTATGAATCAGTGAGGTTCCGTGCATGTAATTTCTTTTTTCGGGGAATTACCGCCTGTCAATTCGAGTCAAGGAGAATGTGTGTGACATAGGAAATTTCATGAATTGGTAAGTTCTCTTATGACGGCCGATACTTAGTGGTCACAGTCCACCTCCATCTGCTGTAATTGGTTTTAGCGCATGCCACGCAAGCATAGCCCTTGAGATGTGTTTTTATGATTTACGTGAAGCGATCTTTCACTATTGTTGTTGGACTTGAGCCCACAATGTGCAGTGTACTAACAGTATATAAATGGTTAAAGTCATGTTTTTGTTGTGCGGCAGTGGAGTGTCTAGTCACAATTTCAGAAGTTGCCTGTACGTCAGCCACGTGTAATTATAGTATGTGTATGCGTAGATGAAGGCGGAAATTAGCATGTTGCGCAGGGAAATATGCTGGATATTTCGTGAACATTTGCAGAGGAAAATCCCCGAAACGGAATTTTGATGTCTCTGAATGTGAAATTTTTTAGTGGCTGTGTTCCAATTCTTGGACAGTCTACGCAGATTGCTTAGAAGACAGCACCGAACCCATGCTAGAGTGTGCTAGAAGTGTTGAGTGGCGTGACCGCGCCTCGCCGCCTGATGCCTTCCGCGTTGCCCGTAGCGGCGGCGCTGCAGTCGAATAGTATGAATAAATGGATTGATGTGGCTGTACCCTTTAGATCGGGCGGCGGCTAACGCCACCTAGCCGTAATACTCAGTGAACCAACAACTAGATTTATCTTCTTTTCCCTTTAAATAGTGAAGTTGAGGACTGGCAATTTGCAGTGAATGACTTAATTTTCACTCGTGCCTTGACTTTAGCCACCAATAGTACTGAAAGAGCCGCGCGCACGAACTGCTGTGCACTCCGGCTTCTCCGGTGCGCTTTTTCGATGTAGATTTCTTCGTGCCTGCCCATCATTCATGTCTAGCACATGATGTCATTACCTTTGAAGTATGACACGCCAATCTACTGAATTTGAGCTCTATAAAAGTTCTTGTGGAACACGAAAATTACTTAGCCCTTTTAGACGCTATGTACACAATTGTGTACATTTGATTTTGAGGTTTTACAAGAAAACAATCAAAAAATGAAAGTTTTTGATAACTTTAGTTAATTTGTGTGTCTCTCGTCTGGCAACACTGAAGTTTTTAGGGTCATTGTGTGCGCCGAGGCGATTTTGACCGGCGGCGGCGTGGGGGTCGTAATGAGTCGGCGGCGGCGGCGTTGTCGGCGCACGCCGGTTTTTTCATCGGCGGCGGCGTGCGGCCAATTTTCGTCAGCGGCGGCGGCGTCGGCGGCGCAGAAACCAAAACTGAAAATTCAAAAGGCTCTTCCGCCACAGGTTACTGAATTAGTTGAAATTCGGGAATTTTAATCCAAATAGCATAAATGACCCTACACAGATGTGTCGACATCCCGATGAATGCAAAGCGTTTTGTAAAATAGTTTTTATTTCGCTTTCATGAAAAAATAACGCGTATTTCAATCTATGTCCATGTTCTACGGTAAATGTGCAGCACTTTGCTTTTTTTACTTTAAGATGTTGTTTTAAGTTGTTGTTGTTGTTGGCAACGTCATACTTCATGAAACCTTTTTTCATTGAACAATGAGCAAGCAGTGACGCACGTCACTCATTTCGCTTTTTCCGGATCTGATCTTACTTTTACATTGTACGCTGCACAAAAGAAGAAGCACCTCTGCTTCGAGTTTTCTTATTACGATTGCATGAAACCACTTTTTTGAGTATCTGTCATGCTTTGAATGTAACTTTCCTTCAAACGAATCAAAATACCTACTTTTCGCAATGTGAGAATCTTTTATGCAGCGATATAGGATGCGGAAGGAAACAAATCTGCGCATTTATTCAACTAGTTCTCAGCGCGGTGTTCAATGAATGAAGTGTAGACATGGGCGAGGCGGGTGGTGCAAAAAGGACACTTGAACCCTTCAAGCTCCACCAGCACTTGCTACCCACTCTAGCGACACCAACACGACCTACTCCCTCAGTCGCGATGCAAGTTGAAAGAAGGGTTTGCAACCCCCCAAGACAAAAACCTGTCGATGGTCATATGTGCAGATGCGAGCAAATGCAATATTTTCTCAGATAGACAGCCCATACTGGTCACGAGCTGGGCGTCCGTTGACCACGCCTGCAGAGAACGTTGACTCCCCGAACCCTTGGTGTTTGGTCAGGGGAGGGGAACACCCCTTGCAAGTGGGCCCTATTAAAATTTCTCTTAAAACGTCACAAATAAGAATGCTTGATAAGTATGTATAAAACATTCAACTTTTCAATGCTTTTTTTGTAGCGTGTTCACGTGCTCAATACCCATCAGATGTGTGAGAAATCGAAATAGCAACTGCCACTCTCGACTTGTTCCGGAAAAGACACTGTAGAACAATGCAATTACGAGTGCTGGGAACCTTTGTTCTTTTGTATATTTGATTTCTAGGCATGATTTGAATTCTTATATAAACAAAAATAAAACCTGCAACATATTAAAAAAAGGCTGCTATTGCAAGATGTGTGTTGCAAGACGTGATTTTTCTAGACTTAAGTCTCTGCAAGGCACATCTGGTGTCACAAACTTGTAAGTGTCCCCCCTTTTCCCCACGACATCTCCCGATCCCCCCCCCCCCTCTAATAAAAAGGCACCAATGTAGGCTTCCGTGATTGCCTACTGGCGCGCGGCGGGCCAATCCGGTGGCTAGATCCAACAGTGGCGATTTCGACTTGCTTTATTGGAGGTGCTGAAGGATCAAGAAAAGGCCGATATTTGTAAATTTCTTGAGAGTTCAGTGATAGTTCCTTCATGAATACCGTGGATTATTGGACCTCACTTTGTGTATAATGCTCCAATGAAAAAAAAATGCTTTCATCCTGTGTCACTGCAGAGTCAGAAGCCATCACATGTGCAGGCATCAATAAGCTTCTATATGACATTGCTAAGGTTCAGTACATTTGTACAAATAATTCTTGTTAATTGGACATTTTGAGTATAATCCCTGCTTGGGTTAGTATGTGTGAAACATAAATTTGAGATTTAAAATTATCATTGTGTGTTTCTGCAGCAAAGACACATTGATTAAAACTGATGACTCCGGAGCTACGGCAGAGGTAACATTCGTTCTGTTTTTTTCGGTTACGGTAACGGTAATGCGTTACCTTTTTATGTATCTATATAACGTGCAGCCGTGAAACGTTCCCCTTTTTCTTATTTGAGTAACTAGTGAGGTATTTAGTTACTTTTTATTGTAACGGATACATCACTAAATAGACTTACAGGAGTGATGTCGGCCCACACCTTTAGTTGTTGCGGTCTACAGGCTGGCTGTAAACATTAAATGAATATATTCCTTTCATCCAGAAGGGTTGCTCGATCATTGATAATTTCGACCTTTGAGAAATACACAACAGCTTCTTAATGATATGCATATCATCCCACCGAAGCGTGCACTTCGTTTCGTTAATATTTACAGTCAACGTGAGTGCTGTCGTCACGCCGTATGTTTTAAGTAGAAATTTAGCCTACTCAAAATACCCAAAGACGTCGATCCACCGTGCAACGCGTGGCCACGCGATGACGGTTTTGTATGAAAATGGCATCCACAGAGAAACATGTTGCATCTGCTGAAATTTTATCGCAACATTATTACACTCCCACGCTCGCTTGTATTTTTATGTCACAGTCTTGCGCAAAGGCACTGCCGTAGTGGTTCAGTAGCTAAGGTACTCGGCTGCTGACCCGCAGGTCGCGGGATCAAGTCCCACCTGCGGCTGCTTTATTTTCGATAGAGGCGAAAATGCTGCAGGCCTATGTGCTGCGATTTGGGTGCATGTTAAAGAAACCCAGGTTGTCAAAATTTCTGGGGTCCTACACTACGGCATCTCTCATAATCATGTGGTGGTTTTGAAACGTTAAACACCACATATTAATCAGTTGCCTTGCGCAAAGGACGCTTGGCCGCCTGCGAACACTCTAGATTATTTTAGAATTTTCTGATAAGCTTGAGACACCTACGATATGGATGCTACGTGTATAAATGGCGACGTACCTTCGCGCAGATCATATTACCAACGACCAATGCTCTGATTACCGCTATCTGTGTAAAGCGCGAATTTCGAGCACTTTGCACTTTCCTATGCACATGTTCACTCAATAAAAAGTGTCGTCTTGAGCAACCCACGTACCATCTTCTTTGACGTCGCAACCACGCGGCAATACCGTAAGTGAAATGAGAACAGTGAAATGATGGATACAAAACAGTGAGATGGGGCGTAAGTGCACGGCCAAGTTTTGTTTAAGATGCGTTTACCACAAGCTATTTTCTTCTATAGAACCAATATGATGCGGATTTGTTAAAATACTGTGAAGTTGAATGTCAAGAAAGGAAGAACATGAACTTAGAAAGAGACAGTGGAGACGAAAAGTGATAGGTATCCACGTAAAGTTTGATCGGTCGTTCCCCGCCAAACGTCCTAAACGTTTTGTCGACTATCTCAGGTGTATTCGAAAAAAAAAAAAGTCGGGCTGATTTACTCCATTGAAATCAGTCTATCGCGAAAATTCTTTCGAGAGAAAAATATTTTTAGTGGCCTATATGTCACTGAAATTTCAGCTATAGGCTGGGCCCTATATTGAGTCCTAAGATAAAAGCCTATTTACTGATTTACTGAGAGAGTCTATGTATAGGCTCTATTTATTTTGCCGACCTATGGTTTCGAATATTTAAAACCTCTCACTATGGCGTGCCTTGGTGTCGTATTGACGTTCTGGCTTGTAAAGCCGAAAATTTTATTTTTCAAATTATAAACTGTTCATATCTCCCCCCCCCCCTCTCCTCCCCGGCACTCGTTCTAGGGTTGGTCCTTTGATAAACACCATTCACATATCTTTAAAAAATGCTTGGATATCAACTATTCATAACTCTCCTTTAAATATGTGGAAATGAAATAACGTCACTAAATTACCGATGAGGTGAAATATTAACTCTAAAAGCACAGTAAACGTGCCTAAAAAGCTAATTCAACGCTAAAAAAATGTAACCTTAACTAATAATGTCACCACACTTCTAAAACCTCATGCAATGTATATTGCATACCTGCAAGGTGCAGTTATTCAAGCGCTTTTTGCAGTGAAATTTGGCCATGGAGTTAATCTCGTTCATGGCAGTGCTATTTCTAAATTTGACGTTTGAATATCTAATGAGGTTTACGAGTTTCGGTGAAATCCGCGTTTTTTTTTGTGCGATGTAATTGAGCATTTTATGCATTGTGCTGGCACGAAGTTTATTGTAGATGATGCGTTTATAGAGTACACCGTTCAACGACTGTGGTGAAATAGAAACAGCAATTTATGTTCATTCATGCTACACAACTTTCTTGATATGCTCCCAGAGAACAGAAAAACGCATAACGAAGTACATTACTAACGAACGGAAGAATTAAATATTTCTCGGCCTTTTCGTGTTGTTTCTGTAGTCCAATCTACAAACGTTCGTATTAAACGAGCATGACGGTACGAAGGCATGGAATTGGGTTTTGCTGCATGTTGTGACACATGTGCCACTCCAGGTCACCTTTAATACATGACATCGGAATCCACACTGAGCTTGATCTATGATTATGTACCTAATCAACGGAGAATAAGAACTAAGCTCCGGATTCATTATTAATGTGGCTTCAAAGACGAGAAAGCAGCACGATTCGCGAGCAATCGAGCGCCCGTTCTCTCTCTCTATTTCGTTGAACTGCTTGTGCCCTGAGATGCCACTTCAATTTCTTTTTGAATTAATGTGGCGATCTGGAAAGTTGTGAGCGCCAAACAAGGCGCTAACAAGAATGAGAGAGACAGGATGGGTGCTTGTGAACGTCGCGTGGAGGCATTAGTTAGCGCTCGAAATTTCCCGATAACAATGCGCCATCTGGCAGGATTTCAAGTTTTGTTAAAATGTAGCGATGACACAGATCATGGGTTTTGTCATGTCATTTGCTACCAATCAGACAGTGGCTGCGTAATTTAGGTTACCATGAAAATTGTCGCGGCCATATTTCAAGAAGGAAGGAGGCAGAAACGCACCGTTCATGCCATACGTGATCCTTCATCACTCGTGGAAATCAATTTATTCAAGCTGTAACGTGATTGAAGAATTCTGTTACTTCTCGGCAATCAGAGAGGCTTTTAATTCTCCCGTCTCTTATGAGATATTGCTGCCATTTTTTTCCAACAGGCTTGCAGTTCTGTTGCACGGACATAGCAACACCCATGTTTTTGATGATTTTTTTTTCATTCCCATTCAAAAACTTTTCCATTCATAGTCATTTCTGAAGCGCATAAGAACTGAATTCCTGTCGTTCGTCACCCGTCGCTACGTTCGTCCAGTACACACTGCAAAAGGCTTGATGGCAAAGTCGTTTTCTATGTTCATGTTCCTTGTACCCAACCTTTCGCGCTCTTTGTGCACGTCAAGGAATTCAGAAAGACTACAATACAACCCAACTAGCTGTACACCGTGCCGTCGGGACTGGTATGCATGGCGCAAATATGTTGCGAGTGGTCTCGCAGTGTTCTGCCATTGTGCTTCGTTTCCTGTTCCGTGAGCTCAAGTTTGGTCGACACGTGGCGTCGTTGCCGCGCCATTGGTGTCGTGTTTCCCGTGTCTTTTCTTATACACAGCGTTCTACGAAAAAATGCCTCTGTGTAGCCGCTGGTGCCGAGGTCGCGGATTACGTTTTTGCTTCTTTCCTTCCGCAGCTGTCGTGACAATTGGTGGTTAGATTATCGGTTATTTCTTTACTTATTTTAGTTTTCTCGTTTAGCAAGTTTTCTGTATTCTAGCCCAAGAAAGGTGATCCAGATTTTTTTTCTCTCGTGGGAATGACCATAGGTATCTGCGTACATGGTTACAACTCCACATTTCCAAGTTGTAAGACTAGGAGTGCCCTGCCGACGGCCCCTATTCTCTTTCTGCTCTAGCAGCCATGACCGTCACGTTCTTCCAAACCTTCTCCTCCTACCTACTTCTAAACTATTTTCTCCACTCTCCCTTTTCCCTTCAAGGGACTGAGCCGTGGTCTAGCAAGGAAAGATAGTGTCTTTTTCTTTTTCTTCAACCACACATTCATCCATTCAGGGGAAGCTTGCATGCAGTAACTGGTTTGGAAAGCAGGTAAGGTTCGCGGAAAGTCACCTCATCTACCCTGATTTGTTCCGGGTCTACGCTCTCGAGGTGCGCCAAAAGAGGCGACAACACGAAAGTTATACTTCGAATTCTTTAGGGCTGTTGGCTCCCCTCGTCAAAAACTCTTTGGACACGCCTGGCTGACTGACGGCCTAGGAAGAGCTGTCGGAAATCAAGGCAGCTTGATTTGTTCGACGTGCCACGAGACGCGCTGAATAATTAGCCGAGAGGTTGGGATTCATCGTCAGGTATGTTTCCCACACTCTGTGGTGCTCTCAAGTCTTCCACTCCCCCAGGCCCTAGCCTGCCTAGCGCTGCAGGCCCTATTCTGCACGTGCGATGCAACGTTATTGCACTGTGCTGTGTTGTGCGTATTATTGCATTATGACCTACGTTGTGTTTCTCTCTCGCCATGTGACGAACTGAACGTGCATCCTTTCTATTTCCTGGGTAGAAAAGAAGGCAGTGTTTGACTTTCTCTCTCTTTCTCCTTCTCGTTTTTTTTATCTTTATTCGCTGCGCCGTGCTCCCTGCTGGGCTGCAGAAATTAGGCGCCTTCTTCTAACCACTACCCCCACCATTTGGGGGACGGAGATGAAGACCGCAATTTCTTTGGACTGCCCTTGACTAAATGGACATGCAGTCTGTCCGTTTACAGTGATATGCAAGGCGGCTTTCCTAAAGGTTTATTTTTTAACCAAAAACTCTTGTTCACAGATTGCTTTTCTCCCTCATTGTGCCTTTACCTTTTCGAATTCCAGCGAGTGCACGTGAGCACGCGAGTACAACAAAATGTCACCTCTCCGAATTCCAGCAAAGGCACGCGAGCACAAGATCTCAAAAAGGTGAATGGCAAAAACAAAATGAGCGAGAAAAGCCGTCTGTGAACGAGAGTTTATGGTTGGAAAACTAACCTTACAGAAAAGCTGCCTTGCAGTTTATTGCAAACTGTCTATTGTTTTCTCCTGCAGAGAATTTTAGGAAGACCACGGCTTAAAATGCGAGCACCGAGACGCTCTGAACCAGCTCTCAGAAGCTCTCATCAAGCTTCCATGATGCTACCTTTAGTGTGTAAATAGTGAACATAAATGTTGCTCTTATCAGCCCCGGCTACTCTGCTTGACTTATACCTAATACTTGGCTAGCTCCTTCGAACACATCACGAGCAAGCAAAAAGGCACGGAGTTGTAAAGATGAAAATGTGCAACATCACATCGCTTTTATTACGTGACATATTCGTTCTCCGCCGCATTCGCCCGATCGTGTCCACATATAACTTTCCCGTTTTATAGCGACGACACACCGTTGATTGCGGTCACGTCATTGAATGTCATTTAAACAGCGGTTGCATTATTTATTTGCAAATTACTTCTTCATAAAGTATGGTGAAGTAATTTATTATTTGGCCACCTGAGGAGCTTTCTAACTTGACTTATTTTTTTATCAAGACTTGAATATAATGTTAAGTTTTATTTGGTTGACTCTGAGCATTACCTTCGCAACAGAAGTACATCTGTCAGCGACAATCATTCTTAACCTTTCCCAGTGCCAGTAGGTCCGTTCAAGTTACGTGATGAAAACCAGTTTGCTGAACTATGTCATATATGACATGTCGCTCAAATGTCGGTCTCTGCATTTTTGATGAATCCAGCCGTCTTTTGTAAATTGTCTACTGGCAAGTTTTTTAAAATTTTGTTTTGTTCTTTTTAAAACTGGTGGTCTCAGGCAAGCTTATTACGCCTCTTCTCACCACTGGATAGCCGTTGTTACGCGCGGCGCCTGGGCCGACGGGGGAGGGCCGCGTTCTTTGTTCATCAAACAAGTCACCGAAGGGCTGCCAGCCTGCTGTCCGCCGTGTATCGTCCATCTTAGCTGGAAGTGAGGTGGCATTCCGACACCATAAGACGTTCCACGAGACGACCACAATGGTTTCTTGGTGTCACAGGTGCAGTGTTGTGGCCACGCCCCAATCAAAGACCTTGACTTGAGCGAGTGTGAGCGGCACCGTCAGAAATGGTGTGTGTGTCTCGTGATTCAACAGCGCATTCTGGACCCATTCCCTGATTAAGTCAAAACGTACACTTTATAGTGAGCCACCCAGCTCATTCGCAAGAGACCTCTCGCCCTGTCTGTACAGAATGTAATAAATACTCTGTTAAGTTTGCCATCTTACTCCTGAGTGCACATGCGTTTTATTTTCTGTCTCTCTACACGCCCTTTTTTGCCCCTATTTCTCAACCCTCGGTGCTAGGCAGCAAACCGGATGCCAAGATATGGTTAATCCCCCAGCCTTCCTTTCTCTCTCTTGCCATCTTACTGCCTTGACATCTTCATCCCGGGTATCCAATGTCTTAAAAGGCCGGTACAAACAGACAAGTTAAAAAATAAAACAGATGGTGAATATTTTCTGCAGCATGTTCAGACACTGCGTATAAGTAGTCATCCTCGAAAATTATCAACTTTAACACCGCGGACAGGTGCTGATATACCCTGAGTAGGTTCGAGCATGTATTATGCCTCGACGCTTTTAATCTTCATTAAACTTCTCCTTTTGATTTCATCCTTCGGGGTTTTGTGTAGTTCTTCATCTAACGCCTAACCTCCATGTCCTTCCTCATTTATTCCTCCTCCTCTCTTCATCTAACGCGCTGCATTCGTGCTGCACTGCTACCACTTCATTTCTTCTTTATGTACGCCCTGTTTCGGGCACAATTATAGGCTGCCATCTTGGACTGATAATGATGCCGTTTTCCATCCGTATGAATATTCGAATTGTGCTATGGCGAACTAGCACGCATCAAAACGCTGGGGCCATTACATTCAACGTCGTATCACCATAATCATAGCTAATTACGACACAAAAACAGATAAATTGCTTCTAAGCCTAAGATGGCAGTGTCTATGCTTCACTGTAACTGTTACATTTATTTTTTGTCAATTTGTTCAATATGTCATTTCATGCAGCGGCCGCCGAACTCGTTCCGCTGTTCATAGTGGTACTCTCTGTCTCTGAAGCTGGATGAAGATAACTAAGAAGCCTGGTTTTTACTGGCTACATAAAATGTGAAACGAAGCTATAAATCACGATGAAAAAGAAGACAAATCTGTGAACAGTCAGTACTGGCGCATAAATGGCGCGTCGATTGCGCCGATGAAAAACGTCGGCGGCGGCGGCGGCGGCGGCGCGCCGATCAGTTCGCGTCGGCGGCGGCGGCGCGGCGAAAACTATCGGCGGCGGCGCGCCGACCAGTCGGCACACACCTCTAGTCATTTGTCGGTACAGTGTACTAGAAGAGGGCAGTGGGCTTACTCAGCCGCTCCTCTGACGCAGTTGATGTCGCATAGGAGAGGTGGCGCCACAGGCATCTTCGATGGAAGCTTCGCCTGCAGAAGCTGCTCGCCGCTGGCCGCTCGTACGAGTTGCGACGCGCGTTTCTTCGATATTTATAATAAACTTGCTTGTATTAACTTCCCTTTGACTGTACTGAGAGCGTATGTTGCTCTCGGTTCGCCATTATTTCCTTTTTTTTGCGATAGATTTGCCGAAAGTCAGTCCGATGGCAGCTTATGCAGATATGCTTGCTCCTTTCTAGTGCGACGCAGTTAATGCTTTTTTTTTTCTTGGGGGCGGGGGAGCTTGAGTTCTTTGCACATTTTGACAAGCACTACATTTGTGCAGGCCACATCGTATTTTCCCCGATATAACACCTCGCTCGCTTCCTAGCCTAGCTTAACATGCAGGCGGTGCTGGCTGAGTTTGTGCCTTTGCTATGATGAAATGAAATTGTAGCTGAAATATCTTTTGTTCTAATTCGGTTGTTGCACATGGCACAGTAGTTTTCTCGGGGTTTTTAATAACTACAATTACGCAGTTACACATCTGTTAGGCCTATGTACAAGCTTCTGTTCCGGACATGAAGCTCTTATTTTCAAAACTGAAGCACAATATTCAACCACTGATTTGCACACTTTATTCACTTCATGTGCAACGGATCAGCTTCAGCTGCTTGGCCCTCTGCCGCTTTCCTCCTTTTCACTGTTCAGTCCTTCACATAAAAATGAAGACGTGTGACACGTAAAAACTAATTACTTCGCTGTGAGAGTAGCTGCATTCACACTGCAACCAATTTCGATGGAAAGTCTGTGCTGAACAACTGCCAGCATGTCCATAATGCTGTCAGAGTGCAGCTCGCTCTGGCAGAAACAAATCTCTGAAGATATCTTCGAGCTTTTTCACAAAGCCGTACAGCTGACTAGAGGGATGGAGGAGGCCTCCTCGGTATCCTCGGTCACAATAGTTTGTTAGCCGAGCAAGCTGAAAACTTTCACCAGGTGAGGTCACGGTGAGCAGCTTGACGCAATCTTGGCATTTTGTTTTAGCATTGACAATGCATTTTCGTGCAACATAGCCCGAAATATGGTAAATGAGCCTGGAGTCGCTTCTGACCACGTGCTGGTTATGGTCACTTGAAGCCTGCGGGCCAGCATTATGCTGGTCTACCATGATTTTTTTGTTTTCTCTTCAGCTGCAGTGGCAGCAGCAGTTTGACTGCACTCCTCTCTATCAGTTGATGATTCGAGCGAGTCAACTTCCAGCAAAAAAGGCCAGGGTACCCTCCTCGCAGTTTTCATTGTTAACAGACCTAACCAGACCATAAAATGAGAGGCAATTCACAGTGATTAGGAACTGTGTTGGAGTCGGGTGATCGTTATTGCCAGAAGCTTGTCTTACAATTCCGAAGAAATTCTCGAGTGGGTCCTGGCTGGTCCTTGATGTCATTAGGTACTTGTATCCAACCTTGGATGTTAAGTAGGCAAGCAACTCGAGAGTGCTTGAAATGGTGACACGCAAGCCGGCTGCTGTGGAGTCACTTAAAAATCCACCAGTTCCTTTGGCATGCCTTTCCCACTGATCAAGGTACGACAGGAAGTCCTTCAGGGTTTCTTCTTTCAAGGAGCCTGGCCGGAGAGCTTCAGCAGCATGCCGTGATGTCATCACTGATATCAACTGGCTCACCTTGCTGAAAAAGTAGAATAAAACAATATTGCTTGAATTCTTGTTGACATGGCCTCTCGTATTACAGCCACCGTCATGCAGTCGGGCAAAAAAACTGCAAACTCCTTCATTTTCACTTTAAGGAATGTTTACTAAAAACATTCTATAAGCTGGCTGGCAGGGAGATTGGTTAGTCTGGGGCACGGTGTTTCTGGGGTGAAGGCCTCGTCAGAAGACATACGGGTCATCTTTTGCCTAAGCTCGAGGACATAATTCACATTGTGTATTTATGTCTAAAATAACGAAGTGAATTGAATTAAATAGCGGTACAGTTACCTGGAGAATTCCTGGGTGGCATTGATGGTTCCAAATATCTTGTCCAGCTCATTCCTGTAGAGTGGAAAGCCTGGAGGACTCTCGCACCGAACAGTTGAAACGCGATGCTCATTCTCATTTTTTCAAAGCCATTTGGATTGAGATGGCACTCGGTGATTCCGGGCATAGCTTTGAGGGTCACATTATTGGCATCAATCTTGTAGGCTTCCCTCACCGGCCGAATGCTGACCTGGAATATGATTCCAAGACAAAACCAGACATTTGTTGCGATGCGCACTAGTTGCAGCAAAAATGTAAATGAGCCTGCAAAATGTTCGTTGATACCCTCCAGGTTATTTTCCCCAAATAAATAAAGCCCCACGCACAATGTAAACCCTCCAATGATCGACAAGCAACAGGAAAAGTAACTGCCCTTTAGGCAAATGGTCCCTACTGCAAAACGAATTTTCGAGAGGAATGAACAAATCATATTGCATTGTACTGTTAAACGAATAGCTCGACACTGAAAAACTAGGCAAAATATGCAGTTATTAAAAGAGGCGATACATGTTACACATGCAGAAACTTACATGGCCAGCTGGGGTGTTGAAGCCGCTCTTCAACAGGGAGTTCCGGAGGCATTTGATTAGATGAGGAAAGTCTGAGTTGAAGAACAAGTGCCGCTTTGGGTCAGAAGGGTGCTAGACCTTGCACTTAATCGAACTAGCAGTTGCATGTATTCCCATCATCCTCCACATCTTTCGATTCCAGCTTGCCCCATCAGGTGTTATGAAATCGACAAAGAGCCACTTTTTTCTGCTAGTATTGTGGCCTCTACAACAACCTTGGCGAGAATATCTTTCATGTTGCCATTCGTTGCGAAGCACCCTATGACATGACTCCATTTTCCTTGGAATGGAACAAAAAGTACCACCATACCATGGTCAGATGGAGTGCTCTTGTCCTTTGTGTGGTAAATGGGCCCAAGTCTACAAAGCCTTCAATTGTACCACTGCTCCTAACAGACAAGCTCTCAGAAAGTTTCAGCTCATCGATGTGCAATCCCCCGTGCCTCTTGCTGACGTCGAGCTCCGCTGTTTTACTATTCAATTTCTTCAGGATTTTCTCATTGAAGCCAAAAAGTGTACGGTAAACAGATACATAACGTTTCAGAGTTGATTTGCTTGGCAGGGCAAGAATTTTGTTTTTTACGCAAGTGTTCGTACAAGCGGGGACCTTTCATCTTCATTATGATGCAGTCGAGAAGCCAGCTCTTGCTGTATCGAAGACCATTAGGTTCACTTTAGCTGCTGCAAAGCAGTGTTTAACAGCTTCTTGCTGATGGGTAGGTAGGCTCCCAATCTGTTCCTGGAGAACATCTGCATTTTTGCTGCAGCTTGCTGTTGCAGTTTCGCAAGCTCTCCCTTGTATCAGAGAGACGGTGGAAAGGCGCTTATTTCTTCTTACTGCTGTTTTAAGTTTCTGGGCAATGTTGAGGCGTGCCTTTGTGTTCCTACGCTGCACTCGGCTTCGGCGTGTCAACAAAGCTCGCCTTTGTACCGACAGGAGACGCATGGCGTTCCTGAAAAAGACACGAAAGCTGGTAATGCACAGCCTCTTCTA
>WOVY01016056.1:0-349755 GCA_013436015.1 Rhipicephalus annulatus
GTGTGATGCGATGGTGATGCGACTGGTGCGCGTAATTGTGAATGATGAAAAATGCGCGAAATTAAAGGATGACCGAGTGCACGTGCTGGGTCGCCTGAAACAACGACGACGTGGCCGAGGACCGCGCACACGTGAGGAGCGTGGAGCGCAAGCATCCAAGAATAACCATAAAGCCAACAGGGCCAATGGCTGATCACCACGGAGTTTTGAAAGGCCAATCGGGACGAGACAAGTGTGCCCCAGAGGAAGCCAATCCTGAAGGGCAAGAGAGCTAGTAGTTCGAGGCAGGCAGTGCCAGCGAGGTCGTCACCGGACCGGGCGCTGAAGATGAGCCGTTGGGTTCCGGACCCGAGCCTACAGGACTTCAACCGGCCGGGGCCTCCTGCTGTCGGGTTCCCGTTCCAAAGGACCGTGGCCATCCGGTCCTGAACTCCTTTCCAGGGCCTGCGGACTTTGGTTCCGGCAGGCGAGCTACAGCCGTCGGGCTCCGGGCCCGAGCTGTGCGCCCAGCTGCTTGACTAGGTCGACCCTAGTTCCCTGACGCGTCGCCACCAGCCTGCGTTCTCCCGTCTCCGACGTGTACACGCTCCTCAAGCCGAAACCATCACGATTTGGTAGGGCTTTCCGACGTGTCGCCAGCAGCCAGCGTTCCCTCGTCCTCGTCCAGCCCACGCACTGACGCCGGAGTCACGGCGTTCCGGTTTCTCATCACCGCCGAAAACCAACTTGTGGGTGAGACTGCACCGATACTCTTGCGCTACTCTCATCACTCAGCCCCTTTCGAGCGTTAGGTTTAGTTACTGACTTTGAACGTTCTTGTTGGGTGTTTACAGATGTGTTTCGTCATGTCCAGTCAACTGTTTATTAAGTGTTTGTTTTGTGAGGAATTTTCGCCTTTTTTTTTTCTTTTCAATTAAACTTTTTGTGTGTTTCTTGGAAACCGAACGGCTTTGTCCTTATTAACAAAACTCTCTGAGGCTCAGCCCAGGAGGAAAACAAATCAGCAACAAGAACCTGCATCACAAACTGGCGTCCGCAGCGACAGGACAAAGCCGTTGGTTTGACACCTTCATTTATTGACGCGGTTGACATCATGTCGAATATGCGAGAGCTAATGGCCTTGGCGGATCGCATGGGATTGATGGGGCGGATTTTAAAACATGGTACGAGGAGAAGGAGGCACGAGCACGAGAGGAACGGGCTGCGGAACGAGAAGCTCGAAAGGAACAGTTGGAACGGGAGACGCAGGCCAAGAAGGAGCAGCTTGAGCTCGAGACGCGCGAAAAAAAAACAGCTCGAACTGGAGACACGCGCAAAGAAGGAGCAGCTGGAATTAGAGAACCAAAACCTGCAACTGCGTCTTAGACTTGCCGAAGCTGAGAATAGCCGTGTAGAGACAAGAACTGTTGACTCAGCACCAGGCTCAGCACAAGAAAGGAGTGTTTCATGCAGCGTGAATCCTCATAATTTGATACCGGGATTTAATGAAAGCCGGGACGACTTGGACGCCTATTTAAAAAGGTTCGAGAGAGTCGCCATCGGTCAAGAATGGCCTAGGGACAAATGGGCCACAGCTTTAAGTTTATGTTTGAACGGAGAAGCCTTAAAGGTGTTTGGAAGACTTTCGCCGGAGGATTCACTCGATTATGATAAAGCCAAGTTGGCGTTGCTCCAGCGTTTCCGTTTTACGGCCGAAGGGTATCGGAAAAGTTCCGACAAAGCAAGCCACAGGACGGCGAAACAGGCAAGCAGTACGCAACTAGGCTACTGAGTTTTTTCGATCGTTGGGTCGAAATGTCGAGGACCGGAAAAGAATATTTCGGCTCTTCGTAACTTGATAGTTACAGAACAGTTTTTTAAGAAACTGTCATCACCGTTTGGCACTTTTCCTGCGAGAAAAGAACTTCAACAAGCTAGAGGACATGGCCGAGGCCTCAGATAACTTTTTAGAAGCTCAGAGGCAAGTCAACCTGTTGGTTTCCGAGAAAAAGTGGAATCTAAAGCAGTACGGAAAAAAGTGGTAGTTACTCGGAGAGAGGAGCAGTACGTTGTTTTGTATGTGGCAAAATGGGTCACAGGGCATCGGAGTGCCGATCAAGGCCAAAACAACCTTTCTGTGGATATTGTCAGAAGACGGGGCATGATTCCAAAACTTGCTCAAAGAAGAACGGTTCAGCCAACAAGACGTCATGTCTTTTGTCGCCAGAGGAGCACTCAACGGAAGTGAAGCTTTCACACGGACAAAGAAGAGGACATGGCGGGCGCCGTGAATACTCACCCGAAGTTTGCCACACACAAAATGCCCGTGTTACAGGGCAGAATCTTTGGCCGAACCGTCTCAGTGTTGCGGGATACGGGTAGCAATACGCTGGTGGTGCGTCGTTCTCTGGTACCCGATGAAGCCCTCATAGGTACTACCGCTACGCTATTCTTAGCCGATGGCAGTAGCATCACCGTTCCTGAGGCGGAGGTGGAAATTCATTCACCTTATTTTCTGGTACATCTATTGTCAAATGCATGACAAACCCACTCTACGACCTTATCGTCGGAAATGTACCAGGTTCACGTGAAGTCCATGACCCCGATACCAAGTGGGAGGAAAGGATTCCGGTAAAAACCTACCCCAACTATATAGCGAGTGGAAAAGGAGCAGATAGAGAGGATGGTACCCTGAAGTCTTCAGTGGTTGGTATCAAAATCCGAGAGCAACGGTCAATCTCATCTGAAATCGATGTGCCCACCTTGAAGACGACCCGAAAGGATCTTAGTGCCGCTCAAAAACAGGACAAGACCCTAGATTCTTGCAGGAGTAAAGTAGGTCAAGGGCTACAGGGAGGATCAAAGTCCTATTCGTTCGAGATAGAAAAGGGGCTGCTATACCGCTATTATCACCTACCATCTGGTAAGGTGATTCAACAAGTAGTAGTGCCCCAAAGATTGCGCAGCCAAGTGCTTACTTTGGCGCACGAAACCCTGATGTCGGGGCATCAAGGAATAAAAGAACGATTGATCGTGTTCTACAATCATTTTACTGGCCAGGAGTTCAAGAGGCAGTGAGGAGATACGTGCGCTCTTGTGACGCATGCCAACGAACCTACCCCAAGAGCAGAGTTGGTAAGGCACCACTAGGTCGAATGCCTTTGATAGACACCCCATTCGAAAGAGTGGCAGTGGACATTATCGGGCCTTTAAAGCCAATATCACACATGGGTAATCGATATATACTAACACTAGTGGACTTCGCTACTAGATACCCAGATGCAATAGCCCTGCCATCCATCGATTCAGCCACAGTAGCCGAGGCACTGGTAGAGATGTTTTTCTCGAATCGGGTTCCCGCGTGAGGTACTTTGTGATCAGGCATCATGCTTTACATCGGAGCTAATGAGAGAGGTCAATAACTTGTTGGCGATCAAGCATCTCAGCTCCACACCCTATCATCCCATGTGTAATGGCTTAGTGGAGAGATTTAATGGCACACTAAAGCAAATGTTGCGTAAATTGTGCCAAGAGGAACCCAAGACATGGGACCGACTATTAGCCCCACTCCTGTTTGCGTACCGGGAGTCCCGCAAGCCAGCTTGGGATTTTCGCCTTTTGAGCTGATCTACGGTAGAAATGTTCGAGGACCTCTCAGTCTACTTAAAGAATTATGGACCGGAGACAATCAAAGCGAGGAAGTGAAGACAACATATGGGTATGTCCTGGATCTCAGAGATCGCCTAGAAAAAACATTGCAGTTGGCACAAGAAAAACCTGTCACGAGCTAAAACAACGCAGAAGAAATACTATGACCGGGAAGTCGGATGCGTCGGCTAAAGGTTGGAGACCGCGCCCTCGTACTACTTCCCACGACGGAAAACAAGCTTATGATGCATTGGAAAGGACCTTTCAGGGTCACAGGAAAGAAGGGTGACTCTGACTACTGGCTGGATATGGGACATACTACCAAGCTGTTCCATATAAACATGTTAAAACGCTACGAAGAGCGTCCTCCAGAATATCACCCCAGTCCGCATCTTTCATTGTAGTGGAAGAGGAAGAGACAGACACGCCAGTGCCTACCTTTAAAGCTACTGAGGGCTTTGGTACTGAAGCTATCAAGCTTGGTCCTAACCTCAGGAATAGACAAAGGGAAGAAATTGACGAGCTCCTAGCCACCCATAAAGACGTCTTTTCCGAAGTCCCCGGCAAGACAAACTTGTTGGAGTGTCGTCTTAAACTGACAACGTCCGAGCCTATCAACACTCCACAATATCCGTTACCATTCGCAATGAAAGAGGTAGTTGAGAAAGAAGTCGGAGAAATGCTGCGACTCGGAGTGATTGAAAGGTCCGACTCACCTTACAACTCGCCATTGGTGCTGGTGAAGAAGCCCGATAAGAGTTACCGTACTTGCATCGACTTCCGTCGCATCAATGATGTGTTGGTCTCCGACGCAGAACCAATTCCGAGAACGGATGTATTGTTTACAGAGATCGGCACTAGAAAATTCTTCTCCAAGTTTGACCTTACGAAAGGATACTGGCAGGTGCCCTTGGACAAAGAATCCCGGCTAAAAACGGCATTCTCCACCCAATCGGGACACTACCATTTCCTCTATATGCCATTCGGTATCAAAACAGCGTCCGCAGTGTTTACCCGGCTAATGAGACGTCTCCTTCAGGGCATCCCGAACGTCGTTCATTATATCGATGATGTTCTCGTCGCTACGACAACCTGGGAGGAACACATGCAGACTCTGAGTGAACTGATGAATAGGATTCGAGAAGCAGGACTCAAAATTAAGCCCCAGAAATCGGAGATTGGAATGACGTCGATTGTGTTCCTGGGTCATCGACTGGGAGATGGAACAATTCAGCCGGTAGAGGACACGATCATAAAAATCGCCAGAGCCCCATTACCCACTACGAAGAAACAACTACGTTCGTTTCTTGGCTTGGCAGGATATTATCGTGATCTAATCCCTCACTACGCTGAGAAGGCACTGCCTCTGACAGAGATGACAAAGAAAAGGGAGAGTAACAAGATCAATTGGAATAGTGAAGGGCAGACAGCCTTCGAAACACTAAAGCAAGCTCTGGCGTCTGGACCTATTTTAAAGGCTCCGGATCTCAAACGTGGATTTGTACTCCGCAGTGACGCCTCCGATTCTTGCATCGGTGCAGTCCTTATGCAAGAGCACGACGGTGTTTTACACCCGGTAAAATACGCCAGTCGTCAGCTACTGCCTCGAGAACAGAACTACTCAACAATCGAGCGGGAGTGTCTCGCGTTGGTGTGGGCAGTGGAAAAGTTCCACATATTTTTATATGGGACATATTTCACGGTTCAAACAGATCACCAACCGTTGCAGTACTTATCTCGAGCAAAACACCTCAACAGCAGAGTTCTGCGGTGGAGTTTAGTACTGCAAGAGTACAACTTTCACGTAGAACATATAAAGGGATCCGAGAATGTTGGAGCCGACTACATGAGTAGGTTGCAGTAAATATGTTCTGTGCGTTATTATTACAAGGTTTATGCTTGTGTGGTGGACTGTTGCTGGAGTTAATGACTGTATTTGTACTGTTCTTAGTTGCTGCCAAAAACTTTTCTTATTGTTGTTGGTTGAATGTTACGTTCTGTGGACTCGGTGTTTCGACGTGAGACATGTCAACGAAGAAGCAGTGTGGTGCCATAGGTGTGTTGTGATAGCTTGTGTGGTGCGCATCGAACGACAGTTTTTCAACCGGAAAAACTTCTTCGAAAGGGGGCCATTGTGATGCGATGGTGATGCGACTGGTGCGCGTATTGTGAATGATTGAAAAATGCGCGAAATTAAAGGATGACCGAGTGCACGTGCTGGGTCGCCTGAACAACGACGACGCCGAGGACCGGCACACGTGAGAGCGTGGAGCGCAAGCATCCAAGACCATAAAGCAAACAAGGGCCAATGGCTGATCACCACGGAGTTTTGAAAGGCCAATCGGGACGAGACAAGTGTGCCCCAGAGGAAGCCAATCCTGAAGGGCAAGAGAGCTAGTAGTTCGAGGCAGGCAGTGCCAGCGGAAGGTCGTCACCGGACCGGGCGCTGAAGATGAGCCGTTGGGTTCCGGACCCGAGCCTACAGGACTTCAACCGGCCGGGGGCCTCCTGCTGTCGGGTTCCCGTTCCAAAGGACCGTGGCCATCCGGTCCTGAACTCCTTTCCAGGGCCTGCGGACTTTGGTTCCGGCAGGCGAGCTACAGCCGTCGGGCTCCGGGCCCGAGCTGTGCGCCCAGCTGCTTGACTAGGTCGACCCTAGTTCCCTGACGCGTCGCCACCAGCCTGCGTTCTCCCGTCTCCGACGTGTACACGCTCCTCAAGCCGAAACCATCACGATTTGGTAGGGCTTTCCGACGTGTCGCCAGCAGCCAGCGTTCCCTCGTCCTCGTCCAGCCCACGCACTGACGCCGGAGTCACGGCGTTTCCGGTTTCTCATCACCGCCGAAAACCAACTTGTGGGTGAGACTGCACCGATACTCTTGCGCTACTCTCATCACTCAGCCCCTTTCGAGCGTTAGGTTTAGTTACTGACTTTGAACGTTCTTGTTGGGTGTTTACAGATGTGTTTCGTCATGTCCAGTCAACTGTTTATTAAGTGTTTTGTTTTGTGAGGAATTTTCGCCTTTTTTTTTCTTTTCAATTAAACTTTTTGTGTGTTTCTTGAAACCGAACGGCTTTGTCCTTATTAACAAAACTCTCTGAGGCTCAGCCCAGGAGGAAAACAAATCAGCAACAAGAACCTGCATCACACGCTGTCACGGCTCGGGGAAGAAGTACAAGTTTCTCCCAACTCGAGGCATGGTATTGGGCCCCCCGTTGTATGGCTTCCGCCAAACGCTGTTAAGGAGGAACCTAGGGGCGTTTTCAAATAAAGAACCAAAAGTTTTATAATGTGTTTAAACAAAATATTTTCGCGAACAGTTAGCTTCAAAACAAAGGTGAACAAGGTATATATTGCACAATTATTTCAAATATGGGCAGGCATGCATGAAGCTCATGCATACCTGAGCAAATGGGCAATAGCAAATGAGCAATATCGTATGAATGTCCAAACAGCAACAGCTGAACCAATTATTACAGTTCGCAATCCAAGCGAGTGACATACGTTAGTGGGCGCAGCACATTTCTTCAACACCAGTGCCGTTCATAAGTGACTTTCAAAGCTGTCGAGACGGGGCGACTAAGAGTACTGGATTTCTGGACGTGTTGTCCGTAGCGTTGTGTCACGGTATAGTTGTCTAGCGTGTATCTCTACTTCGAAGCCGAGCAGACTGTCTAAGTATGGGATCGGGCCATTTTTATACGCTTCTCTAGGCGCCTGTCTTGACTTCCAGAGTAACTTCGATGCATCATGGTCACGTACGCGCTGGTTGCTGCCATGGTTCACACTTCCCTTTCAGTGGTCTTCACGGGCGAACAATTAACTCACACACTAAACACTAGTCACGTAAGCACATGGTTCTAACACGTAGCTCGGATACAATGTCCTGTGGCCCAGACTCTCCTTTTGGTAACCATCGCGGCGAGCAGTTCAATGATATAGAGAACAAGAGCAAGATCTTACACGTAGCTCGGATAGTAAATAATGTGGTTCATCTTCTGCAATCAATCTCGTTTCCGAGTGAATAGTTCTAGAATTACCTAAGACACGAACGATTATAGTTCTTTTATATGGTCTAGCCTTATATTCTGATGTAGAGGTTCCGTATTCCCTACGGCTCACGCTAACACACTAAGTGGCGAACGTATACGCTCATGGCAGTGCACTCCTATCACTTTCGTCCTTTACGCCAATGGAAAAAAATACATTTCGTGGCATACCTTAAGACATTTTGCGTAAGAAGTGTTAAGCCCATGTGTCCTTGTGACAGTCGCTTTAGTAGGCTCTGTTTGAGAGAACTACACGTAGAACGTATTATAAAAGCTGTTCATTTTACGGGACATTTCAGATTTCTGAGGTAAAAACCCAGGTTTATGCATATAGTTACTTCGGCCACAAATGAGTGCTTTTTTTTGGAATCACATCACCTGTTGTGAAATGCACAGATGCGCACCTGTACACTACAACAAAACCATTTTGCTTGGCTTGCTTAAGCATTCTTAATTAACATCATCTTGTTGGAAACAGTGCACCGAAGTGTGAAGAGGGTAATCAGCTACTTCATTTATTTACGCTATCGTACCAGCCCGCCAGACACAGGTCGTTCAATGCTTTCGACTGGTTCATTACTCTGCTCGACTGAATATTCTTTATGGTGTCAGCCGCACGAGTCTCTACGATCGCATCATGTTTACACTTATTTCCCCTTTTTATCTTTCTTAACTTCTTTCCTCTTTCCATTTCTTTATCGCCTTCATGCGCTTAAATGTGGTGTTCCTTTTAAGAGACGCTCATACATGCCTGCGTGATGAATGGTAAGGATATAATAATCAACATTTACACTTATTCAGCTAACGCCAAGGAGATTGTGCGTGGCTCAACGACAGTACAGCTCGCAAAGAATGCAGGGTGTGACGAAATTCGTACAACATGCCATAGGCAATCTAAGAAAGCTCTCGTACCAGCTATATCCGTCTCATATGGGAAATTTTCGTGAGCAGAAGACAGGATTCGAGGGAACAAAACTAATGTAAAGAAGGGTGGTCATTGTTATCCGCGCATTGCGGCACCCGTGGGTGTTCGTCAGTTTTCGATGAGTGCGCGGTTGTGCTCATGCACAAAGATGGAACCACGCGTTTGATCGCCGAGTGGGTTACCACACATGAGTTAGGCCAGGAATGTATCAGCGCACTTTCATTATCATTTGAGCGTTTTAGAATTATAATAGTGTACGCAAACCTTTGCGTTAGCGTGCCGCGCCACTGCGCATGCGCCGATGCGCTAATCTCTTGTGGGCCCCCGTTAAGTGACGGTAATAGTGGGCGAACGTAAGGACCGCAAAGCTTTCCGTACGCTATTCTAAAGCTCTCTAAATTATCTAGAAAAATATGTCACTCCATGACACTTGTATATTTTCGCATGCCTGAGTGCCCACAATGTCCATGTATGTGACGCTAGGATGAGTGACGCTAGGATGTATGTGACGCTAGGATGAGGATGAGTTCTGTATTCATAAATCGTTCATTGTTGGTGGTTGCCTGAAGATTACTTGTGTCATCAGAAGTCGCACCTCTGCTTTTGTTTTCATTGTTGGCAGTGAGGTTGTATACTGGATTCACGTCACTTCGATTAACACTAGACGCTTCTGCAGAAGACTTTCCTTCACAAAATGCTGATTGTGAATGTTTCTGTCTTTGTGGCACTGCTGGGCTGAATGCCAAGTCAGTTTGCAAAGTACGCATGTGGTATGTAGTATTAAATGCATCTCGGTCATTAATAGCGGATTCAATTCTTTTATGCAGCGGTGAGTTGAGCATTGGTGATATATCCGCGGATGAGGAACCAGGTGGAAGGTTGGGAACACGACCACGTGGTTTTCCCGTGAGCATGTGGCTAACTTCACCTGACGGGAATTGTAAATTCATGCTCTGTACTCGAGTGCGTGAAGGCTGCTTATGACTGCGATGACTGAGTTTGAATGCACTGAGAGTACGTGTGCTAATCGAATCTTCATTATAGTCTTGAAACCAGATGATCATTCCTTCTTTTATCTTTTGCCAAGACTCGTCGTTATCGAATATGTGGGTGAGGTAAAACTTAAATGCCTCACCGGTGACATAGTCGCTGAAGTTCGTAACCATCTCCCGTTCCGACCAAGATGCAGCGGTAGCGTGGAGCTCGTACAGGTAGAACCAGTCCTGCACAGGTCCATCGTCCGCTGCTCCGGTGTACTTGGGGATGTCAAGGTCGGCCGATGAATCTGTCATGGCGGTGGTCGTTGTGTCCTGGTTAAAGATGAATCGGTAGTGGATGTATGGTCAGGGCGTCTTGTGGCGAACTGCGTCGATGATGAGCGACTGATGAAGTGGCTGGGAGGTCTTCTGATGCTGCTGTCATGATGCTTGGTGGTCTTGGTGGTCCGCGTTCGGTCACTGCGTCTCGCTGAGGTCTTCGATGATGATGGCTGGGCGATGAAGTGGTTGCGAGGTCTTCATCCTGTCGACGTGTGTGACGCTAGGATGAGTGGGCGACGTGGCCTGGCTCATACGCCATGTTTATTCCAATCTCACTTCTTCCTTCTCCGCTTCTACCAATCATCGTCACTTCATACGTCACACGTATATATTCAGTGATCCCGATTTCATTGAATCATTATTGAAAGTTAGCACTTGCGCGTACTACTGCCTGTCCTCCTCATCATTTCAGAAGAGCCGCGCTTAACTTTATGAACATATTGCACCCATAAGGCCAAACATCTACCCTTGCTTGATTGTGTATCGCACTTATTGGCTGGAATGTTCTATAAAATCATTCCTATATGGGCCAGAGCTCTGTCTATTCTGCATAAGCTGTAGACAGGCACACAGAATTTCTTAACCCTAATTGATTTATTTTGAACTAGAGGCCAGAAAATAGAGAAAACTTGCGCTCTTATTTGTCAGAGGTACTTCTTATTCGAAATGGCATTGTTTTTTGCCGACTAGTGAAAAATGTACTCATAATGTCATTTGTGTTTTTTACTACAGATATTGCGATAAAATTAAGTAGCATGGCTACTTTGGCTACCTTTAGCTTGAGTTTTGGCTCTTTTTTCAAATTCAACTAATGGCAGTCCTGCTTATGAGCAATATAAAAGATGTATTATTAATAAGAGCAGCAGTTTTAGGATGCGTACCTCCCCTTTGGTGTACATGCCATACTTTCGAGCATACTAAGCTTTATAAGGAAGGAAGGAAAATGGGAGGAAAAGAACGGCAGGGAGGTTAACCAGTCAATAGGCAGACGGTTTGCTACCCTGCGCATGGGAGAGGGATGGGGAGATGAAAGATAGGTCTCACGGTATTCATCCAAATCACTAATCCACCTTCGCTTCTATTATACCATGAAAAGTGTGACAGCGTGTTTCAACAATGCAACGCCAACGTTTCGGCACTGTTGTACTATCTGTAACAATAAATGACCACCCAGTGAGCTGCGACACTGCGTTTAGCTATAAAGTGAGTTGGGTGGACGGGATGTTTCGCCTGTGTGCTCTTGGCCTGGGATGCCTAGATCGAGCTTCGCCCCGTTGCTTTCGCAAGGATACAAGCTTCTCACTAAGCCGAGCAGGCTGAGGTTAGCATTTGTGCCCCCCCCCCACACACACACAATGCCGACCGCCGTTCTAATGGTGTTCAGATGCAACGAGGTTTACGTGTACTTGCGTTGCTGTGCACGTTTCTGGTGGAGCGGGATGTCGTGGCTAATAACAGATCACCATTCCCATGCGTGGCGTTTTTCATAGTCAGCACGTGTGCGTCCGGGCACGATTCTAGTCAGAAGACCTCTACAGGAGAATGTGCTGGTAAAAGGAACATGATGTGTCACACAGTAACGTCAATAAAAGGAAATAGAAGCTTCCTCCACGCGTCTCTGCGAACTGTTAACCATTGGTCGATCCATATAGCGCGAGACAAGCGCACTGCTCGGGATTAGGTTCATCGTCAATGGCGATGGCTATCGCGGAAAATGCACGAGAAGTCATGCGCGATGTGCACAAGACTGTACGATAACGTTTGGATAGACCAAGTTAACAAACCTGTACAGCCACGAGCACGCTCAGCGTAAACACGGGGGGGGGGGGGCGCGGGTCGCACGTAGTGTTACTGTATATGCTCGCTACGGGAGAAGAGTTGCGCTATATGCCCGCCATTACGCTCAACGGCTGCACAGTGAAGCCGCTTGTCGCGCGCGCCGGAGGCAAATACAGCACGATGTTCTGGCGCGGGCGACACACTGCAGACTGATTAGCATGCGCTGAGAACAGCGTGTTGCACGCGCTGCCATGTTCACGCTGTGGGCGTGCCCATGACATATGCTCTACTTGATGTTGCTTGTAGCATGCAAGAACATTCTCGGCGGGAAGCATGCAGTACCCTGGCATAACTTGTTGCAGTAAATATCTTTCCACAGGACACCAGTGCAAACCATGCAGCACCTTCAAGAGAGAAAAACGGGAATTGCGGCCCTTTCAGCATATTTGTAGATACAGTAACAAACGTAAAATTACGCGTACAGTCTGTCCTAGAATGGAGTAGCACTGTGATAAATATTCTTTAACAGATAACGCAACAGCGAACAGCAACAAAAGCAGCAAAGGCCAAGCTCGTGATACGAAAGCATTATTACTGTTGAGCGTGTATGCATAAAAAATAAAAAGAACTTGCTTACGTGAAATGTGCCTATAGAATTATGGAAGAAAGAGATGTGATTGGAACAATCGGAACAAAGCATACCCGATATCAAAGGAAAAATGCATGTACGCAGAAAAATGATTATAAGATTAAGACCAGGAGAAATGTATAGTCAGAGGAATATAGTTTGTTAGGCAGCTAAAATATGATATTGATTGATGTGGCGTTTAACGTCCCAAAACCACCATATTAATATCAGAGACGCCGTATTGGCATGCTGTTCCACTTTCAGATCATCTGTAGGGCTTACAGCTACAGTCATTTTGAAACAAGCCCTGCCGCGGTGGTCTGGTGGCTAAGGTACTCGTCAGCTGACCCGCAAGTCGCGGGATCAAATCCCGGCTGCGGCGGCTGCATTTCCGATGAAGGCGGAAATGTTGTAGGCCCGTGTGCTCAAAACGTTAGGTGCACGTTGAAGAACCCCAGGTGGTTGAAATTACAGGCAGCGCAAATAGAATAAAAGAATATGGTAGAGAGCAACGCGAAAACAATGCGGTACACATCTATAGACGCCATTCACCTGTTTCTCAAAACCACACACCACACACGTGTGTGTGTGTGTGTGTGTGTGTGTGTGTGTGTGTGTGTGTGTGTGTGTGTGTGTGTGTGTGTGAATGCTTTCTTCCCGTTTCATGTTTCATTAGGAGGAGTAGCCAGCGCTTCTTAAACATCTAGCTCCTTAGGTACATTTAAAACATTAAAATACCGCGAATATGCACCATACACTCTAAGCCGAAAAAGACTAAAGTGGGGTATGCCATTGGTCCTTTAGGGGTCTAAATGCGCTGCCACAGATTTTGAACCAATTTTGGACTAACTGCGGGAGTAACTGCAGGGGCTCAACTGTTACCCCAGGCACTTACTCCACTTGGTTTAAATGTTGGCCCCAGTAGAATGCTCCAGTGGGACTAACAGTTGAACCGTCTGGACCAATGGCAAAAAAAAATGGCGACACTGCGTTTGGGCAGTATATTTTATGTTTATTCCAATTTAATCAGCACTGAAGATCATAGTATATTATTCAAGCAACACACACACACATACATACATACTCACTATTATTTCAACGTAAAATACCGCAAACACTGACTGCCCGCGCTGTACTGTATACAGAGAATAGACTCTCGGGTATATATAGCACAGTATTTTGACCTCCCATCTAGTGCCAGTGGGCGACTTTTACTCGGCTTAAGAAAACAATAAGTATTGACACCGTAACGCGAAAATTTACATGGGCTTATTCGTAGCACCGATGCGCATCGATCTTTTAATATGGATCCATCTAATCTTCAACATGCCTCCAGCCCGAGAATACGAATTATCAGCTGGTATTCGATCATGTCGGCCGAACCAGCGTTCGCAGTGCTGGCGCACGAGTCCGCAAACACAACATAGCAGCGGCGCTTGTGCGGGAAAGCCGGCGAAGCAGCCGCAGGCGCCCCGCCGATGTCATACCGTGTCGGCTTGCCGACGGCGTCGCTAGGCTTACGACGAGTACGGCTAAACGACCGCCGGCGATCGCAACATGCGGCTCGCGTGGAATTTTCGTCGTCGTTATTTTATAGTCACAAATGAACAATAGGTAAGTGCCCCATGTTCGCTGTGTCTTACCGAGTGATGTAGATATCTGCATACTTACAGCGACGAGACCGTTCGCAGGCACGGTTCTTTCATCGTGCTGGTAAGGCACAACCTGTGTACCGCTGGCCGCACGATTAGTCGTATCCGCGATCGCCTACACGTTCTATTTTTGATAACGATTGTAGCATGGATAAAAAGACACAAGTTTGTCTGAGCTACTATTTTTGTGGACTTGAACGCGACGTTTCCTTCGCTTGTGCCGGCAATGCACTCACACCGGCAGCCCGCTTGATACCGATGACGTACGAAGCCTACTTTTCCTATATATCGCTTTGAACTTGTGGTCACTGTGTGGGTAGACGGCCGCTGATGAACAGCTTACCTTTATTAGCATTGTCAGTGTTCACCGTAGTTCGAACTTATTCAGCACATTGAAGCGAGTTATCCGCATTGCCCGTGTTCGACGATTTTCACTTGGTTTCGGCCCGCCCGTGCCGGCATGGTGGAAACGCGAGGGCGCTTGCTGTGTGCACTGACAGCGTGTTGTACTACTTTCCTTTCATAACATCTTCTATTCGTTTTATAGTGCTTCGCTTTCACAGTGGCGTATAGCCTATTTAACTTGTTTTCATGATCGCCGACCACGCCGAGCATTGCAGTGCAGCATCGACAGGAGGCGATCGCGGCGCAGTTGCCCTCTCCGTTGGTCCCTTCATTGCCGGGTGTTTGCGCAAGACACGCATTGTCACACATTTAGTCCCTGTTGGACAAACCGTTCGTCCATTGGTTTAACGACTGCAGTTAGTCCAACTTTGCCGAATTTCGGCTTAGAGTGTAGTTAAGGGATGGCAGGTAATTCTCACAAAGTAGTCCACAAAATAGTATAAAAGTGCACTACATAAGAATTCTCAATGTTTCTTATCTGCAGTTTCAAGGTGTCGCCGTCGGAACTGCTGAAATGCGCCTGCGAGCTTAAAAACGTCAGGTAAGCATGCAGAACGTAGGTACGGATGGGTATAAACAATATTCAGGAGGTCAGGCTATTGAGTAACAAAGGCTCTCGATTATTTTGTTTCGCACAGCCTTCTTATATTTAACTCTGGCTGCACGATAGCTCCCTCCAGGCAATAGGAACTATGCACAGAGGTCATAGAAGTCTCGGATTACAATGCATGGGCTCTGCTTATGTTCATTGTAATCCTATACTTAGTTTGGTGCGACGTAATTTGTACGTAATGATTATACTTGTTATAAACTAAGTTCACTGATTACGCGCAAAATCGCAATGCACCCGGCTCGTGCCACGGCGGCCAACAATTTTCAGTGCTGAGATGACCACACAGCAGCTGCCCCTTGTAAAAAAAATTTCAAAGCAACGATTTGCCAGGCTCACTTCAGTATGCCCCTACAGATGAGCTACACGCGTCAAGTGGCGTTCCAGGAGCATTACTATTGTGGAATTACGACATATTACCTAGTAAGTGTACAGCTTGATGAGCCTCTGTGTTACTCGTCCTTTCGTAATCTTGTCGTGATTAGCAAGTTAGCGCAGAAGCATTTTTTTTTTCGAGACACCTTATGACCTCTGACACCTGCTGGCGCATAGCTTGGGCCATTTCCATGATGCAGTTCATCTCACACTGACCCACGTTGTCTTGGCACATTTGCTGCCAAATCACAAAGTAAACACCTTGCGAATGACCTGTCGGCACCGTTCCGTCCCAGCGCGACCGACCGATGGGGGTGCGAGCGAGGAATTCAATCTTGATGACGTGGGCGGTCTGCCACAGCCTGTCAAACTCGCCAGACGTTCTAGCCCATACTGCTGACACCTTTTCTTACTTGTTGTCGTGCCCCTGTAAGACGGGCTTATAAGTCTAACCAGACTGCCCAATTGCAACACCCGACCTCGGAAGCCGCTTGCTCTGCCGCCTGTCGCTCAACGTTCTCGGCGGGTATCGCGTGCACTAGCTGGTGCAGTAGCTGGCCATCCATATAGATTGCTGGACGGAACAACAGGACGGGAGAAGGAGAAAAAGAAAAATGGTGAAAGGCCATGGATTTGGGGTAACTCGGGAGCAGTGCGTGCCGCTGTCTACACGCTCTGTCCGTGATTGACTCGCCAGCGCAGCACGGATTGGAAATCTTCCTAGCAAAGGATAACCAGACAAAAAGAAAAAAAGGGGTGCATAGGAGAAAGCAGTAAACGGGGACGTGGAGTCCGTGATGCGTCCTGATTTCTTCTTCTTAGTCGACGTGGAGCGGAGAAGTGAATGAGAAGAAAACGCCATGGCTCGCGATAACGATCATTTTCATCGCCGTATAACCCGCCATGACTATACGTTTATGGATCTGGCAAACGTGGTTAGCGCTAAGAATCATCGCCGCAGCAGTGAATACACACATTGACATGGAGCGAATGGCCTTATCGTTAAAGCGATAAGGCCATTGGGTTTTATCACAAGCTGAAATCTTTATGCTCACTCGAGACGAAGCATTAGTAGGCTTGCTTTTTTCATGCCCCGTTCTCAAAGGCGAAATTTGGAACTCCTCAGAATGTTCCACTATTTCCCTCGACACTTCTCGGTAGCGTCAAAAACCGGAAGAAATGGCGTGGTGAATGGTCAGAACCATTTTCATTAGGATCTTGAACCAGGAAGCAAATATTTTATTTTTCCTGCCACTGTAATGAACAGTAGTCTGAAGAGGACACCAAACGAAGCGCGACGCCCGAGACAGGAAAGGCTTGGCTGCAGCTGGCGCGCGTCCCACGGCGCGCGTTCATCTACAAGGCGTTACCCTAATCGCGTCCGCTATATCGGCGGGCCGCATATGCGCACCAACGCTGCGCTCGCGAGATATTCGCGGAAAAATAAGAAGCGGTCGCGCAAAACGGCCAACAAGAGACGGCCCCCAAAAAATTAATTGAGCTAGCCTTGTAAGGCGCGTACGGCTATAGGCCTGAGCGCTCGATTTGATTTATCGGCGCGTTGAACCCGTCTCCCGCGGTGGCGCGCTGGTCGACTGTGCCTCAAGCCCGCGCGTTGCATGCAGCGTGCGAGCCCCTCCGCACCGCATGATGGATGCGGATCCACGCGGTGATGATATGCAGCATCGTTAAGGGGAGATGGAATACGCAAAAAAACAGCTCTCTCTCCTATGATGGTTCTTCGTGCCCTTCGGCTTCGTGAGCACCAAAGGGTTGGGAGCTAGAATCGCTTCCCACCGAGCCCGCCTCCACCGTCTACCGCTACACATGCATTCAGAAGCAACCTCGTGAGGCACTTGGAGGGGCAGTCGGCGAAAGAAGGGTGCAGTAGTCACCCACTCACAAACACTTCAGCATTATAATCGGATTTATGATGATGCTGTGAGCGACTTCGTGGTGTGGCAGCATGGGTATCTCTACATTACGCACCTACTGACGTCGACAAGAGCGTGGCGTCAGGATATACAGTATCAGTTCTGGTGACTTCTCGTGCACCACAGGTGCCAAACGTAGAAAATGGACTCTAGCACTTCTCCAATAGAGCATGCTATCTTGCACGAGCACGTCACGAGAAGCTCATAACGCGTCGAGACGCCACTGGTACAGTAGAAACTGAAATCCGCTTTGAAAAACACGTAAATAATTTTTTTAGGAAGCGCTAAAGCTTACCAGTACATTTTCTAGCCTTTTGGAGCCTATAATATGTACGGCTTTTTGTTTGAAGCATAGAAATAACACCGGGAAATATTTGGCGTGCTCGCATCAACCGTGTATCAGCGTTCTTGAATTTTGACCACATCAAAATGCGGCTTGCTGCATGTGACCATAACCAGACCCACGACCTCGAGCTGTAGACTCAATGCTAGATCAATTGCGGCAACGGCTAATTAGGCTTCTTTATACACCCATTCAGCGACAAACCATTCTTGGAAAACAAAAAAACACGATCGCCAACCACCATGAGTCAATGGCTATACGTGCCTTGTTGTTGATTACGAGCGCCCATTTGGTAGCCGGACGTGGTGGCCACGTCCTTATGGAAATAGAATCCATTACTACCGGTGTGTAAATCGAAATTATTTCGCACTTCTAAGCACACGTGTTACGTTAACGCCTGTGATTTCTCGAATGCATAGCGTGCCTCTGTAATAAACAAAGGTACACATCCTCTCCCTTCTCAATCACGTGCGAATCCACGATGGGCGCAGTCGTCCGTGATGGAAGGTGTGCACAAAAAGCAAAGGCGCATGTCCCGCACTAGAGATGTCCTCTCACAAGGGCCAGCGCTAGGCAGGGTCTGTTTGTAAACACGTGCACTCCAGCCGGTCGCGGGAGTACGCGCTCTGCGGGGCGCTGCGTGCCTGCCTCGCCTGCCGTGTCCATATTCGCCGCGCCCACGTAGCGCCAGCGCGCCAGGAACGCGATCGGCAAAGGCGCCTCCATGTAGGTCGCGCTTTAATCACCATACGATACGGCAGCTCACGACGATTAATCAGAGCAGCCAGTTCTAGAACATTTCTTTCCTCGTGTGCCATGTTTCCGCCATTTCGTAAGAACGTTCTTGGTTTATAATAAGAAAAAAAAAACTAATCCTCAGAGCAAGAACGCTACATGTCCTCTTCCCAGATTTTCAAAGGCCGAAGGAGGAATTCTGTTCGGGGCAGCGTAAACAACCGTGTTGTTTGTTGTCCTTTTATTATTATTATTATTATTACTTTGCGCGCTACTGGGTACGTGGCAGGAATCGAGTTGCGTTTCGATCGCGCCGAGCCGCTGTCGCCGACGTTGGCTTCAAGACTTCTGGGTAGTGCGCGCTTTTTTCGGAGCAGAGGCTGACCGAGAAGGTGGCCAGGTCGCTGAACGTTGCGCCAAGGGCGCGTGAAGCTTTCTTGTGAGAAATCGACGACGACTTCCGCGTCCGCGACCAGAAACGGAGTCGGCATGCCTCTGTCGTTTTCGGCACTCCCTGCAGCCACCAATCGTGCCTCATCACGTCTTTTAGGCTTTGCGTTGATAAATCCGAACTCTTTTCTTTCTTACCGCCCTAATTGCTCACTGGACAATATTTATTCAATAAATCTAAATTCCGGGATCCCTACGCTCCAAGAACCACGATCTTAATGAGCCACGTGGAACCTGACTTTTGAGCACGCGAGAATTGTTGAAGTGACCCTAGACCTAAATCTAGTAGGGAGTAGCGGCCGAGGGACTGGAAGATTTCTTAGGGCACCTACATGTACAGTTAATAAAGGAAAAATAGACAACCACCCGTGTGTGGCACGGAGCCCCCCCCCCCCAGGTGGCTACCCCGGATAGGCGTTGGTCCCGGGTTTGATTCCCGGACCAGAATGAATTCTTCGGAAACTATAAGAAGCTTTTTTTTTCTCAGATATTCATACGGACTTCCTTTGCGGCTTCGTGGCACGCACTGGTGGTTGTCTACTTTCACTTTTTTTAACCCTTCCGACACCTTGGGGGCCTCCGCAGAACGCATTTGCATTAAGTACACTTGCATGACGCCCCAGACGCCATCGTTCGTTGTTGTGCGGAGAAGCGAGATACCCGCTACACGTCCGTCATGCAACCACGTGCATGTTTGCGATGCAGTGACATGCAGATGAGGAGTAATAATTATGGCTAAGCTAGTTTAACAAGTTGGGAATTCTAAACGACACACTCATAGCGGAATTCGTATTGTGTGACAGGTGGTCGGTATTTTACCGTTCTACCCCGCTATATTCCACATGCTAACGTGATACCTTCCTAGACATGAAGCCTGTATAAGATTTCTTGAGGTGTTTCAAGCACTGGCGTAGCTTTATTTATTCAATACTGCAGACTAGAGGTCCAAGCAGGGTGGTAATACACAAATATAAAAAAATAATTGCGAAACAAAACAGTAAAGGGCGAAGAAGGTTGTCTGGTAGGGTAATTCATTCATCACATGTATTAGTAAGACAGTTCCATTCACATATGGTTCTTGGAAAGAACGGATACTCCAGTAGGGTCTGTGAGAGCAAAACATGGGATCAAGGTCTTTGAGTGGTGATGTCGGGTGGGCTGGCTATTAAGGGTTGTCAAATATGGGGATAGGTCTAGAGCTAGTTTTTTGTTCAAAAGTTGATCAAGGGATTCTAATCTAGCTTTTTGTCTTCGCGTCTGCAATAAGGAAATGTTGTTGGCTGGCATTAAATATGAGGATAAGTCTAACTTGGAGTACTTGTTGAATATAAATCTAACAGCTTTTCTTTGAATACGCTCAACAGTGTATATAATACGTTTTGTATAAGGGTCCCATACTAAGCTCGCGTACTCTAGTTTTGGTCACACAAGGGCAGTATGCTGGTCTCACAGCTCGCATTTGACGGGTCAAAGCGTCCGCTATCCAGCCAGTTAACGGTCGAACACTCGTGAACATTTAAACAAAAGTAACTTTAATTTACAGGAATTGGGGTCACATTTCAACAAACATTCACAAGCACTCAGTAAGTCCCCCCCCCCGTAAAAGCGGTGCTGTTGCTCGGGCAGGTAGGGTGAGTCTGCCCGCCGCTTGGCATTTCTTCTTCCGTCGACGACCGGTGTTTTCACTCTCTCCGTGAGCTGACAGAGAAGATGACAAATGACGCTCTGAAGGTCGTTTGCGGCGCCCGTTTAAAGTGGCCATAACAAAGGGAAAAGGGGTTTCAAGATGTGGAAGTAGCCCCTATTAAGGGATTAAGCGTCTCCCCCGACTTCCTTTGGCGGCACTTGAAAGGCAAACACGGCTCCTGGCCGCTCTCTTCGAGAGGGGACGGCACACTCCCCGTCTGGTGTCTGCTTGCTAGACGCCACAGTTTGTTAATGGCGAAAACAAGGGCACCACTTCCGATATCGGTCGGCAGAGTTTCCTTATTGCACCATTCCTTGCAATCTTCACCTCCACCTTGCGCACCATTCCGTCCGCACTGGGCAGGCTTTGGGTGACAACGCCGATGGGCCAAACGTTGCGATTTGCTTCTTTGTCCCTGATGAGCACGACGTCGCCTTCTTTTATATTCTTTCATGAAGTGCACGAAGCGCTCTTTTGTCTCAGGGTTTTTTCGCAACGTGCGTCGCAGCAAGTACAGACGAGAGAGAGCCTGTTCTCGGTTATTCGGAAGCCGTCTTCTTGGTGAGCGGAAAGGTAGAGGGGCAACCCAGTTGTTTGACCTGTCTTTGTATAATTCCCTATCCATGATATTGAGGAAGGCTCTATCTTCTATAGACAGGGAACGCTCGTTTTCTTCTCGCGTTGTCTCGAACAGGTTAGGTGCCGGCGTGTACGCAGGCGGCTGATGATAGTCACGCAAGTCCATGAGGTGGTTGGTTACTTTGGCATGCTTCAAGCTCTGGCTTCTCGGATGAACAACAGGCGCCCGAAGAGACGCAAGCTCGGCATCACGTATGGCGGCTCGCTCAGTGATGTAGCTCGAAACCCGTAGTGTCCGGTCTAAAGGTGGGTGTGGGCGCACACACTCCCCGCCATCCTGTTCCACAGCTGCCTCGAGTGCACTTGCCTGAGCGTCTGCAGCAGCTACCTGTTTTTCATGTTGTAGTACCTCAAGCTCGGCCTCAATTCTTGCTTTTTCTAAGCGCATTGCGGCCTCTTTACGACCAAACTCAGCTCTTACTTTGACGGCCTCTGCATGCGCGCGGGCCTGCACAGCAGCCAGGCTAATCGTGGAGAGGCCCGATCGTCGTGATCGCGAGGAAGCTCTTGAGTGAACCGATAGAGAGAACTGCGATGCTGTTTTATGTGCCTTGTCGCGTTCTTGTGGCGTAGCCTCTCGTAACTTTTCGCTCACGATCGCCTCACGGTCTTCATCGATTGCCTGTTGAAGCTGTAATTCGTGCCTGGCCTCAGGCGTCTTCGCCTTCTCGAGAAAGAATGAGTATGTTGCGGTAGCATGCTGGTAGCACTCGTAACTTGCACGAAGCTGCGTTTTGGCGCCGGTAAACTGTTCTCCCTTAGCGCGTGACACCGCCTGAAGAGCGCTCTCCACGTTTTTCCAAACAGATTCGAGTTTGCGGCAGTGCTCTTCGCGGCTCGTTTGGTACATTTCTTTAGCCCTCGTCGATGGGGTTGTTTTCCTTCGCGGCTGAATATTTGATGAGGAAGTTTCATCTTGTGGTGTGACATTTGGGCACCCATGCGTCAGCTCGTCCTGGTCCATTCTTGCTTGCACGTTTTGTCTCGGAGCGGACGTATGTGAAACAAATGGTGCTAAGCTGCGCGTTGAGCGTTGAGAGATGAAATGAGCCCACCTTGTTGCTGCCCTTCTGCTGTCAGCTGCTCAACTCCTTCGTGATGAAATCCTTGCAATGGGCGTGTGTCTGGGTTCAACCGGGGGTCTTGCCGTGGCGACGTATCCCATTGCCGGCGGACGTTGAGTTGGCGGCCGATGGCAGTTGAAGCGCTTTTTTACTTTGCTGAGCTGCGCGTTGAGCGTCGAAAGATGAAATGAGCCCACCTTGTTGCTGCCCTTCTGCTGTCAGCTGCTCAACTCCTTGGCGATGAAATCCTTGCAATGGGCGTGTGTCTGGGTTCAACCGGGGGTCTTGCCGTGGCGACGTATCCCATTGCCGGCGGACGTTGAGTTGGCGGCCGATGGCAGTTGAAGCGCTTTATTACTTTGCTGAGCTGCGCGTTGAGCGTCGAAAGATGAAATGAGCCCACCTTGTTGCTGCCCTTCTGCTGTCAGCTGCTCAACTCCTTGGCGATGATATCCTTGCAATGGGCGTGTGTCTGGGTTCAACCGGGGGTCTTGCCGTGGCGACGTATCCCATTGCCGGCGGACGTTGAGTTGGCGGCCGATGGCAGTTGAAGCGCTTTTTTACTATGCTGAGCTGCGCGTTGAGCGTCGAAAGATGAAATGAGCCCACCTTGTTGCTGCCCTTCTGCTGTCAGCTGCTCAACTCCTTGGCGATGAAATCCTTGCAATGGGCGTGTGTCTGGGTTCAACCGGGGGTCTTGCCGTGGCGACGTATCCCATTGCCGGCGGACGTTGAGTTGGCGGCCGATGGCAGTTGAAGCGCTTTTTTACTGTGCTGAGCTGCGCGGCTCGCATTTGACGGGTCAAAGCGTCCGCTATCCAGCCAGTTAACGGTCGAACACTCGTGAACATTTAAACAAAAGTAACTTTAATTTACAGGAATTGGGGTCACATTTCAACAAACATTCACAAGCACTCAGTAAGTCCCCCCCCGTAAAAGCGGTGCTGTTGCTCGGGCAGGTAGGGTGAGTCTGCCCGCCGCTTGGCATTTCTTCTTCCGTCGACGACCGGTGTTTTCACTCTCTCCGTGAGCTGACAGAGAAGATGACAAATGACGCTCTGAAGGTCGTTTGCGGCGCCCGTTTAAAGTGGCCATAACAAAGGGAAAAGGGGTTTCAAGATGTGGAAGTAGCCCCTATTAAGGGATTAAGCGTCTCCCCCGACTTCCTTTGGCGGCACTTGAAAGGCAAACACGGCTCCTGGCCGCTCTCTTCGAGAGGGGACGGCACAGGCAGTGTAACAAAGTAATTTAATATTCGTAGGAGCACTTCGACGTTGTTGAAGAAGACATAGTTTGCGAAAGGCGGATGAACAAACATTATCAATATGGAGATTCCAAGATAAAATAGAAGTGGGTGTCACTCCTAGGTTTTGTAGGAGTTTGCTTGTTGCAGTGGTGAAGACCCTAATAAGTATGTATATGATTGTAGATTCTTTTTGCGAGTCACAGGAAGGCACATACATTTGTTTGCGTTGAGACACATTCCCTATTTCTAACACCATTCATATATATTGCAAATACTAGTGCTCAGATGGTTGAAATCGTTAGTGGAACGTATTTTTTTGAACAAAACACAATCATCTGCAAACGATCTTATTTGTACACTAGGGTGAATAACATCAACAATATCATTGATATACAATAGAAAAAGCAAAGGGCCTAACACACTGCCCTGTGGTACGCCCGATGTGACCGGAAGACAGTCCGAATATTAGCTTCTACATCAACGTACTGTACGGGATTATTTAAATACGCAGAAATCCAACAAACGAATATTTCTGGTATACCTATTGTTCTAAGTGTGGAAATGAGTTTAGTATGCGGAACTTTATCGAAGGCTTTGCAGAAATCTAAGAAAACCATATCTGTCCTACCTTGTCTATCGATGTTTAATGCAAGAGAGTGAAACAGTGGGACGAGTTGAGTTATGGTAGATAATTCTTTCCGAAAACCATGTTCATACTTTGTTATTATAGAGCGTTTCAATAAATTTTATCACACTAGTAGCTATGATGTGTTCTATTATTTGAACACATCACAATGGTAGTACAATACTCGGCTGCCACGCAGAAGGGTTGGTTTGGAATCCTACTTTATCAACACCTGCGGCGAAGGCAGCGGCGAACAACTACGGCACCAAAATGGCATTTGTATTCTTATTACAGCTATCATTATAAAAAAATAAAAAATAAGCCCCTGAAAGGGCACACAACATTTGCATCTACACTCCATAGAAATGCAGCCGGGATCCAAGGACACATATACTTCAAGCATAGCAGCAAAATATCACCCACTGAGCTATACAGCGGCTGGTTTTACAAAGTACTACACAGTCTAATACTCACTATCACCTCAGTGAGAAAGTATCATGTTTCGGGCAGTCGATTCACCGCTATATCCGACGTTTCATTCGTTAGGTTCGCTTTTAACGAACGTTTGGACACAACAGGCATACAAACTACTCATGTGGCGAGCAGATGGATTACACAACCACGTTCGCTGTTCTTGGGACTACTCTACTGCCCGTAAGCGTTCACAGATGCTAGAGATAAGTACTTCAGGGGACGAGAGTGTGCTCAATCATCGAGAAGCTGTCTACACGCAATGCAATATTTAAAATAAAGTCGTTAATTTAGATCTGCTACCTACTTCACATCTTACATCTTCCTTAGTATAGCTAGCCACAATTGGTAACGGTGTACGTTTAGAGAGATTGCTGATGAAACGAGACCGCTTCTTGCTTGTGCGTCTCAGCTACTCATTTACACACGTCGTTAACATCGCCGAATCCGGTGTTCGATCCCGGCCGCGGCATCGCATTTCGGGGGAGGCGAAACGGTAGAGGCCCGTGTACGTGTGATGTCAGTGCACTTCAAAGGGACCCTGAAACACTTTTGACGATTTTTACAAACACATTTGGATGGTAGACCAAGTCTTAAGGGCAATTTAGAGACCTGTTTGAGTTCTCTGTGTGAACTGTGTAATTTATTACAGCGCTTTGAAGCTGCGAATCACTACAGATCGCCGCGGATCGCTGTTACTCGGCCGAACGCGTTTTCATCCACCCATACACCAAGAAACACGCTCTGCCCTACTGACGTCATTGTTTCCAGCTGATCTGATTGGCTGTGGAACGCGCCGCTCAGACTGCTGGTATCGCATCCCCCCGTACACATTCGGGAGTATATACACGCCAAAAGGCAAAAAAGGAGTGTTCCAGTCTCGCCGTCATGGCCTCTAGCGGCGCTGACTGGTACTCCGATGTTGAAATGCACATACATGCCCCATAAAGTGTTCGGAGGGATGACTGCCACTTTAAGTGTGTATAGTATCGGACGCGTCATTCGAAAGTCTATAGGATTCAGCCTGTGACAGCGGCAAATTATCTTTTCGTCCATTTTTCTTCATATTTACATTATTATGACTATCAATAACATCCTAAAACTGTCCTCGCCATCATTATCTCTTAGTTCTCATTAAACAAAGAAATGTACCTGATCCTTTAATTTCTACGAACTTCTGAATAAGCAGCTCAACTTCAAGCACTGGTACGCTCTTAGCGCATCGTGCCTCTTAGAGAAAAAAGCACATTCGGCAGGCATTCTCAAATCATAAGGTAGTTTAGCACTATTCCTCAGGAGTAAGGTATGTAACAACTGTAAGGTATATAACAACTCACGCACGGAGCAAAAACTTGTAGGCTCACAAAGCGGGTTCGAATTAGATTTAGAAAGACGCAGTGAGCGACAGAAAAAAAATTAAGGTGTAAGCTATCATTTTCCTCTCACCACAGTCTCTATCACCGCAGCCAGGGAACCAACTGGTGTCAGGGAACCAACGGGTCAGGGAACCAACGGGTCAGGGAACCAACTGGTGTTAAGGATATCTCAGACCAAACCACGAAGAATAAATAGGCATGCAGCACGTGGGCAAGGAAACCACTGACCATTAGGACTAGCATACTGCATTTCAAGAGAAGACAAATGCACGAGGGGGATCGATACAGAAAGTTAGGTGGGTAGATGAGATTAACAAGTTTGTGGGTTTAATGCAGCACATGCAACCACATGACAGGGTTGATTGGCGAAACACGTGAGAGGCCTTTGTCTTGCATTGGACGCAGTCAGGATTATTATTATTATTATTATTATTATTATTATTATTATTATTATTATTATTAGTAGTAGTAGTAGTAGTAGTAGTAGTAGTAGTAGTAGTAGTAGTAGTAGTAGTAGTAGTAGTAGTAGTATCATGATGACGACGACGACGACGACGCTCTTAGCGGACGCAAGACAATCACGTGAGCCTCATGTGTTGAATGAATCCTTGAATCCTGCCTTTCTTTTATCATTTCCTCCTCCTCACACGCATACAGTTAAGCGCGACTGATAGAAAAAGAAAGGGAAAGGAGTACCAGATAAATTACAAAGACCCCATGCACTGCCAGAATAGACGTCAAAAGATTACAATAAAATTTGAGCATTAGCGTGAAATTCGGCTTCTGAACGCCTGGTTCTGTGCCCATCCTCGTTCCCTTCTGTTCAATTGACATCATATATTTGCGCATATTAGCAGATAACTAATATTTGACGTCATACGTGACGTAATAATGAGACGTCATATTTGCCCATATTTGCAGATAATTGACTATCTGCGTTTGACGTGAGCGTGCGTGGCGACAGCAGCAAGGTGATGGTGATACGATGACGACTGCCACAGCACGTAAAATCGTTTGTTGTTATTCGAAGAAAAACAATCCGCTGTGCCGTTGTGCACAGCCCCCCCTCCCCCCCGAGAGGCTTTAAAGTGTTGCATAACTTTTCAAAATGTTAGATGTCACAAGTAAACAGGGGAAGGGGGGGGGGACTTAGGTGGGCGCAGGGCTCTCCAGGGGAGTGAAGTTTTGCCGCATCCCCGATATTCGCCCGTATAGCCTTCCACTATACGACGCGCCTGATAATAATATTGTGGTTTTGGCAAGTAGAACCCCGGAAATTGTTATTTGGTGCATCTATATTGTCTGTCTTTTAGGTGCCGTTCAATATTTCGCTATAAGTCAAGGATATTCAATACGGGATCGTATGAAATGGCTGTTCGGCGATACAATAAAGGCCTATCCCCCACTGCGCACATTTATTTGATGGTGCAGAGAGGCAAAGCCACAGCGTTCCCTCCATGTACTCGCTGAACTATATGCGCCTCACCAGTTACGTATACGCGTCGCTGTCTCGTGCTACGAAAATGCGCACAACGCCACGCGCATCTCGATAATTCAACTGAATTTCTGTCACACTTTTTCTGAAATAAATCTCGACGAGCAACCTCAGCTATCCGTCATTCCTATAGCTGCACGCTGAGCCGGACGGAAATGAGCAACTGTGCCTCGCCATCCTTGCAATCAGTGTGCTCAACTTTGAGCAACGCCACGCTCCATCTCGAACGGTCTACAGCTCAGCTGAAGTGAGGCTATACATTTGAGGGGAGCGTGCTGCGGCATCACAGTTAGCCCATTCCCTATTATATGTCGACATTAGGTTGACTTTGCCGAAAAGCGTATCGCATGCACGCACTTGCACACCGCAGTTTCAACAACGCCGGCGGTCGAAGGCGTTGGCAGGGCACCGTGTGAGCCGGGACGATTACTCTTCGCTCGGTTGTCCCACATCGATAACCGAGTCTCCAGCGGCAGCCAACCCGCACTGCGCTGCTCATCTTTCTCACTGCTATCGGTCACGTGAACTTTAATTTGTAAACTGGTATATACGCATCCACTGGGTGGGGCGGAATCTGGAATACGGCACACGGGCCGAAAGGGCGAAATGCAAAGGGCGTGGCATTTTGGGTGGGATGTTAAAAAGCTCGCACGACTGATGCGGGAATGCACTCGCCGACTAGATACGAACCCGCTCTGCGCAGCTACCGGTATTTCTCTCCTAACGGGGATATATATATATATATATATATATATATATATATATATATATATATATATATATATATATATATATATATATATATATATATATATATATAGCGCTTCCCGTAAATGATGCGGGTGAGGCTACAATTAATTTTGGGTGGACTTCATCATCATAATGATTTCGGTAAAAGCTTTCCTAGAGGCGCCACTGTTGCTTACAGTGGCTATAAAGAGTTGTTCTGCGGCGCACGCGTCAGTGCGTTCTTGTACCCGCCGCTCCGGCCGCATTCATGTTATAGGATGAGCATGATTTAATGCGGTGAAGCCTTTGCCCCGTGCCTCTTTCCATCTCATGCGCACGTACTCTTCTTCCCCATCGGACACTTTTTGTAACCTGACAGTTTATTTTTGGGTAATTGAATAGGTCCTCTGAGGCCACCTAAACGGGATAAGCGACCTGCTTTCGTTACAGCCATTTTTTTATTTTTTTTCTCGTGGCGCGTGCCGAGAAATACCGTGGTGTACAGAGGTCACTTGTTGTCCTGTCTGACTGTCTGACCAAGTGTTTTCCGAGAGATATGAACAATGTGGGGGGCCCCGCCGTGGTGGTCTAGTGGCTAAGGTACTCGGCTGCTAACCCGCAGGTCGCGGGTTCGAATCCAGGCTGCCGCGGCTGCATTTCCGATGGAGGCGGAAATGTCGAAGGCCCGTGTGCTCAGATTTGGGTGCACGTTAAAGAACCCCAGGTGGTCGAAATTTCCGGAGCCCTCCACTACGGCGTCTCTCATAATCATATGGTGGTTTTGGGACGTTAATTTCCACATTTCAATATCAATCGAACAATGTGGGGGGACGTTCGCTCAGATAAAAGTGGTTATAAATAAGAGCTTGCAACCTGGTATAAGCGTGGAAGTATTTTTTAACGCTGTGTAATTATCTCGACAAATATCCTAAGTAGATAAATGCAACCCTCCGATTTTTTTTTACATAGGAAAAGGTTGCTGTAGTACACTTCGTCGAGAGGCTTGGTTTGCCTGGCACCAGTACACTGCTATCGCGGGCGACAAGGTTCTTTTTTTAAGGTCACGGTACACTGGGTACTGCCACCAACTTCTTGCGACTACCAAGTTTCAGGGCAATTATTATTACATATCATAATTTTGTTGTTGTTGCATTTTACAACGCTCGTTATGAAGCGGCTGCGTTTTCCCCCCGCGTCAAACAGGCCCACGCTGGCGTCGACAGTGACCTTCCTTGCCCCATTTTTATAGACCGCGTAGGACCACGCAACTATTCAAGTTCATGTGAAGGAAGAAAACTATTTCTGGCACAAGCTGCTCACCTGCAAGTGTAGGCATATTGCAAAGTGTAGGCATATTGCAAATGCGTCCTACACGCACGCGCTGGAGACCGGAATAAGGCAGCGGCTACTTTGGCACATTATTAACACCCTTTTTCTCTTAACCATACAGAATGGAATAAGAGCGCCATTAGCGTGGGCTAATGGGTATAAGACCTAGAAGAAAAAAAAATACGCCACCCAGCTGACGTGAGCTTGCCGTCACGTAACAAGTGGAATGGTGGGTTGTGGTGACCACAAATGTATATTATTATTATTATTATTATTATTATTATTATTATTATTATTATTATTATTATTATTATTATATTATTATTATTATTATTATTATTATTATTGGATTTTCAATGCTTGTCTTCACATTTCGGCTGTTTAGGTAGTATTGCTTCCGCTAACTTGATTCTTGATTGTTATTGTGTTTATATGTAGCGTAAATGAGTTACATGTATTCTTTCTCTGATTGTTTACATGAAAAGCTTTTCAATATACATGTCATCTCTCGTCTAATGATGTGCCGGGCCAAGTCCTCCTAGCCACCGTCTGGCTTTGACAGGCCTACTATTTGTTTTGTACAACTCAAGATGACAATAAATATTATTATTATTATTATTATTATTATTATTATTATTATTATTATTATTATTATTATTATTATTATTATTATTATTATTATTATTATTATTATTATTATTATTATTATACAAGGCTAGACTAAAGCGGCATTACTGCTAACACCACATGCTAACAAAGCAACGGTCTCTTCTTTTCTTTAGCTCATTTTGATGATTTTTTTGTCCGAAGTATCATCGTGTGCACCAGACAGCTATAGCATACTAAATGCAGGATTTGTGTAACGCATGATGTAGATTGTCTAAGAACGCGAGTTTGGACTGGAAGTGCTAAAAGTACTTGTTATGTACCCGCCATGGTAGCTTAGCACGTACGGTGTCGCCTCGATAAGCTAGAGGGCACCGATTCGTTTCCCCCCAGCCTTTGCGGCCGCATTTCAATTGCTGCGAAATGCAAGGAACAACCATTTGCTAGATTGTAGGTGCAGTTTATTCAGTTCAATGAGCTCAATTTATAAGCTCAATGACTAAGAAGAACGTTTCATCGTGTGCTTACGGTTTCGGCTTTCATTATGTAGCACGCCACCCGCGTTCATAACACAAAATGTTAAAAACTTATCCAATAAACAATTCCTACTTTTCTGTTTTTTTTCTTTTTTGTCACATGCTTCTGACTCGCCCTTTTCGGTAAACTATTTGCATTCCATCTTTACAGAGAAATAAGAATCGATATTTATGTGTGTAGTGACGCCTTCTTGAAATGACGATATCTGGGGTTTAACGTCCCAAAATCACCATATGGGAGACGCCATTGTTAAGAGCTCCGGAAATTTCGACCACGCGGGGTTCCTTAACTTGCGCCAAAATCTGAGCACACGGGCCTACAGCATTTTCGCCTCCATCGAAAATGCAGCCGTTACAACCAGGATTCGATCCCACAACCTGCGGGTCAGCAGCCGAGTACCTTAGACACTCATTGATTGATATGGGGGGTTTAACGTCCCAAAACCATCATTTGATTATGAGAGACGCCGTAGTGGAGGGCTCCGGAAATTTCCACCACCTGGGGTTCTTTAACGTGCTCCGAAATCTGAGCACACGGGCCTACAACATTTCCGCCTCCATCGAAAATGCAGCCACCACCGCCGGGATTTGATCCCGCGACTTGCGGGTCAACAGCCGAGTACCTTAGTCACTAGACCACCGTGACGGGGCCCTTAGACACTAGACCACCGCGGCGGGACAACGGTCTCTTGTAGGTCGTGGTTAAACATACCTGTTGTAGAAAAAAAACAGAAAAAAAGAAGTAACCCCAATGATGCTTGGCCAGTTTGACATAAAACCACTTACGTTGGAACCACTTCTGTTGCAATTGACCGTCAGAGAAATTGTCAGCCAATCGCGATGTTGGGAATATCATTAGCAAAAGCTGATAGCCAATGACCCAGCACACTTACCAACGAACAGCTCTGCGAATCCGTTGTTTGTCCCATAGGCATCACTTTATTCAATTCTTTTTTTTATTGTGCGCGACACAACACAAGCTTGAATTACACCTCCAATGAGCAAATAATTGGTTGAAAACTCAATTGTGACCACTTAAGTGTGCACCAAAATATTTGATGTAACATATTATGATTGGTATGAAACTTAATGTAGAGCCTTTTCATATCGCTGGTTGGCACATCCGTACGTTTATGTGCCAAAAAAAAAAGGCTCCGCATTGACAATTGTAAATGAATGAAGGAAGAAAGTTTCGAGGCGTTGTTTCTTTTATTCAACACAACATTAATGAGAACCAGCTGATAATGAAGCCGAAGAAGGCATATAGGAGACGTTAACTCTTCTGTTTTGAGTGTCCTGTAGCAATTATCGACATACATGTGGAGAAAGTCAATTTTGTGAAAATACAACGTGTCGCCGGCAGAGACCGAACCTGAATCGATCGTATCACACACCCGATGTTCTTATACCCATTTTGCTACGGCATCGGCCACCTTCCGTGCTTCTTGTCGGGTACATTTGCAAACGTGGGAATATTAATTAGTGCTGCTAGTAGCCATGAAGGCGAGTGTGGAATACTCTGTTTTTTGCGAGAGTGTTGGGCGTGGTACAGCACACATGTAAGCTAGCAAATAACAAAACAAATGTTGCGTGGCGTGCTTCCCACAGGAAAACGAAGGAACAGAACACAACAGACGCACTGGTTCTTGACGACGGTTGCCTTACTGTTATTGCTTTCTGGGATTTTCTTTCTTTTTTTGGAGGGGGGGCGGTTCTCAACTCCGACTCGGCTTCTCCGACGGGGTTAGCGCCCTCAGATAGGGCCTCCTTTGTCGTTCACATTTCAGTCCGCGGCCGTGTTCAAGCCCATGAGAATTGCCAGTGCCTGAAGTATACCCGCGCCTATCCTTATGCGCTCCTAACCCTATACTCTTTTTTGGCATGGATGTAGAGACTACCTCGCGAGAAGCCTTGAAACATGACTTGTTCTCTTGAGTGCACCGTGGCGCGTCATATTTCAAGTCGCGAAGAGTGAAGACATCACGTTTACCCGCCGCTTCTCTCGTTGGCGCTGCGAGGGCGACTCCGAGCCGGATGCCGCGGTGCTAATCGGGTGGCATCCGATCTCCCGCGAGCACGCACTCCCCGTCTCGCTATTTTTCCATCCACCGATCGTGCTGGCTCGGCTGTTGGCGTCGAACGGTGCTCGCCAGGCACGCACACCGCGTCGAAGCAGCCCGCACTGGGGCGCCGGCACCACTGCACGACAGGCATGCTCGGCGGGCTTTATGTCACGTACGTTCTCGCAGACTGCGGGGAGCCAGGCCTTGGTCTCCTCGTTTTCCCACGCCCACAGAACACCCGACACCGGCGGGACTGCCGGCAGCAGTTAAAATAAAAGCACCCACCTGCATATGCTCGGGCGCCGGGAGTTGGCCAGAATAATTCAATGCTGTGGCTCGCCTTGCGTTCTCTGCTCAAGCAAGACATCGGCTAAACTCTTATCCGAATACGACAACGGCTTCTCCCTGCGTACAAAAACAAAGAGAGAGACAGATAAAAAAGAAACCGAGCTCTTGCTACACACACAGGCTTTCCATGCGAGGCATTAAAGGATGCTACCGTGCTTGTTTTCCAACTGCTCCGTTGCTCTGCTTCCAAATGAGCGCCCCCCTTAACGAGGTTGTATACTGCCTTGTATTACAATTAAACTGATCAACCAGTGGCTGGGAAGCAATAAAACAACCACAGTTTCTTTTATGCATCGACCTCAATCGACTCAAAGGCGAAAGTCATCTTCTTTTTCAACTGTATCGGTGTATTGCACCTTGGGCGCCACCCTCTGAAAGCTTTCTGGATGTATTGAAATTTTAAAGTGCCTCCAGGATAGGAAGCATATTGAAGCTTTGGGCACCTCACCTTGCTTTGCACTGCCTCCGTAATCGGCCCACCTCTGACCAAGCAAAAATGTCGTGTGATGACGTAAATTTGAGACGTCGTGATTGATGACTTCACAAATTTTCACGATCACGTGACGCCACAAATCCCATGGTGACGTCATCACGTGATACTGATTTTTTTTTCGTCACACTCGTGTAGACACCGCCGACATGACACGCCGACGCGGTACGCTGATCAACTTTTGCGTTTGATGAGGCATCTAATGCCTTTTAAAACTACCACCACAATGGGCTGAGACCGCTCTTTGATCAAATCTCATGGCGTCCAAGATAGATCCACGCATGTTTAACATTGAATGTGAAAGAACCTGGTCACACTTTAAAATAACTTAAAAGTGGAGAGGCATGGCCTCCTGGTTCCAGCAAGGCATTAGCCGACAGCAAGCCAAGGGTCCTCTGTAGGACTGCACTGGCTGGCTTCTCAGAAACTTAATAAAGTTCCTAGCTTGTCTGTCTGTGTGTCTCCGCAATAAAAGAGAGAGGAGTTATCCCAAACTTCATATGCCTTTGAACAGTTTCATAAATGGGGCATCACCATATGTCATCATTATATATTATCTGGGTTTTACCTCCGAAAACCAAGATATCACGAGACATGCCGTGTAGTAAAGTGCTCCAGAAGTTTTGACCATCTGCTGTTCTTTAACTGTCACTGTCGTCACACAGTACGCGGGCCTCTACCATTTATCCTTTATCGAAATGCGACAGCCGTGGCCTGGATTGAATCAGAGGCCTTCAGGTCAGCAGCCGTGCACCATAACCACTGTTCCACCGAGGCGAACACGATATTGTAAAGCTTAGATAGATAGATAGATAGATAGATAGATAGATAGATAGATAGATAGATAGATAGATAGATAGATAGATAGATAGATAGATAGATAGATAGATAGATAGATAGATAGATAGATAGATAGATAGATAGATAGATAGATAGATAGATAGATAGATAGATAGATAGATAGATAGATAGATAGATCTTTGCTAATACGACTCGGCAACTCGGCACTCAACAAACTGAAGCACTTCATGTAAACCAGCGCCTCTGAATAAAGCATATATATATACATATAAACACTCGGTAACCTGCACTTGCAGCCTGCATGCGTGAAAGACGCATTCACTCTTTCAATTTTCCACTCAATATTTTATTCATCATTAGTACAAAAGGAGGTCGTGACTAATAGGAGGTCCCCCTGAGTTACAAAACTACCAGAGGGACCTCCTATTAGTCATTGCTCAATATCAATAAATTGCATATAATGGCAAATAGCAGTTGAAGAGCAAAAATGTTAAAACGTGAGAAAATAATAAAGAAGGGCATATATGAGAAAAGAAAAATAATGCGAAAAACCAACAGAAGGTAAGTGTTTACATGAAAAGAAACTTACGAACAACTAGTACAGAACTCATTACAAACAACGAAAATTGCAATCAACATAATCTATATAAACCTAATGCTTTATCAAAGGACATAGTGTAAATTTGATAGATGAATAAATAACACAAGCTTGCAACAGTTTTAACGACGTAAAATATAAAATTTCTAGAAACAAGAAACTAAAAAAATTGAGAAAACAGTTCAAAACAATTATGTGGTACAAAATAGAAGTGGTATTACAACGAATCGTATGAAATGGTTTATGTTTGTCTATATAATCTGAATGAATAAATAGCGAGCAGTGTTATTAATGGGTGTGTCTAAATGTGTGCTTTTTTAATATTCGTGTTGCGGGGCATGATTTAATTTGTAACAGCAATATATTCCAGTATTGAATATCAGTGAAAAAAGCTGTGAATTTGTCATGATTAGTGTTTATTCTGGAAATTAAAATGTTTCGGTTTGACGAAAATCTGTTGTTGTTACTAATAGTTGGAGCAGATGCATGAAATGTATGTAATAGCGATTTCATGGTAGAAATCACTATTATTTTTATAATAATGCCTGGATATGAGCGCATGACTATCAATGTAGCTTGCATATCAACTGAAGCGTAAAGGGTTTCGCTGCTAAGTACCGGATTTGGAGGACGGAAGCCGTTTGGCAGGCGCATGCTTGTCGTACTACTTTTCTTTCTTTGAACTTGAGCAATGCTCCCTCCTAACGCTCCTATTTCCCGGATAGATGAAGGGCTACTGAATTCTTTTTGTGACGTACCCAAGCGTGTTGCCCTTGTAAACGATCTCTATACAAGTATATATGTAGTACCACTTTTTTGACGCTGTGCAATGTGTAACACTTCATTATTTGGGGTGCGTTTGTGACATTATGCCATCACACATGACTTACGGAGCCTACGACACTTTCACGGAGTACCAAGACCTGCAGAAGTTGAGATAAAAAAATTATTTTTGTTCCCCCTTTAACAATGAAATGACGTTCCAATAAGCCTTGAGGCTTCCCCTAGAGTATCGGAAATAAGGAAAGAAAATATTAAAGGGACCAACAACCTTTTTTATGATGCCTATTCTTTAGCTTCAAGGACGTTTCACCAGAGTGTAAAATGGAAAACACCGCGAAACATTTGTAATCAGAGGTTTTCTATCTGCAGCGAATATGAAGTCGTATGCTCACATGCTGCAAATAATGAGGCTGCGGACGGTTCGTGCTTGCGCGTGGTGATTTACTGTGCATGCGTGCTCTCTGTGCGCATGCGCCACGGCTTGACTTGGCCACTAGTGACCGCGAAGGCGGGGCCGCTTTTCACCATGCCACTCCTGTTACGTCGTAATCAGCACAGTATTGTGCGGGGCTGGATAATATTATACATATACTTTAATTTTGAGGATTGGCACTTATGACACCATCAGAGTACGCGACCACGTTAAGCAAAGTGCATATTAAAATATCCACCATCAAGGCTTTCCGCTAGGCTGCGCAACAAAACAGTTTTGATAGTTTTAGGCTTGATTTAAAAATAGAAATCTTCGTCACAACGCGAAAAAAAATGCTGGAATATGTCACTACATTAACACGAAAGTGTTTTATGTCGGTGTCCACCACGACTCTGTGGCGTGTTTTCGTCATGGATATGGCGTTATTAAATATTTACTAACACATTGCAAAGAAAAAAAAAGCGATACGGAAAAGTTCCGCAGTGGGGCGTCTAACCAGCGAGACGCTAATCACTAAGCCACCGAGCAACTCTTCTCCAACATCTTAGCGGTGACTCATGTATATACATTATATACCGGTAGAAGTCCTCAGAGCTCGGTACTTCAGCACGTTTTCGACGCCAGTAGCGAAATGACACGACGAGCGCGCGCTGTGAGCACGCTTTCGTTGTGCCGCGCCTCCCTGCGCGTCGATGTGCTCGCGGGCCTCCACATGGCGTGGTCAATGTGCGTTAGATGTTATTCGTGGATGCGGACAGATACCATAGGAAGAAAGCTTTCATGTTGATGGCAATCGGAACGAAAGGAACTATTGCGTCGGCAAGCTCAGTGAAAGCCAGATACTCAAAAGGCGTGGAAGGAGTGGCCAAAGTGCTAGCGATACTCAGTAGAAGTCACAACGGATATATTAGCAATTCCAAACCGACAATTCAAAACTACACAAGAGGGTGAATATCTAGTGAAGCGGCCAGGATACTAAATAGCAAGGCAGAGGACTTCAAGAGCGGAGGCTATACACCAAGGCACTTGAAGCGGATCCCGACGCACATGGGAGAAGTTGAATTCCCAGACCCCCCAAACCTCAATGAGAAGGCCCATTATGCCGAGCGCGAAATCACCATCCGCGGCTGAGAACTTTCATCTTGTGAGGAGTTTTATTAGCCGTTAAAGACAGCGACGAGACAACGTGAAGAACCGTCCAGCGATCGGCACAGCAACGAACCGAAGCACGAGCCGAAAGAGCCGGGCGTTGGCGATACTGCTCGCTGCAAGCACATCTTCTTCTTCACGATCTCATGACCCCAAGGGGACCAATCCTGAGTTAGATAATAAGCCCCGCCTCGGTGGTCTAGTGGTTAAGGCACTAGGCTGCTGACCCGCAGGTCGCGGGATCGAATCCCGGTGGCGGCGGCTGCATTTCCGATGGAGGCGGTAATGGTGTAAGCTCGCGTGCTTAGATTTGGTTGCGCGTTAAAGAACCCCAGGTGGTCAAAATTCCCGGAGCCATCCACTACGGCGTCTCTCATATTATATCGTGGTTTTGGGACGTTAAACCCCACATATCAATCATCAATATGAGTTAGATAATAGGGATCAGCTTCTCACTCTCCACGACATACTCACCCACTACAAGAAACATAGGAATATATTTGCACAACCTCACAGTAAACTAGATAAGTCACGAGAAGTAGACTGGAGACGTCTAAAAATGAGAACAATTCAATATCCAGTGCACCTCAGTCGCATATACTCCAGGTGATTCCCCGACGCTGGCTGTATCCTATATGTAAACACGACTACAGAGATATGGAACATATCCTATGGAAATGCCCACGCACTACACGGGTTTTCGATCACCAAAACCCGGACCTCCTGAAAACAAATTGGCGCGGTGCTTTGGATACCTTAGAACTTGAACACCAAGTTTGGGCCATCCAGCAGGCCAGGCGGGAAACGACGGAAAGGCTAAATGTTACCGCGACCCCCCGGGTGGGCCGGCCGCTAACCTGCAGGTTTCAAATAAAGTTTTTTTTTCCATCAGTCCACGTTATCTAGCGTGGTTGCTCGTTCACGCGCGCGCTTATCTCGGCATTCGGGTGCTCTGTACCTCTTGCGCAGTGATGCCAACCCTAAGGATGTATATCTATTGATCCTGGGATTTTCTGCGCCATCCAGAAATTTAGCGTCTCTTTTGATGAAACTAGAGATTTTGTTAGGCTCTGGAGATGTCACATTGCGCGGCCTGATTAAAGTCAATACTTAGTAATCACGCTCTTAAAACTAAGAAGGCTCTAAGCAACGATAATCTTAGCTATTTCATGTTCTAGCTATTTAAGCCAGTCTTGGTGTTCTGCTGACCCGGCCGAGTGAAGGGGATAGCTGTTAACACGAGATTATTATATGATGGATACTGGGGCACATGAAACTATTCCGTAAAAATTAAGCATAGGCGCGCATTTAATGAGCACCATAAGTGATTGCTTCTCTGTGAAACAAAGATAAATTTGTTTTGTATTGCACATAAACAAGCCATTTTTACGGTTACTGCGTGCTTTCGCCGAGCAATGTCTGCATGCGAAATAAGCAAATAACCAGGAGGCTTGGAGAGGAACAGAGCGAACGTAGTACTGAAGAGAGGTAAGGTGATACTGGATCAATATTGCGGAAACGGCGTGGTGAAAAGAGACAAGAAAGCTTATTTGGGTGTTTTAAGTTTTTCGCTTGTGCCCTTTATATGAGAGCGTGAAATTGAGGAAAATATTTGGCTTAACGGGGCGCTGATGTAGTACAGAGGTAAGACGTAGCTGTCAGCCATAAGAGGGTTCACGTACATCTACTGAAAATAATTCACCAGTGAATATAAATATAGAAAATTAAGTACGAATGGCTCTTTCAGAAGTTTCAGGTACAAGAAAGGTACTACAGACTTGCAGCTAACCACAAGGATCACATTTATGTCTTCCATGTGTATGCAAAGCGAACAGACAAATCCGCCATCTGCAAGCACTCCATATGCAACTCCACAGTACATGCAGAAAAGAAGGCCTTAAAGGTGGTTAGTGTGGCTTTTCTTACTTTCAACAAGATAGATAGTGAAGTGGCCACTGAGCGTGCTATTTTAATACTTAATTAGGAGTCAGTTAACCTGAATAATGACTTTTTGAAGAAATCTGGAGACTTTTCTTGTAATCAATTGAATTTTTGAGAGTCAACCAAGGGATAAAACGATGTACTAGGTTGGCAGCACTGCTTTTGTGCTTCCACCGCAAGCTCCCTTTGAAGTTACAGTAAAAAGAGCACGAACTTCACTTCTCATGCTGCCACGGCCGCGTTTACGAAAGGAGCGCGCTGCTCCCACACGAAGTAAGAATAGTGACCGCTGTTCGTGCTCGTCCAGGTCTATACTTGTACGTTCGTTTCGTCCGTCCTTTTTTATGTTTGATCAGCGTGATTTAAGTGTCAAGCTGTGACCTTTGTTTGTCCATGCTCGTCCTGTGTGTGCTCCTTTCGTGCGTGCTTTGTCCTTGAGGTGTGCACTGCAAGTTTCGAGCGGCTTGCAGTTCTTCGCCTGGCATTGCAATTTGTTACTACAGCATTCATATCGTGGGCCTTGGCGCGAAACAATGCATAATTAATGTTCAGTTACCTTTGCGAGGACACGTTTCACCTTTGTGTTATACCGACTTTAAAAAAAAAGGGGGGGGGAATCAAACACGTTTTCGCAATGCTGTTTTCATTTCTACTAAGATCTAATCACATGTTCTGGCCAATAGTTTGTCCCTATAAAAGAACTCAAATATAGTTGTCTGGTGTTCTCATGGTTTCACAGCCGTACTAAGTACACGCCTTTAAACTTGGCAATCGCATTGCAGGCCACCGACGAAAGGTATACGCGTAAAGATTTAAGCGCGATCAAGCGTGTCCAAGCATTCTTTTCCCCCTCTTACTGCAGGTTCATAGAATCAGGTGTGTCTTGTAATTACGCGTGATACTACTTGAGCACGTTTAATGAATGAGTCTGTATAATTGAAAATGAATAGCTTGATCACGAGGCCACGGCATCACGCGCCGCTGTGTTTCGAAATCGGCACCATTCTTCAAGACTACATTTGAAGCTTGTTTACCTTTCTTTTTTTTTTTCAATCTCTTCGGTATTCGGTCAGATCGTTGAAACCTAATGCTACTCATTCATTTTCGTTGTGCAACTTGGTTTGTTTTTTTTTTGTTTAAAGAAGGAAGGAAGGAATGCTCTAATGAGTCAACCGCCCGTCCCATTTGAATGAACTTTGCTGCATTTAGGAGAACTGGTTAAACTCTAGCAACTAAGCAAATAACTTATCTTAATATCAGTCATTAACATTTTGAAAGAACAATTTCACAATTTTTAATTTAAAATATTTCTAGAACAGCGGTTCACACATATTCAACACTGTGTGACGAATGTATTTGTATACAATATGTGTCTGTTTGTGCTTAAAGTGTGGCATTACAGTGAAATTGTTACAGCGGTTAGCTACAGTTTTATCAAAGTCTTACGTGCAAATTAATATTTCAGAGGAATGTGTGAATATGTTGCCTCCCTTTGTACACCTTAGAAGCGTCTTTAAGCACACCGATTTTGTTTCGTATTGCTGTGCTACGGAGTTATAAAGATATGATTCCTGAACTCTCAAACCTGCAAGAGTTTTTCTAAAAGAGCGAAGCGTAATTTATTTTATCTTTGACATTGGCGTAGGGTTTACGGTGCTCAACTGGTTACCTCATAGACGCTCCATGGCTCAATTCTGGCCGTGGCGCCACATTTCAATGGAGGTGAAACAATTCAGGCCCGTGTGCTGTGCGATATCAGTGCAATTTCAAGAACACCAAGTGGTCTAAGTTCTTCGGAGCCCTTCACTACGGCGCGGCTCAATCACATCGTAGTTCTGGCACATAAGTCCCTATATTTTTATAAGACATAATTAAAATCTTCATTTTCTTGCTTACCATATTATACTTTCTTTCTGTTTTAACAAATGTTGTAAACCTTAATAAAATAGGCCCAGTAGTTACTACAAAATATATTTATGGGTAAGGATTCTCGCGCAATAACGCATCCTCTCAATGAGAGAGCTTTTTTCTCTTATGATGAATTTTTTTTGCGCCCATATATATATATATATATATATATATATATATATATATATATATATATATATATATATATATATATATAATATATATATATATATATATATATATTTATTTATTTATTTATTTATATAGAATGAGAGAGAGAAATGTATACTTAAGGGCTCGTTTTCCGTTTTCCCGTATTTTGACACAATATTAGTCAGATCTAACAGACAATAATGCCAAAGAATGTATAGGGAAAGTTATTACAGCCAATTGTATTGTAAATGCGAAGAAAAAAAAAGTGGGTGAAATGATAACTTGCCGTGAGCAGGAACCGAACCTGTGACCTCCGAATAACGCGTTCGATGCTCTACCACTGAGCTACCATGGCGGCTATCCCCCCCGCCACTTTATTAAGTTCATATGTGAATTTAAACGTGGGAGTGTCAGTCAGCGCCACCTGTTGCCATGACGGCGAGTGTGGTTCACTGTTTTTATGAGCCTGTATGGCGTCACGTGGCACGTGAACTTATTACGAGCTGGCAGCTGACGAATAGTTCCTCGTGTACAACCTAATGGCACCAAGTCTGCCAGTACGAGGCCTTCGTTAATGAATATGAGAAAGAAGTGTATACCTAAGGGCTCGTTTTCCGTGTTTTGACACAATATTAGTGAGATCTAACAGCCAATAATGCCAAAGAATGTATAGGGGAAGTTATTAGATCCAATTGTATTGTAAATGTGAAGAAAGACAAGTATATATATATATATATATATATATATATATATATATATATATATATATATATATATATATATATATATATATATATATATATATATATATATATATATATTATATATTTATATATATATATATACTTGAGGGTGACAGCGATGGCGAAAATCCGCCGAGAGTGTTCATATATTTGCTATCGCAATAAAACTCTCTGCAGTCTGATAACGGTTTTCTGGTCTAGTTGACACATTATTCAAGCTCAAAAAGTGTGGACACGAAGAGCAGCTGAGGAAAAAAAAATTGGCAGATCCCACGTATAGTGGTAATCGATGATATGCGAAGCACGAACGAGGAAGGCTTATATGTCAGTTTAAAATCAGAACAACGTTACGAGGCGGAGGTAAATTATGCCGTACATAACTTTCATGTCATAATTATTATCTTTGGACGTGTCATTTACCTTCATCGTCTATTCACGCCACCTGATACCAAATTTGGCATATGTGGAGCGAGCGACACAGCCGCGAGCGTGCCATGAGCGTAGCTTGTAGTCATGTTTTACATGACACGAATATAATGATTATCATGTTTGGACGTGTCATTTAACTTCGCCGTGTATTGACGTCATGCAACACCAATTTGGTATATTCGAAGCTAGAGAAACGACCGTGAGCGCATTATGAACGTGGCATGTGGTCGTGTTGGTACATGACACGCATCTCATGGTTATCATGTTTGCACCAGTCACATACCTTCGTCGTCCATTCACGTCCCGTAATACCAAACATGAAATATGTGAAGCTAGCGAAACGGCGGGGAGAGCATCATGAAGGTCCCAATATACTGCAACGTAACGTTGACGAGCGCTTGCTGGGCGCACCGACGCTACGCTAGCAAAACGCGAGCACTCTATAGTCAGACGCCAGACGTGACCAACGTCTGGCGGCGCAGCCCGGCGGTAACCGGTGCAAAATGCGACATGCTGAATTTCGCACCAACCACGTTACTCAGAATGCACCGAGTCTGCCTAGCTTCGTGACGAAGGGACGCCGGGCGTGCTCAAACGCGCATGCGTAAAAGCAACGAGGTGCGGCGCGTGCCTGCGAGTATATGCCAGGCAGATCGGCGCCTGGCGTAGCATCACTGGCATGACGCGACGAAACGAACGCTGGAGCATACGCGCACCGGGTCACTTCTAAGTGTATTAACGCCTTGAGTGTGGCATGTAGTCATGCTCTTACATGACACGCATCTCATAATTATTATGCTTGCACCAGTCACATAGCTTCGTCGTCCATTCACGTCCCGTAATACCAAACATGAAATATGTGAAGCTAGCGAAACGGCGGGGAGAGCATCATGAAGGTCCCAATATACTGCAACGTAACGTTGACGAGCGCTTGCTGGGCGCAGCGACGCTACGCTAGCAAAACGCGAGCACTCTATAGTCTGACGCCAGACGTGACCAACGTCTGGCGGCGCAGCCCGGCGGCAACCGGTGCAAAATGCGACATGCTGAATTTCGCACCAACCACGTTACCCAGAATGCACCGAGTCTGCCTAGCTTCGTGACGAAGGGACGCCGGGCGTGCTCAAACGCGCATGCGTAAAAGCAACGAGGTGCGGCGCGTGCCTGCGAGTATATGCCAGGCAGATCGGTGCCTGGCGTAGCATCACCGGCATGACGCGACGAAACGAACGCTGGAGCACACGCGCACCGGGTCACTTCTAAGTGTATTAACGCCTTGAGTGTGGCATGTAGTCATGCTCTTACATGACACGCATCTCATAATTATTATGCTTGCACCAGTCACATAGCTTCGTCGTCCATTCACGTGACGTAATACCAAATTTGGCATATATGAATCTATTAATTGATATATGCAGGGGCAGTTTCGCTATAGCGACACTGCCCCGAGCGCATCATAAGTGCGGCATGTAGTCAAGTTGTTACATGAAACGCATGTCATGAGTATCATGTTTGGACATGTCATTTGCATATGTTCGTGTCACGTACTACTGAATTTAGTACATGTGAAGCTAGCGAGATGGCTGTGAACGCATCATGAGCGTAGCATGTAGTCATGTTGTTATATGACACACATCACATGATTATCGTGCTTGCACCAGTCACATATCTTCGTCATTCATTCGCATCACGTACCATCGAATTTGGTATATGTGAAGCTAGCGAGACGGCTGCGAGCACATCATGAGCATGGCATGTAGTCATGACTCATGACTTACCTGACATGCATGCCATGATTTACACGTTAGAGTCTGTAGCCTGTGTTCGCCATGCAATCATGTCATAGCATACCAGTTTTGCAACATGTCATGTGAACGAGACCACCGCAAGAACAGCAAGGCTTATGAAATGTAAATCATGACATTAATGACATACATGTCTTGGTTTTCATGTTATGACTGGTCTTTGAATAAGCTCGTCATACAGCCATGTTATGCCTTACCAAGTTTGGTATCGATACCATTATCCAAATGGCCAGAAGTGCTAAAAGTCCTAGGCGGCTAGATAGATAGATAGATAGATAGATAGATAGATAGATAGATAGATAGATAGATAGATAGATAGATAGATAGATAGATAGATAGATAGATAGATAGATAGATAGATAGATAGATAGATAGATAGATAGATAGATAGATAGATAGATAGATTCAAAGTCGCCGAAGTTCGCGAAGAAATGCTTGGCATTTAAAACAGCGCAAAAAAGACGAAGACGCAGAAACACAGTACACATTCGAGCGCCGATCTTAGAACTGACATCATCATCGCACCGACCACTCTTTTTACAGCGGACCAAACCGCGCACATCTCTCCAATCAAACCACCAAAAAAAAGCATCAGGTAGGCAAACTACATGGTCACTAGAAGCTGTCACGTGTACATAAATTGCATGCATCTTTCACCCTATTACAGGCGAAAAACGGTATAGCCACCTCTTAAAAGGAAAACAACGAAAAGAAAATGGTTTTTTTCTGAAACCTTTGAGATGATGAATCTCTGCGTCTTTGAGTGAAAAAGGTAGGTTGCTGTGTTTCTGTGTTCTCGTCATTTCTATGCTGTTTTTTCCTAGCTAAGAATGTGCCAAATAGCCCAAATCAAAGTTCTGCACCAAGGCCACGACAAATGCTTTTTGCCCAGATTTTTGTGCATGTTTGTTTTCTTCGTCCATTCCGAAGCTGGAATTTTCCTCTCGGTCTATTATTACAGTATCTTCTATAGGGGGGGGGGGGGAGGGGTGATCGGCAATCTTTTGAGGCCGAGGGTCAAGTTGCACGAAGTCTACAGGGCCGGAGACCACACAAATGAAAATGGGAAGAGTGGGGTAGAAGAGATAGCATTTGCAGTCAAAGCGTAAAAATTTGGCGATCCACACTAATTTGTAAATCTGAAGTGAAAATTATGTTTATTTTGAGCGAACATCTCATTTGATTCCAAAACTGCTATGTCGGCCTTCAGATAGGCAGTGACAAGGTAAAGAGTGTACGGGGTTTGACGACGTGCCGGGAGCTGCATAATACAGCCACACGGGCCGCAGGTTGCCGATCCCTCTATAGGATTACCATTTTACGCAATTATTCTTGGGCTTGGCTGCTGACTCGCATGCCGCGGGATCGAATCTCGGCTGCAGGAGGTAACTGACCACGGCGGCTATACCCCGTCCACTTTATGGAGTATATATGTTCATTGAACATGGGAGCGTTTAATGCACACATACCCCAACTGACGCCCCCACTTTTAATGCACTCATATGCATCATAAAGTGGACGGGGGATAGCCGCCGTGGTAGCGCCGTTGATAGATCATCGGACGCGTTATCTGAAGGTCGCAGGTTTGTTCCCTGCCCAAAGTAAGTTATCTATTGATGCACATTTTTTCTTCACATTTACATTACAATTACTTCTCATAACATTTTCTATACTTTTCTTGACGCGATTGTCTGATAGATCTCATTATTACTTCTCCGGGAGTATTATTGTGCGGCTGCTCCACTGTTGTATAGTTTTTACTTGTTTAGCTTTCTATTCCGACGTTATTTTATATACAGACCCATATTTCCGCTAAAACGTTGCTGTTGCTGCTATTTTATCGCAGTAGTTCAAGAAAGTAACCTTTTGGCAAGTTGATTTTTTTTTCATGCACTCTAAATATTTTTATTTAATGATACAAGTAATGTCACCTAAACCTTCGTTAGCTTCATAGCGTCTTGCGTTTATTAAGTTGTGTATAACAATAAGAAAAACAAGAGCTTGATCAATCCCCCCCCCCCCCCACCGCCTTCCTATTTCGTGCTTGTATATGTTACGTCATCTTGCACGTGGTTTTACAATACCACGAAAAGAAATCAGTAAGCGGAAAAATGCTCGTAACAAATCAATAAAAGGAACAATGTTGCTGACACCTACGCCGAGTAGTGGCAAGGTCATAGTGATTGGCTCTTCGATTGACCCTCTGTACCGGTGGGGCACCCCGCGCGTTGCGTGTGCACGAGCGCCGACCGGGCGTCCAGCGTTACTCGCGAATGCCAGCGGAGACCACAGATATGCACGGTGTCGGCGCGCCGGCGGCTCTCGTTCTAAAAGAAGGCGAATTGCGATGCAGGCAGAGTGCAGCGAACAGGAAGACCCGTCCGTCTATGCGGCAGCGCGGCTCGATCGGCTCGTCTGAAGAGCCAATTGGCTCGGACAGATTGGCCGCGTCTGCGTGAAGTAATAAAGAAAAGACGAGGGGGTTCTCCTATTCGAAGCATTGGCCAGCTATACGCGTTCACGTCTCAGGTATGCTCCCTCGGCGTTCGCGCCGTCTTACGCCTCCTCGCCCTCTCCTTGGCCATTTTTTTCCCTTTCGGGGCCACTGCTAACCGGACTCCAACGAAGACGAAGCGACGGCCGGGCCGATAACCGCCGCGGTATTTCTTCCGTCCGTGGACCCGCTTCGCCCTCCTCGCAGCACAGGCTGCCCCGTTGTGTCCGGTACGCATTGCGCAATCAGTTACACGATGCGATTGCCGGAAGGAGTGGAAGAAGGGATTACCGTTCCCCGCCGGCTGCATTGATTCCGAGCTCATTACCATCCTTCGATGATCTGGCCAGGAATGGCAAGGGCGTGGAGCGTGGAGGGAGAGGAAAAGGAAATACAATTGACGCCCGCCAAATGGAGCGGATATCGAAAGGGTGGAAAATGCAAGAAAGGCTGGCCACGGATTGTTGTATATAGTACGAACGCACGGCATAGACGTCGTAGTACATGCGGCCACACAAACGTGGATTCATGTGACGAGATGATAGCTCCGAAAGTGTTGAGATGAAACGACCACTCGACAAAAATAAAGAAATGAAATGACCAAAACGCCATGTTTCGGGACCCCCTTTTCACGATAGACTGCATATGACAATAGGATTTGGTTAAGGGCGGCACATTACGGAGTCTTAGACGTCAGACATTTAATTATTCGAGCCGTAAATAAGACGGAATATTAACAATAATAAAACAATAGGATCTGAAGTTTCACGTCGCAAGTCCAAAATAGGATTATGACAGAGTGGAGGGCTCCGGAAACTCGGACCATCTACTGTTTTTCAGCGTGCACGGGCTTCTAGCATTTCGCCTCCATTGAAATATCGGGTCGACAGCCGAGCACAGTATCCGCTACACGACCACGGCGAACAGTAAATGTGTCGGTAATAATTTAACCGAGGCGCGACATTACGTACGCAGAGTTTAGGGGCATCGAGCGGCGAACTCGTTCACATAATGCGTTGGAAGTATACCGTTGCATTTAGAAACGTCTCGTTGATACTGCCTTAGTCAATAATTTTGCAGCTTCTAGATTCGTTGATATTTCTACCAAGCCACATTTCTTGCATGAAAAATGGCACACGACGCCGAAGTATGGTTTGATGTTTCCAGGTTGTGCTTCACGTACACAACTTGCCTATGCGGCTTGTTGGAAGGGAAACGTGCCGCCAGAACGAAGTAGCGATTGAATACTATACCGCTACTCACTCGCACCGCTTGCATCGTGGTTTATTGCATCGTGTGCTAATGATGTACTTCACCGGTGTATTTCTCCGTGTGCAATTCCCCACCAGTAGGCACTAATCACCAATACTAGGTGTGTTTGGTGTTTGGTTGAACTAAATTCAATTCATTTTCTTTTCTTCGCGGGTGAAGGATAGAAGGCACATGAGCCTGACAAACGTCTTTCACACAAAAAAATACACAATTCAGACATTCAGAGAGAGAGAGGAATAGTATCTATTAGTCCCAAACACCATGGCCCCGAAGGAACTAAGGCCCCGAATCCGGGTCACCTGGTTGGTTCATTCTTCTTCGTCCAGCGCGCTCTCGACTCGCTTTTCCAGAAGCGGCCACCGTATCTTTTCGTAGAGGAGTATCCCACCCATTTCAGCTTCCGAAACGCTGGTTGTGTCACGGTCGTTAAATTTCCAGGACGCTATATCTTTCGCGAGTAGGATGATCAACGTACGCATCAGCACTTACGGGAGTCATCATGTCTAGCACTGCACGGACGTCGCAGCGTGACACCCTTTGTCTTGGCATAGTACCCGGAAATTAGTTAATGGCAGACATCGATGTGTCCGGTACTACAGTCACGCAAAAGCCTCCGCGACATGGGGCTTCATAGGACGCCATACCTCAGGTCAGCGTCAGTTACACACCGTACCGTTGGGGCGACTTCAACTTCAGTCTATACCAGGACAGCTGAGCATGCAGGACTTGAACAGGAGCTTAGGTCGCAAACACGAGACGACCCAGGACCTGAATGGGATGCAGAGAAGCACTCATTGAAAATGATGTATCATCAAGATCACCTGCCCGTCTGCTCACCCACGTGCTCAGCCTTGCTACAAAAACCCCACTTCATCCCCTCGAATGGCTATGCATGACTTGCTTGACATCACCCTTTCGGGTTCTAGAGTACATGGCTCGTTTCGACGAAGAAAAAAACATGGTGCGAAATGATTATTTGAGCAAACGCTCGTGTTCGTCAAGTTTACTTCCTTCTCCACCATTCACTGTTCAGCCAATAGGATTAATTGGCCACTCAGCCACCCTTATACACCGACAAGTATCACATAAAACAGACTTCCGCGGTGGATGCCTCCTCAGCAGCACTCGTAACTCAGTTACTGCGTCGATAAGCAAGCACGCATTTTTTTCTAATGACTTTTTATTAGAGCAAATATAACTTCGACATTTTCTTTTTGCTACAAAGAAGCAGAATGTGATCCTCCTTGCACAAACAAAAGCATAGATCGTTTTGTTTTGTTTTGGTAGAGAGAGATAATAAATACCTTAAGAAAACATGCTCAGCGAGAAAACTTGTCTATCCATAGTGGCGGGTCAGCATTCTCGCAACAATTTTATGGTATAGCGCGATGCCAAAATAATGACGAAGGACCGGTACGCGTTGAAACATATGAGAGTAAAGCACACAGTGTAAAATGTCCTTTGAGGACCGCAGTAAAAACGGCGTTACAGTCGATGAAGCGTTTGGTAAGAAATTTTGAAATGGTATTGAATCTAATTAGGATCCTAATGATCGGCTGCTGACCCGCAAGTCACGGGATCGAATCCCGGCTACAGTGGCTGCATTTTGATGGAGGCGAAAATGCTGCAGGCCCGTGTGCTCCGATTTGGGTGCACGTTAAAAAACCCAGGTGGTCGAAATTTCCGAAGCCCTCCACTACAGCGTCTCTCATAATCCTATGGTCTTTTTGGGACGTTAAACTCCACATATCAATTAAGGATCCTAATCACTATAGTGCTGCAAAGCATATGACGAAAACAGGATGGTTTCATCAAAGATGACTTCTTATAAGAAATCGAAAGCAGCAGTGAGGAGAAGACAGCCAGGATAGTTGACCTTCTGATGGCGCACTCTGCTGAAGGCGAAGACAATGAATGAAGTAAGAGAAGCGCCATCTGATATAGTTTTCTAACTAACATGAAGGAGCTGCGTGAGGCAAGACCGAATTCCCTTTAATGTTTCGTGCAATGTGCATAACAGACTCCTATATCTTTACTGATGGAGTTTTACAGCACGAGCTCATTTATAGGAGCTATACCGGGTTTCGCCGCGTTCGTTCACTCTTCTTTTTGTGGAGGGCCGATTTTAAAACAGTCTACCCAGCCAACAGATTAAAGATGACAAATATGAACTTCACATATTTTGTATCTCAACTACCGTAGCAGCGACCTCTTTAACGGTTGTCAAGTCCAAGCATAGGCATGCGCACGAGGGGAGGAGGAGGCAGAGGGTGCCTCCCCAAACTCCCCTAAAAACGAGCCGCAAAATCTGCTCCATATACATATACATATAGGCGCCTTCGTAGTCACCTAAGAGAGGGGGGCTACAGATCTGCCCCATATATTGTTTTAATAAGGAGGGGGATGCTGCGATGAACTCTCGTCCCCCCCCTGAAGGGGAACCCTGTGCACTTCTATAAGTCCAAGAAATATATTTGATTATTTACCAAGTTGAGAGTACTTCCGAAGTGGATACACTAAAATTGAACTAAGCCTAGCTGTTTTATGAGCATTCTTTTCACTGCTGTGTTTTTAGCATATGCGCCAACATCTCCTAAACATTACAAAAAAAAAACCGAAGTGGAGAGGAACTTTCGAACGCACATGGATCCAAAGTTACTTGCCAACAACTTACGTTGGTCTTGATGCTACGAGTATGCATAAGTTTAATGACACTTCGTTCTCGTAAACTTGTTAAAATCGCTTTTGATGCTTGTTTGTTCGCTTTTCACATCGTTCACTGTGATTAATGTTTGTCTTGAGCGAGAACAATGCCCTGAATTATAAGACCGGGCCCAAAAAGAGCATAAGATGAATTCAGATATATGTAGGTCTACTTATATTTTAGCCATGGGGATCTTGTATGCTTTTCTTTTTTTTTCGAGTCAATTTAGAAATACAGCTGGCACTGCGGTATCATTCGTTGCAGCACGTCACTAGTGAAGACGATCAGAATAACGAAATCAAGCAAACCTGATACGAAGTAGGTGTAAAACGCCCAGTAGCAGACGTGGGCTTCCGACCAGAAACGCGCTGTGAATGCTTGAATCTTATTACATCACAGAGGTCGGGAGCCCTTGACCGGACTCTGCTCGGGGATTAATTTCAGGGTTCGCCTTTCGGACCAGTCTTCTGCACGTGCACGGCACGGTTTCAGCAAGTGCCGAATGCTATACTGTGGGTCAGTTCGACCTCCCACGTCGCTCTACGCTGGAAAACATTCCTTAGCAGCACGTTCGAAGCGAGGCTCGTGTTATGCGAATTGATCAGACGTGACGCTTAGCTGCAGCCCGCATCGCTTATGAAGTGGTATCATTTATTGATAAATACTCACGAGGGCTACGCTAAAATGGGGTCAAGGTATGCTCGAGCAGCTGGATGTTTAACCTCGCTCCAAGTTCTAGGAAAAAAATACTCCGGTAATGGCAAAAAACGAAAAAAAAGAAGGAAGGAGCACAGCGAAGATGTATGACCAGAGAAGCAGTACCACGCCACGCAGGGTTACATAATGGCACGTGTATTCACTCTCGACATTGGGTAACGGCACTGACGACATCTCTGTGATTCCTGTGATATAAACGGATTGTTTTGGTTACACCTTTAGGGCCAATATCATAGGTAGGCTAACAAAGTGAATATCACTCAGACTCACTGCAGAATTATATTTTGCACTTAAGGCTTACTCGGACTCAGTCTGACTAAAATTTTCCTCAATCGGACTCACTCGGACTGCGAACTTACTAATTTTTTTTTCAACCGGACATACTCGTGCTTAAACCTAACCAAAATATCGCTCCCTGGGACTCACTCAAATACAAACGCACGGCTCGATCTGAATCCGAGTTAGTCGACTCATGAATGCGTTAACGTAAATTAGGCTCTTCGATCATGGTGTCAATGCTCATTAACACCAATACCTTACATAATCGATGCTTTACGATACGCCTCTTGATCTCTTACCTTCAAATACGAGCTATAAGTGGTTAATATCAAGTAAGGACATTTTAATTAGAGAAAGGGCTCACGTATGTATGCAACGAAAAATACATGGAACCCTAGTCCTTCGCTGTGTAGGAACGGTTGGCATCGGTAGTCAAAAAAATTACATTTTTCTTCGTGCGTACTGGAATAATGAATATGCTCAGGAAGTGTATGTAGTCTGAGGAGGTTCAGGTTCACAACACAAGATGATGAATGATGCTTCTCAGAAAACCGGTTGGCCGGTGTCATCATCCTTCCCACTGTTGTTGGTACAGCTTGCTGTTTTCTGTTATGTGGAGAGAAGCAGCACGGATCATATACACGACAGTAATGCAGAAAGCCGAGCTAGCTGACAATGCATTGTAAAATGGCGCAAAAAACACGTATACAAGAATATACAGGAATACTGTAAAATGTATTTTTCTAGAAATCAATGGGGATGCCGCACAGCTGGACATCCAACAACAACCCTTGAGCTTATAACTGGGAGGCCCGTAGAGCATTTTACTTGTATGTGCCTGAAATGTGCAGGTGCCGACAGAAGGATGGACGGTCAGGTGAGCGCGGGGACGTCCTACAACATACAGCATTTATTTATTTATTTATTTATTTATTTATTTATTTATTTATTTATTTATTTATTTATTTATTACAATACCTCGAAGGCACCGAGAAGGAGTAGGGCATGAAGAGGTGGGTGAACAAGATTTATGATAGGCCTGATGGATGACTTACTCCTTGAATATGCATGAGTCACAAGAGTGCACAACGCCAGTAGGCAAGCTAATTTGCTTTATTCCCATCTATGTAAAAAGGAAAGAAAAACGGGTGAGTTCGGCGATTTCTCCAGCCCCAAACTCATCTATTCAGTCGAGTCATTTTCAAACGTACTCCTAAAATCAATTTCCTCTTTGTGGTACAAAGTATTGCCATTCTCGTGTTCTAGAGACTTCAGAAACACTCAAACCTGCACTCACATTCATCTTCAGACAAGTACTGTTATTATTTTCGCACACCTTCTCAGAAGCAGGCAATCATCAGGGGTCACACACTTATGTATCATCAATCTATATTCCTTAATTAGCGATTTCCGCTGCATGCTGAATGCAGGATGCTTTAAGATAAGGTGCTCAACTGTGGAACTCGAGTCACAGTATCTGCTACAAAATGAACTCGCGCACACGTCCTAGGTGATCTAATCAATCATGCACTAATACAGAACCAACTCTTAGAGGACTTTGTCACGACGAGGAAATCCATTACTACGAACATCAAACGAAAACGATCCCTCAGCGAAACGCCCATCTGGGTGCTGTTCAAGGAAGTGTCGGTGGATCAGCAAACGAGCGTCAGACGTGCACGAAGTTTTGTGGCAGTCCCATCCGTTTAGAGCTCAAGCTGAAGCGAGGTGAGCAGACTTTTCATTTACACCAATGCGCATGTGCGAAGGCATCGACTGACAAATGAGGGACCATGCGAGAAGTAATTAAACAACTTTTTAGGCAGATTCTATCATGTATATACTGCATATCGACATCTTTTCTCAAGAGTCTGCTAAGGGCAGCACGGGAGTTTATGTGAGGATGCATGGTGGCCTTCGATCATGATAGTTTTCCTTGCACGTGCGTAAGTGCAACATAAATCGCTGCCAGTTCCACAGTCAATAATTAGGGTGTACGAGGTATTCTAAACAAGTGTCCTATCTCCGTGGAAGGGCAAAATAAAGCTACAGAAGTGCATTGGCTGTCGTTGCCTACCGATGTGTGTGTAAATATTCGCGATAATCAGCTATTTTTTCAAGTAAACGTTACCAGTCAAACTGCAATGGTGTCCAACGGTGTAGTGGTTAGGGCTCTCGACTGCTGATCTGTAGATAACGGGATTGAATACCGGCCTCGGCGGCCGTATTTTAAATTTGGAGGCGGACTGAATGTCATATTATTAAGGCGATCGGCTGGAAAGTCCAGCCTCTTTAAAGTACAACTTATTTTTTCATATATACAACTTAATGTGGATGAGAACCTAGCGCATGCGTCAAGCTGTAAAAATTGCGTTCTTAAAATTCGCAGGAAACATATAGCAGAACGCTATCCGTCGTGTCACACAGCGGCCTCGCGGCTAAGCATAATCTCATGAGCAAACCTTGTCTCACATAGAATTTTTCTCCATATCTTAACAAGTTCCAACTGACATGGGCCTACAATTTCAACTGGCGTGGATATTCGGTCCATAGACACAATTGTCACTCCGGACATTGGTGTCAGGGAGGCAATCACCTAATTATAATTTTAAATACTAAGCATTTATCAGTTTTAAAGCTAACTGTTTCACAAACTAATTCAAACCTTGTACACAATTGTCGATTTCCTATTATTGGTTTGCTAAACGTCAACTGATGAAATGAACCGTGAAAGAGTCGCTGCAACACTTTTCCGACATGTTCGGAAAACGTTATCGGCTGGTAGTCGAGGCTGCCAAGCATACTCTCGACAAACATGTGGCCTCTAATAACAATTATTTATGACAACCAGCTAGCAATAACTCCCTTTATACTCAGAAAATGATGCCATAAATCTAAAGTCCATGGCCATTGGCTTATTTGATCATCGCAAGCTGCATAGTTACTGCGGCCGCCGCACGATGCCGCCACAGGCAGCCCGTGTACGCGCGATCGTAATGTTACTGAAAATAAGCTACGTGTTCGAAGAAACAAAAAAAATCTCAAAGTCACCTCACGAATAAACGCAGCTCCTTGCCCCCTGTTTCATCCCCCCACGTAGCTTTCAGTGAACTAAGTGGACACGAAAGCAGGGAGAAAGTGTTCAGAATGTTCGACAAATCTTTAGTGACTCCACTCTAACTGGACAGATTCTAATAATTTTTCCGGCAGTCGATTCGCGGGCCCAAAAACTATTTTGATGAAGCTGTTCGATGATTAGGTACTTGAAAAAGTGTTCGAGGGCTTCTGTTATGAAAATGAACAGATAATGAAGCCAATCAAGGCATGGGGGCGTTGATTGTATACGCAGTTTTTACTATGCTGATGTAGTTATGATAGAAATGCGAAGTAAACTGGATGAGAAGACAACATACCAGTGGCAGTTACCGAACGTGCAACTTTCAGATAACACGCATGATGCTCTAACGATTGGGCGATGGCGGCGGTCATCATCTAGTCTCTGCTTATCAGGTGTTTAGGCGCATGCTAACCAGGGAGTGTTAGTCAGCGCTGCTTCTAGCCATGATGGCTAGGTGATTGTGACCATGAGCGCGCTTGTGGCTGTCGCTGTGACACAGTCATCATTTAGGTTTGCATGCGCATAAATGCCCGACACAGTGCACAAGAGGTCTGCCGGCGTCGTCGCTATGAGGCGTGTTATCCGAAGATTGCTTTTTGGTCCCTGAAGGTGACAATGTATGTTTCCTCCGCTCTACTTTCTTCACAATTATCTCATAATTACTATGAAACGCTCTAAATGGTGCAATTAGCAACCCCTATTTCGCCCTTGTCTTCCTTATCTGTTGGTTTTAATTAAGGTTGTATCAAGCAACGAAACTAGTCCTTACATTTCGTTTTCTTTCGTTCAGGAAACGGAAATTACAATATGAAATTGCATAAAAGAAACAAAATGAAGCCTATAACTTTTGGTACTTACTGCACATCACAAAGCAAAAGCAAAAATGCGCACTTGCCACCAGATTCCACTTGGCTAGATTTACTACGGCTCTTCCCGTATACATGCCATAACACCGATTAATAGTTCAGTCAAGTTTCTCTCCCTCCCGTGCAGAGCACAAGCGGAAATTTCCCGTTGTTGACTCACGTCAACTACCGCATCGAGGCTCTGTGTTACACTGCATTACATTCATGACCATCCGACATTTTCTTTTTTGCTTACAGATAATGCGACGAGTGACACGCTGTGCGCACTTTTTACCACCTTTGGGGTCGGGTACCACGGTTGTGGCTCAGTAGTTAGGTGCTCTGTTGCTGACCCGAAAGACACGGCTTCGATCCCGGTCATGGTGGTCATTTTCCAGAGCCCTTGACCACGTAACGCCTTATTAGTATGCCGTGGTTCTGGCACGTAAAATGACTGGCGTAACCAGGACTTAGCGTATTGAGCACATACGATACTGCGCACAAAATGACACTCAACCACCACGTAACGCCTTATAAGTATGCCGTGGTTCTGGCACGTAAAACCACTGGCGTAACCAGGACTTAGTGTATTGGGCACATACGATACTGCGCACAAAATGACACTCAACCACACTTGCCTGCCCGGGCCCCGCCGCGGTGGTCTAGTGGCTAAGGTACTCGGCTGCTGACCCGCAGGGCGCGGGTTCTAATCCCGGCTGCGGCGGCTGCATTTCCGATGGAGGCGGAAATGTTAAAGGCCCGTGTGCTCAGATTTGGGTGCACGTTAAAGAACCCCAGGTGGTCTAAATTTCCGGAGCCCTCCACTACGGCGTCTCTCATAATCATATAGTGGTTTTGGGACGTTAAACCCCACATATCAACTTGCCTGCCCGGCCCCCACTCCAAGTCAAAGACATGTTCCCCCCTCCCTCTATTCCTTTCCGAAAGCAATTGCCGCCTACACCACTTTGTAAAACAGCAGCACTTATTAGCACTCCAAATGAGGTAGGTTTTAAGAGAAGTGTTTTTAAATACAATTCACCTGGAGTAAAGACAAAGGGGTCATGACGTCCTCTTCACCACCCTTGTATTTTTTTTCCTGTCGCAACACAGTCACGCGTCACCGATACGCACAAATAAATTGAGGTATAGGGTTTTATATGCCAACACAACAGCATATAAAGGACACTGTTTGGCGTATCCCTGATTTATGGAAGCCACGTGTTGATTGATTTGTGGGGTTTAACGTCCCAAAACCACCATATGATTATGAGAGACGCCGTAGTGGAGGGCTCCGGAAATTTTAACCACCTGGGGTTCTTTAACGTGCACCCAAATCTGAGTACACGGGCCTACAACATTTCCGCCTCCATCGGAAATGCAGCCGCCGCAGCCGGGAATCGAACCCGCGACCTGCGGGTCAGCAGCCGAGTACCTTAGCCACTAGACCACCGCGGCGGGGCAGAAGCCACGTGTTGTCATTTAGCTTATACAGCTAAATCCAAGTATATGAGCATACTTCTGCTCCATCGAAATGTGGCCAACACGGCCAAGATAGAGCCCGTGACATATATATATATATATATATATATATATATATATATATATATATATATATATATAGATAGATAGATAGATAGATAGATAGATAGATAGATAGATAGATAGATAGATAGATAGATAGATAGATAGATAGATAGATATCATTAACCTACAAACATATGCATGGCAAGGGAGTGAATCAACCCTTTTCCTTTTATTCCGCCTGGCAACCCCATCTCCGTGTTTCATCTTCTTTTGCAACCCGGAGGAATATCTCGACAGCCCCAAAAATTTTTTCCGGAACAACCCAACCCCTCCCCCAATCCCTCCCCTTTAAATTCATTTTCATTTGTGAACAAAGCTCACATGTGGGAGCCAAAACGTCTTCCATTTAGTATGCTACCTTTATTCGTAATCGGTGTTTATCTTAATTGTCTTCAGTGACATGCACTCACGCAACTAAGCGCGCTCGAACATCACAACCCTCCCCCATCGTAAAGAATTATGGATAAACCCCTGGCTATTCATAGAACAGATGTGCACTTTACCATCGCCTTAGCTATAAATATTCCTATTAATAGGGGCTGGAGTGAGCCCAGCTATTCTGGCACCCTCAGTGTTTTATTTCATGTTCACAGCTTTCGTTTGACATTTGGTTTGGTGGCAAGCATCGCCACCTATCGGCGCCAGCCACAATCAATGTGTGCGCCGCACCATGTACGAGTTTTCGTCGCGCGAACTTTGAAATGCGAGTCAGTGCATCTGTTATGTAGAACTCTGTAGAAACATCGAGCTAACGTTTCCTGTGTTGGTTGATTCACGTGTTGGATGATCCTTGTAAAGTGCATGCTCCTCGCTGTCTGTTCTGTGGTTTTTTTTTTCCTTACTCCAGCCACTGTTTCAGCAGTGATGCCTTGCTTATACGCAGAGTAGACACGATCAGCGCCTGCTCTATTAGGCACTGGCGCGACTTACCAATAGTGGTGTTGTGATTTTCCGGCTTTTACTTGACATATTGTGTCATAAAGGTGACAAGAAAAAAGTAAAATCCACTTTTTTTTCTCCGTTTGCTTTCTTATACACTACGTCCCTCATTTTTAATGCGGGAAAAATTGCAGTTAGACGGTTAAGCTGTCATATATTCATCCCTTACTCTTATTTTATGTTCTGTCTCTAAAAGCTTCTGCGGCGTGGAATATATATATATATATATATATATATATATATATATATATATATATATATATATATATATATATATATATATATATATATATATATATATATATATATATATATATTGCAGATCGTTTACGGGCACTTTGCATGGGGTGGAAGAAACGACACTCTGGTCTCTTGTGCCAATCAGTGGCACTGCCCTAAAAAGCCCTGCCCACACGCAATCTAATCAGAAATTCTCAGGAGGCTGGCTTTGAAGTGCACCTAAGAAAGTGGACAGTTCGTATTCGATTAAACCATAGTGCAAGAAAAATATCTGAATGTGAGTGTGAAAGCTAGTCGTGGGCTTGGGACACCTAGTGGCAGTTTGAAAACCGGGCTCGGGGTTACCCTTGGTAGACAAATTGTGATTTAATGTAGATGTATAATCAACGCTGGTGATCTATTGAAACAAGCAAACAAATGGTGGCAGTATAAGTCGAAGAAGAGAGGAAAATTGGAGCTATACATTTTTATTACAACAACAAACAAAACAAGGAGAGATGGCGCTACGCCTTGGACTACCTTAGAGTTACTGTATATGCTACCTTTAGGTACCAGAGTTGCACATAGGTCCACCAGCTTGCCTGCCGAGGCTTCCATGTCATGCAGGAAAGCCACCTCTTCTGTCAGCAGCACTCGCGTTCACACGGCCGAGTTCGCCGGCAGCATCTCGGTGTCCGCACACGAGCTCATGGCTTTGTTTCCACGCGTAATTGATTCTACGAACATGAAAAAAGAACAAAAGTGAGCTCGTGATCCCGGAACGTGTAGCAAGGCATCGCCAGATAGAGGAGAGCGAGCCAAGACACGAGTGGCGTCGGACGCATTCGAGTGAGCTCCTGCACCGAACCACAATTCTTCTACATTTAGCGACCGTGGATTCACTTGTAGCTTCGACATAATATAGTTTACTCTTTTGAATCGAACCTTGCCTGAACCTATCATTTCGGACATCGCTGACACATTCCGATTGTAGGAGTCGGCGTAGCTCAGCGGCTCCCTGCGTTTTCTCGCTCGTTCATAACCTGTCACTGGCGCAATGACTTTCGCTTCAAAAAAAAATTGAAAACCTTATTAAATAATGGTCTTAGATGTTACTGGTACTATAGCTTGTTTGATGTAAGTCAACATAGGGAGCTATTTTTGTTTGCAATAGCAAAGAAGAAACCCTTGACATAATTTGTCGACAGTAGTGTACACAATTTGCGACAACCTAATTTTTGCAAATCGCTCGTTTGACGTAGTTTTTCGCTGCTTTAAATGATTAAGCAGGTGGCTCGATAAAACAATTGCTAGCGCTCTCCTTCCGTGTTTTACGAATAGCACAAGCAAACGAGAATTTCGAGCATATCTATACATAGTGGTGGCATCCTGTGATTGTGACAACTTCGCAGCACTGAGTCATGGTGCTGCACAGACACCTCTAAACACTGACATCCACTAAAAATGGACAACACAGGACACAATCACAACCCGAACGAAGTAGTACTCAGCGGGATCTCGTCGCTGGACTGCTCGGGCAGCGGTGGTGGTGGCGCCAGTAGCGCGGCGGTCGGCCAAACCCGCGTGACCGTAAAGTTGGCTTTCCCAAAAATGGACGATATTTGCGCACGTGAACGCAATGGGTGAATGGGGGCGCGAGCGACGAGTGCTATCAGTGGTGCAACTCTGCTACCTAAAGGTAGCATAGAGAGTAACTCTAGGCTACCTTTGGTAAAAAGAATTGAATTCAATAGAATTGACTTTATTTCCTCTGTTTACAACAAAGCTGAAGCTAAAGGCCATATGGCCTGACAAAGGCTTCTGCTCCTACGACAGTTCGGCACGCAGGCCGTACGTAGCACAAGTCAATACAAAATATACTGTGCATACATATTCAACTGAATAGACATGAAAATAAAACTGCATGTGTACAAAAAAGTAGAAAAGCGAAAAGAAAACATTATGTCTGTGAAGAAACAACAAAAAAAATTCTATAATACACTGTGACGACTGAAAATAGCGCTAAGAAACGGGGACACAAGAAGAGGACACACGGCACAGGCGCTGTGTGCCGTGTGTCCTCTTCTTGTGTCCCCGTTTTTTAGCGCTATTTTCAGTCGTCACAATGCACCAACAAGCCCAAATTTCGACAGTGTTGAATCTATAATACACTGATAGGTTATTTTGCCCCTCTCAACAACTAAAATTTGCAATTAAGACACAAGATGAAAATACACACAGCGGTTTCGCCAAACTCAATATTGTGTAAAATGAGCTATATTTTTAATTATTCATTTGACGCTGCCATAATTTTGTCATGAAATTCGTGTATTGTATTGAGTAGTGAAAGTGCTTTGTAACTTTGTCACTGTTTCCCGTAGTTCGTTCTTATTGTCGGTGTTCTCAAATCTCATTAGAACGCACTGGCTCAGACCTATAGGTTTTAATCCTCTCATTTGAAATCATGCGTCATTACACGTCGTCACGATTGCTGTCATGGGGGAATGACTTCATCTCCCGTCCCCTCCCACGTAGCGCGCGTGCACTACAGACGTTTCCGTCATCGCGTGCAGAACAAATGGGCGACTCGTGTGGGGTACGCTAGTGGCTACACGCGTGCATATAAGGGCGTTCCTGGCGAAAAGGAGACTCGTTTGTGGTTTGCGTAGCGAAGCCAACGTTCGTACTTGTAGAACTGAGTAGCATTCCTAATAATAGTAATATGTGGAGTTTTACGTCCCAAAACCACTGCATGGTTATGAGAGACGCCGTAGTGGAGGGCTCCGGAAATCCCGACCATCTGGCGTTCTTTGACGCGCACTGATATCGCACAGTACACGGGCCTCTACCATTTCGCCTCCATCGAAATGCGACGGCCACGGCTGGTGTTGAATCCATGACTTTTGGGTCATCTGAACAACATTCCTGTGAGTGGCAATGTAAAAATAGACGTCGCGATATGGTGGATTGTGAAATGGAAAATAGCACGTGAGATCGTCTCATCTTTCGTAGAAAACAAACCACGAGTGGGGAGTAACCACCGCAGTAGTGTAGTGGATATGGTGCTCGCCTGCTAATTCGAAAATCGCCACATCGAATTCCGGGTGCAGTATTAATGGAGGCGAAAATGCTTGAGGCACGTGTACGTAAAATTAAATGGACGTTGAAGAACAACCTCAAGTGGTCGATATTTGCGGAACCATCTTCTACGGCGTCCCTTATGGTCTCTCTCTCTCTCCCACACACTCACACTTGATGAAGGTAAATAACTCCAGGCCTGCACGCAAAGCGCATGCAGCACAATCACAGCAAAAACTGGAAAAACGCCGTTTCCAGAGCCCGTTGTAAACTCACTTGGGGATACAAGTGCACTTCCAAGGTTCCCACAACGCAATAAATTATCATTTTTGTCTTAGATCTTTCTGCGGAGAAGCGAAGTACCCGCTTCACATCTGCAAAGCATCATGTGTACTTTGTTGATGCGGTGGCTGATGACGATGAACACTTAGGACTGAGCCATTTGTAATGGGTTGAAAACTTAAGACAACCCATCCTCTGTATAAAGAATATCTATAAAAGAATCCCTTTCGTTTTATATCTCCGATGCAGTACTAATAAAAGTCTTAGTACTGCACCGAATAAATAAAAGATCGTTTTAAACAGTGTTATGCTGTCTAAGCTGTCAATAAGTCGTCATCATCATTATTGTCATCATTGTCATCATCAGCAGCAGCAGTAGCAGCAGCCTTACTACACCCACTGCAGGGCAAAGGCATCTCCCATGTTCCGCCAATAGACCAGGCACCATGCTTGCTGTTGCCTCGTTATACCCTGCAAACTTTTTATTCTCATCTGCCCACCCAACTCTCCGTCTGCTCCTTGCGCACTTGCATTTGCCTTCTTTGCGAATCCAGTAAGTCACCCCTAATGACCAGCGGTTAGCCTGTCTGCGTGCTACTTGCTCCGCCCATATCCATTTCTTTCCATTTCTTTTGACTAAGATGTCCTTAAGACCAGTTTACTCCGTTATCTCTTCTTGTCCGTTAAGATTACGCCTGTCATTTTCCTTTTCATTGCGCGCGCCGTCGTCCTTAGTTTATGCCATCGTCCTCAGACAATTTGGCGACCAATTTTTCTTGTCTCTTCTTTTTTCTCCTCCCCCTCTCTCATCTGTATACTCCCCTTTCTCATTCCCCGAGCCTATGTTAGCCAACCAGACATGTGCCTGGTTAACCTCCCTGCTTTCTTTCTTGTTGTTCTTCCTGACTGCCTTCCTCTTTATATGTAAGCAAACAGGGTTCTGCTCCGTAGGAAAGCACCGGTAAGATTCAGCTGTTATATATCCTCGTAAGTGATGGTATCAAACTATCATTCATGATTTAGGAGTACTTTCTGAATGTACTCCATCTATCATCACTATTCTTTTAGTTACTTCGGTCTCATGATTCAGCTCCATGGTGACTTCCTCTCGTAAGTATATGTATTCTTTTGCAACTTCCTGTGCCTCGCTACCTACCGCAAAGCGCTGTTTTTTTTCGAGAGTGTTGCACAATACTTAAGTATTCTGCAGATTACTTTTCAAACCTATCGTTCTGCTTTCCGTGTTCAATGCAGTAATCATGAGTTGGAATTCGTTCTCTGAGTTACTCATCAATACAATGTCATCAGTGAATTGCAGGTTACTAAAATAATCGCGATTAACTCGTATTTTTAACGATTCCCAATCTAGGGCTCTGAAAACCTCCTATAAGCACGAGGTGAGTAGCACCGGGGAGATCTTGTATCCCTGCCTTACTCCCTTCTTTATAGATTCGTTTGCGTTCTTCATAAAGGACTGTGGTGGACATGTATTCGATGTAAATTTGTTCCGGCATAGACTTCGTTGCCCCGCCGCGGTGGTCTCGTAGCTAAAGTACTCAGCTGCTGACCCGCAGGTCGCGGGATCGAATTCTGGCTGCGGCGGCTGCATTTTCGATGGAGGTGAAAACGCTGTAGGCCCGTATGTTTAGATTTGGGTGCACGCTAAAGAACCTCAGGTGGTCGAAATTTTCGAAGACCTCCACTACGGCGACTCTCATAATCATATGGGGGTTTTGGGACGTTAAACCCCACATATCAATTAATCATATCATGCAGGCACTGCGGAATCGGTGCTTCGTTGACGCACCGATTCCGCAGTGCCTGCATGACTGCTTATCGATCGACTGAATAAAATGCCCCCACGGAATATATAAAGGCTATATATATAAAGGTTGGTTCAATGCCGCGCATTTCTCTATCACATGATTGATAGGAAAATGCGTGGCATAACTTTGCTCTGTCGTAAAAAACATTATCATCATTTTGAACCAGCAAGCACTCCCTTCATTCTCTTTAAAGTGATACATGTGCTCCGACGTGAGAAACTCTTCAGGTAGGTACGCCACACAGTAATTGGGCAAACCACACTACCACGTACATCAGTTGAGATGGTGAAACGAAAACTCGTGAAAAAGAAAGATAAAGAAAGCGACAGAAAGGAACACGTAGAGAAAATTAGAAAGAAATGAAGATAATAAAGACGTAATAAGCGTAACTAAAATATAGACGAACATGAAAACAGACCAAGGAAGAAAAAAAGAAAGATTGGGAGAGGAGGGGAAGGAGTGTGGTAAAATGAAATGAGGAAGAGCCCCACTACCGAGTATACAGCAGGTGCGAGCGTTAAACGAAAGCTCTGGTCGGCGTAGCGGAGCACGTGAAACATGTGAAATAGAGTGAGAGGAGGAGATAAAGAGAAAGAAAACGAGGAATTAAAGAGTTGAAGAGACAAAGTAATAGAAAGAACGAGAAAGAGAAAAATAGGTAGAAGTTAAGCAAATAAAGACATAAAAACGATAGAAAGACAGAGAAGAAAAGAAACGTAGATAAAAAGAACACAAGAAAGACATCGAAGAAAACAGACCATGACAAAGCAAGAAAGAAAGAGAAGCAAAGAAAGAGAGACAAAGAAGCAGAAAGATAAAAAGGAAGAAAGAGAAGTAAAGATTGAAAAGCGGGAATAAGAAATAAATAGAAAGAGAAGTACAGAAATAGACAAGAACATAGATAAAAAAGGGTACAGGACAAAACAGAGAGGCTGTAAAAAAGAAAGAAAGAAAGGAAAAAATTAAGAAAGAAAGAAAAAGGAAGAAAGAAAGAAAGAAAGGAAATATAAATAAATAAAGAAAAAAAAGTAAGAAAGAAAGTAAGAAAAAATAAAGAAAGAAAGGAAGGAAGAAAGAAAGTAAGAAAGAAAAAAAGAAAGAAAGAGAGAAAGAAAGAAAGAAAGAAAGAAAGAAAAAAAGAAAGAAAGGAAGAAATAAAGAAAGCGACCCGTTTCTTCAGTCTTGGCACCCCTTGTGCGAAGCTGGCATATTTTTCTCTTACACTTACAAAAAAATAAGAAATGCAGATCTTGCACCTACCACTACACTATGACATTTTACAGGAGGGTTGCATATTCTAGCCCACATCTTACAATTTCACACTCGACAAAGTTTCTTGCCAGTTTTTTGCACGGCACAGTCTTGGTGTCAACAGAGTAACTTGAGTTAAGTGGTCGCCAACATCCATATTCAGCGCCATCGTCCACAGTATATTGTACAGACACTTCCCGCTGTGCTCAATCGACCGGCCTCTATCGGAAGAGATAACTTTTAAATATTCACACATAATGATGCCCTGTCGAAAGAGGGTATTGTTGTCCTTTACTGGATGTACCAGACTCCATCAGTAAGCAGCTATGATAGAAGCAACTTCACTTCCCTTTCTCTCTTCTTTTTCTCCTCTTTATGACAATTTTTTTCTTGAATTTCGTTTGAGGTAGCGAAGCTGAGCTTTTCTGTGTGTGTCTGCATGATACGTCAAAAACAGAAAATAGTTTTGCCTTTCGTTTGTCGTGAAACGGCAATGGAGAGATGCGCGGAACGGTTTCTTTGAATATATCAGTAAGCTGCTGAAGGTATTTAAAAGGATATAGGCCGTAACTAAATAAAGGCATGCTCTTTTTGTGAGCTTACAAAACAGCGCTTGTCCCGTTGTTTCTTACGGTGCTTTCTTTTTAGTCCAGCGGTCGGTGACCTCTAGCTCGCGGCGCAGTATTGTGTGGCCCCCGGCGCGAAGTGAGAACCACTTCCCCCATCCATTCGTAACTTCTTACCTGCAGGCCTAAACGACAGTTTTGTCCTCAAATGGGGCGATAGTAACCTGTGTTTGTAAATAAAACCTTGTGACATGCAGGACTAAAATATATGTGGTTTCTACCCCAGTTTTCTACATTATTGAGAATTGGCCAAAACTTGTCTCGTTTGCTGCAAAGCCCCCCCCCCCCCCTTCTCTGGCTTCACCTTAGGCTCAGACATGTCGGCTTCATAGAATTCAACCCTCCACTTCAAAATGTTTTATTTTAAGCACTAAAAATAGCGTTATGAACTAAAAATGCACATCCACACACTAATAAATTGCGTTTTATCAGGAAAAATTATGTAGAAAAAATACAGATTTAGGATTCCAAAATAATAAATATAGGCTCAACAGTTTTTTACATAAATTCGAATTTTCAAACAGACATGCACGACCTATGTCTGCGAAAGGAAAGGGAAAAATGTATATATAGTTTATGATGGCACAAAGGTGCCAGTGACTTAACTTATCCATGCAAAATTCTCAATTTTTCCGCATGGTTTGCAGAACACGGTCTCTCCTTTTATTTGCAAGCATGGTGAGCTATGTCTCCGCCGTCAAATAAACGTGCTCCTCTGTCTTTTTTTTTTCCGGCGTGGCTGAGAAGAGCAGTCCAGGAGCCAATAGCCAATCCACTAGAAAGCCAGAAGGATCTTTTAGCCTCCCGTGTATAATCGCACAGGGTCGCTTTCGTATCTGTCTGTGAACACCTTAGAGAGCGTTCACCAGGTTTTGTCATCTTGAGCTAGAAAGTTTAAGGCATGCACTGAGCGCTCCTGATCTCATCTACCAAGATTCGCACTATTACGTGCCCCTAAAGAGATCAGACTGAACGCCGCGTGCCCTTCATCTCACGGGCGCGAGCCCTAACATGGAGGAGGTAACGCAGGCCCGTAGCCCGGGGGGTAGGGCGTTCCCTAAATTGGGATAGAAGCCTGTGTTTTACCGAGGACACCAATAAGGTGTTCTTCAAGGCATTCGACAGGTGTCTTCTCCCCCTCCCTGAACAAAAATTCCTGGCTACGGGCCTTAGATAATGTACAACCAGGAATGCTGCATACGTCAACGCACCGCAAGAATTACTTGAGAATGCGTGGGCAATTTGTGCAGTCATTAGGAGTAGACAAATTAAAGTTCATAGAAATATTCAAACATACAAACGGAATCTGCGCGCGTTTTTATTTATATAATTAGTTTTTACTTCAGATTGACTGAGATGCGAGATGAAGCGGCTTCCATTTTGTTTGCGTTCGTGTTCTTGCCATTCTCGCGTCTTGCCGGTGCCAGCTGTGACAACATGGCGTATCTTGGGTGCATCGTCCCTTACAACAGTTCTACTGATGCGACGCTATGTATCGTGGTAAGGATAGGTGATGAATGCCAGCCTCCCCAAACGTGCGGATCCATCCCTCAAAAACCGACAACGCACCACTTGCGTGAACGACCTGGCTTGGGTATGTCATGTGCGTGTATACCCTTGCGTGTGCATGACGCTTTGATACGTTTGCGTCGTGTGATCTTTCGGCGGGTCTTAGTTGCACCAATACTGAAGAGGGCTGGAATAGAACTTGGCTTGCTAAGTCTACACGGGGGAGTGGCAAATGTTTAAAGCTCGCCTATACTTGCACCATACCTTCTCGGATTGTAATGAATGAATCTGAAGACGCTTGTGCTATAGAGCTCTTCACTGGGCCTACAACACCTTTCAGTATCTAACTGAAATTTCTCATGCAATCTGCTGAAGCGACCTTGAAGAAGTAAATTAAAAACAAAACAAAAACCACGTGCACATCTGATTTTATTTACTCTTTACTTTTGCTTTACTTTTCTACTTTCCCCTGGCGGCACTCGACGGCTTCACATTTGTTCTTCATCTTTTTGCGGCTGCACAGTGGTACATCTTGTTCCCTGCCCCCCACCACACCCAGATATTCAATTAGGTGCTCCAATTCCTTGGAAACACTAGCCTGGAAAACTTGCTTTAACAGCCGCCCTCCAAGTCATCGGCCATGGATGCCACTCTTCTGTTCATTCCCTCTCCTCTTCGCACCTTTATTTTCCTCTCCCCATTCCGCTGTATACGCTGGGACATGCTCCCATTTATGGTAGCAGAAATAGCGTCTTTTCCTCTCCTCCCACTCCTGTAACCTCTCGCGCCATGTCAGTGCGATGGCGTATAAGGTGGCCGTCGCGTCACTTTCACGGCTGGTGGCGGTTTTTAACGGAATCATGCTGAACTAGAGAAGTAGGTTACACCGCATAGAGTTCCGAAAGGTCCATGTTTTCAGCTAACATGAATGACATTTCTCAAACTGTGCTCGAAAGCAAAATTGGGGTTTAAATAGCATTCATGTAGGCACCAATTTTTACAATAGACAAATATAGGCACTATAGGGACAATATGAAAGCTATAATTAGCCTCTAATTTATGCCTATATATCAAAGTGTCACGATAGGAAAGCAAGTAACAAAACAGGTGTTCGCCTCAAATCCGGTCTCTAGCCATTACTGCTTTATAAAACAAAGCACGCGGACTTGCACTGCTGGACATATTCTGTGTTTTATACCCCCGTTGTGACTAGGACACTCAGAGTGGCATCGATCACTTGGCTGAACGTATACTCGAATGCGCCAACAAAAATTCTGAATTGACGGAGTTTCACGTTCCAGAACCAACGCGTTACGAAAGAACGTGGTGTAGAGCTTCGGATATTATTGGATGCCTTACTGCCCTTTGATGTCACGTAAAGTCGGTGCGCATCCACTTTGCATAGCATTCTCGTGTGATAGGGTCACTGTTGCTGCTTAAGGGCGGAACAAGCAAATTCGTGCTCAAAAGCTGCGAAGAGACTTCACTGCTGTGCCATTGTGATTTCTCACTGGTTACCCGAACGATATCGATTATCAGACCGTTGCTTGAAACCTTCGTATAAGATTGAAGCATAGAGTATTGCATGCATGTAATAAATGAATAGAGTACATGCATGCACATGATAGCAAACGCTCTTTCTCTAACTGTCTTAAAATGTCACGTGACCGAAGGCAGCCCATGGATCAGCGTTGCAGGAGAGATGAACAGAGATTCGGACCACATGTCAATGTGCACGTGCAGCCTGGACACTCGCTGCCACCACCACGCTTCATATCACCCGTTGCTCATAGTGGGATGTCGCTGCGTCAAGCACACCAGCCTGAATCGTAACCGGTTGTAAGCTTGCCGACAGCTCGCTTCGTAAACGCCGACAACTTCTGGCGCTTATTAGAGAACAAAAACAATTCGGCTGCAGTGTGCGACGCCGCTATTTCCTATTTTCCTTGTCCTACCTCTTCTTGGCACCCTCCACTCGATCAGCCATCTGCGAACGCCCGAGCAGGCAGGCGTTCACGTGCACTGCGTATTATATATGCGCCATTCGTTCGCCCCGAGCGTTGCATGTCTGGCTTCGCTGCATCGCGGCGTACATCTTAGATCCAGTCAGGCCTAGCCTTACACCGCAAAACCCGCGTAGCCAAGTTTAGCACATCGGCCTTTCGGACGAAATGCGCGCCAGTGACTTGTCGGGCCGGAATAACGGCCTGCTTGTCTGTTCGGCTTGTCTCGTGGCACCGCTGCGGTGTGTCGGGCCATTTCGGCAGCCTCGACGCTCGACGTGTTCGCCGCAGACAACACCGGCGCCTATTGTGCGCCCATTCATGAATCGGGCACTGTACTCCGTTATTTGTATCCTTCGCAAGCACGTGCGAGCGCGTGGAGATTATTTGCACGGCGGCACAGCTTTATAAGGTTGTGGATACCGCATGTCTCCAGCTAGATATCTCCAGACACCAAACTACCGGCCAGTGTCAGAAACGAAAGGCCAAGCTGGCACATCGTATTCGCAAAACTCGTGCTTCTCCCGCTGTGAAGAACAAATGAAAAAGAGTGCAGCCAGTACCAGCCACTGAGCATACTAACAGCGACTGTACAATGCCTATGTATAGTGCTAAGTTTCGAGAGCTCAAATGAAGTATACCAACAGAAAACAAGTATCCGCATGGAAGATGGAACGCGCAGCACAAAAGCAGCCACCCGAGCTAGTCGAAAAAAGTGTTTGACGGAGCCTAATCGAATTACCAACTGCGGAAAGGAGCGGTTTAATGTACATGTCTGATTCTAAATACCATGAACTCTGCTTTTTTTATTCAAGAAGGGTGACCCTACAAGAACTTTAGTGTTTTGCGCACTAAACCCCGAATGCAGACATGTTACTTGACTCGTACTTGACTCGTCCTTGACTCAAGGCAGTCTTGCCGCTCGCCATAAATTGTTCTCGAACTTGCGGACAACTTTGAAGGTGACTTCGCTCGGTTGAAGTCAGGACAAGTTTCAAGTAAGGTGCGGGGCTCGCTTGAAAGTACTTGAAAGCGACTTCATGCGTTTTTTCAACATGACCACCTCTCGAATGGACGTCACATGGAGGTTTGCCGCTTTTGAGTTTACTTGCCTCGCCATAAGCGCAGCATTTTCTGAGGCGTACTGCCTGCCGAAGATTCTTCGACCCACTTTACGGAACCGAGGAAATCCGACGGAGTTGTACGACGAGCAACAATTCCACGCTCGGTACAGATTCACGAAGAACGCCGTGCGGTAGCTTCTCGCTATGTTGCCGCTCCGTGAAAGTGGGGACAACCGAAGACAGCCTGTGCCTGCAGTGTTACAGCTACTGGGGGCCCTCAGGTTTTACGGTCCTGGCACATTCCACACAGTCACAGGGAATCTCGTCCGCATTACGTAGTCGACAGTGTGCCGTGCAGTAGGAAACGTTACGCTACGCATCGTAGAGTACCTGTACGCGGTGCTGGTGCACTTTCCGCAGCCGGCGGCACTTTCTATAGTTATGCGAGACATTTATAAAGTGACTGAGTTCCATGGCGTTACAGGATGTGTCGACTGCATGCACGTACATATTAATAGTCCCGGTGGTGACGATGCCGAAGTGTTCCGTAACCACAAAGGTTATTTCTGTTTTTCTAAAACATGGCATTTTCTATCTCTTTTGGTAAGAAATTGACTCAGAGCTGTGTCTGTGTGCCTCGTCTATCCGGATATTTCATCCCGTCTGGGGCCCTGTTTATAGCTCAGAAAGGCATCGTTTCTAGCACAACGCTACAAAAATTCCGCAAAAAAAAGAGGTGCCCCTATCGCGGGTTTCCTGATCATGTGCCTCCCCCTTCACCATAATGCAGCGAGACATTGCTGCACCCCACGAGACAAACTTCTGCTGATGGCAATGTCCTGACCTCCGCTTCTTTTCTTGTTTACGAAGCTCAACAAAAGGATACGAATTATTTTTGTTTGTTTTATTTTTTAATATATAAATGTGAATTAGCCTGCTACTAGCATGTCTACAGGCAAATACCTTGAAAATCACGTTACCTCACGAGCCAGGTCAGCACAAATACGCGCCTTGGCGTTCGCTTGAAAAAAAAAAACGACGAAATAACCCAACGCAATGCTTGTTTTGCCCCCAAACAAGCAAGCATGGAGAAGCTCGCCGCATTTGGGTGGCCACTAAAACAAGCGGGCAATGGACGCTTTACAGAAGCAAGACTGCGCATCGCTGCGGTGGCAGACACCCCGTGCTGCTTGTTGGCCGTAAAATGGCAAAAATATGCTTGTGGCGTCCTTTTTATAGTTATTTTGAAATGTACGATCTTTTTTCTTTTGATGCAACACGTGCCTTACGCGAACAACTTCATTGTGAACCTCGTTACCAGGCGAACAACGTGTTTCTGCTTTGAAGCTTGTTCTTTACTTGACCAAGCAAGACAGCCTGAGCATCTATGAAACGCGAAATCCGACTTGGGCGTTTTGAAGTCCGCTGCTTGCTTCACGCCGACTTACTCAAGTCAAGTCGAAGGCGCCAGGCAAGTAACATCTCTGCACTCGGGGGTGAGTCCTGGTTTGATTATTGAAAGATGGATCATGGCAAAGCAGGGCTTTCGAGGCTGTGAAAGCAATCGTTTGCCTGGACTTAAAGAAAGTTATGGTTGTGCTACTGATGATGATTAATCATAACTTGCTAACATCGTATAACGAATCAATCTAACTTACCTGTCGTCATAATTGATAAACTTCCTATAAGTAGTATTTTAGGGGCGAAGCTCCTTAAGGCGTCACCCGATCGTCCTCTGTAGTAACCACCTCTCTTTAGTTCTTGCACCAGCCATAGAAAGCGCTACTTGTACTATATGACGAATGCGCATACGCTGAAAAATGCCAATAATTCGACCATAGAGGGCGTTACTTGTAGAAAATATAATAAAAAAGGTGAGTTTTATGAAAACAAGATTGACGTCACACGTACAGAAGGAGAGAGAGAGAAACGATCATGTGACTGCGATCGCGTGTTCTTTGGTGGAGCAATACGCCAGATGGTGCTCTACAGTATCGCGCCATTTTGACGCGCACACGTTCAGAGAGTCAGCGGATGGGCAAGACTGCTGAGTGGCGTGCGCGCAGGGCGGCGGCGGCTCGCACTCGAAGAAGGAACCCCGATGCGTGGGCGCGCGATGCAGAAGCGTGCCATGAAGCCGCGCGGCGGCGCCGACAAGATCCCGATGTACGATCCCGATTCCGACAAGATCCCGATGTACGCGCGGCAGGCCGAAGCGGCCTCAGGCCGCACTAAAAGCTGTACTTGGCGCTTAATCTTCCAATTGGAGACGCCAAAAAGGTTCATCAACCAGGACGTACGCATATACGAGAGGTCGAGGCCGTTCCTGCACGTCGGCGACTTCAACGTCGACGTATCGGACCCGAACAAACATTGGTTGATGCAAAACATGACGAGCAGGTACGGACTCAAGTGCATCTCCTTCGATTAACCCGATCACAAGACGACCATTAGGGGAACGTGGGCATAGGCGTCGTGTTTGCAAACTTTCGCGTACAACCAGTGCAAGAGCCGCTTTCGGTGCAATTCACCAATCATAAGGCGGTCATATGAAGCCGAAACGAAAACTGGAAGTATTAAACGACATTGTTTATTAAACATTGTTTAATGACATTTTACTCACGAGTTTCATTTGAGGTGTGGGGTGAGGTATCCTGAATAGCAAGAGCTTAGCTCCACTGTTCATAATTCACCCCGTGGATATGCCGTCATTTTTAGCTAACATTGTGTGAGCAATAAAATAATTTATCTTTTTCATAGATCATGTTCTTCGCCCAGAAAGTGTTACTAAAATAATTAAATAAATAAATAAATAAATATATAAATAAATATATAAATAAATAGGACTATCCCACGTAGAGTGGGAATCGAGGATACGTGAAGCACGAATCAGGAAAGTTGATATGTCACTTTAAAACGAGGACAACGTTACGAGTCAGACGCAAATTATGCCGTCCATGACTTCCATGTAATTATTATATGTTTGGACGTACCATTTACCTTCGTCCTCTATTGACGTCACGTGATACGATGTTTGGTATATGTGGAGCTGTAGTGAAATGGTCGCGAAAACGCTATGACTATAGCATGTAGTTTTACATGGCACTCATGTCATGATTATTGCGTTTGGGCGTGCAATTTACGTTCATCGTCTATTCACGTCACGTGATACCAAATTTAGTCTAGGTGGATCTAGCGAAACGGCTGCGAGCGCTTTGAACATAGTATGTAGTCATGTTTTATATAACATGCCTATCATGATTATCATGTGTGGGCTCATCATTTACCTTCTTCGCCCATTCACGTTACGTAATATCAAATTTGGCATATGTGGTGCTATCAAAACGGCCGCCAGCGCATCATGATCGTGGCATGTAGTCATGTTGTTGCATGACACGCATCTCATGATTATCATGTTTGCACCAGTCACATACCTTCGTCACCCATTCACGCACCATAACACGAAATTTGGTATATGTGACGCTAGAGAAACAGCCGTGAGCGCATCATGAGCGTGGCATGTAGTCATGTTACATGACACGCATATCATGATTTTAATGTTAGGGTCTGTCGCTTGTGTTCGCCATGTAATCATGTCATACCATACCAGTTTTGCAATATGTTATGTGAACGAAACCACCGCAACAGCAGCAAGACCATGAAATGTAAACAGGACATTCATGATATGCATAAAATGATTTTCATGTTATGACTAGTCAAACATGTTTTCCTGCAGTCATGTCATGCCATGCGAAGTTTGGTATTGATACCGTTATCGAAACAGTCAGAAGAGCTAAAAGTCATTGGCGGCTATAGATAGATAGATAGATAGATAGATAGATAGATAGATAGATAGATAGATAGATAGATAGATAGATAGATAGATAGATAGATAGATAGATAGATAGATAGATAGATAGATAGATAGATAGATAGATAGATAGATAGATAGATAGATAGATAGATAGATAGATAGATAGATAGATAGATAGATAGATAGATAGATAGATAGATAGATAGATAGATAGATAGATAGATACGCTCAATGTCGCCGTTTGACATCGCACTAGCACACGGGCCTCTACCATTTCGTCTCCACCGAAATGCGAACGCCCCGGCCGGTTTCGAACCCCCGACATTAAGGTCAGAAGCCTATAGCACTGTAACCCACTGATCCACCAAGTCGAACGTCACGTGGTTTTTGGACGGAACAAGTGACATGACTAAATGTTATGCAGTGTGCGGAATTCTAGTCACCTGACTAGATGTTACGTGATTTTGGTCACGTGTATAGGAGTTCTGCAATGTTACGTCATTTTTAGTCATGCTAGCAGTTGCGTGATGTTACATGATTCTAGTCACGTGACTAGTATATGATGTTACGCCATTTTATCTATGTGAGTGCCGTGATTTTTGGCCGCTTCCCTTGTTGTTACGCGATGTTGCGGGATTTGCTCCTTGCCAAGTTGTTACTTGATGCTACATCATTTTTAGTCACGTGAGAAACTCACCCATAGTTTTTGTGTTGTGCGCCGCACAAATCGGCGCACGTCTTTTGTGGGAGTAGGGTCGAGAGCTGGGCTAGTTGGTGAGACATCATTTAACCATATGGTGTAGTAGCGCAATTTTCACGGGGACGAAGAGGACAAGAACACACGACACTCGCTACACTCGCAACTAATTTTATTTCAGAAGCAGCACATTAAAGAAAGAAAAGAAGGATGCATTAGTCAGTCATCGGTTGCGTTAAGTGACCGAGAAGCCAGCTACCTCGAAGGACTTCATTGAGATCAGTGTTTGCATGTGTCATATTCTTTTTGTCGTTTCAAAATTTTGTTTCAAACACGTGTGAATTCCCGCAAAATTTTTTGGTTTTTTTTACTTGATGTTACCCAGGGCTGTTTTAGTTATGTCATCTTAAAGTGTAAGCGTAACTGCCATGTACTATCGCTTGAGTCTGCGCAAAAGCTTCTGTTGGCAATGATTCAATGTTCGTAGTTCTTTTCTGTGTCGCTAGGGTTAGGGGTCTTTTGTGGGAGCTAAGCAAAAGTTGAAGAGGACGAAGGGATCACGTACGTATTTATGATAATGATAATTACCATTCGCAACTACACGGCGTTACGAAAAGCTTAAAAATATCCGCTTTCGATAAATTTTGACGTAGGCATCATTAACGGGTGAGCAGCTCTCTAAAACACCCGACCGTTACGCAATTTAAACTGGTGGAACTTATTGGCGCAACACTATGCAGCTGTAACGTTTGTACTTATATTTAAAGGTCATGACACCCAATTTTCAACCATAATATGTGTTGTGTGGGTTGGTCCTTGTACGTTTACAAATAAGCTGGCGAAATTTCAGCGCATTTGGTCGTGCCGGTAATTTATAATCGAATCTTTTTATAAACGAGCGAGCGGCCTTGTGATAGGGCAACACTGGCCCGCTCGCTAGCCGTGACGTAACGAACCGATTTATCCATGAGCTTCTACATGATGTGCACACAGAACACCCGTGTGCAGTACGGAGGGTGATCGTGTTTCATGGTCAGCTGCGCTTGCAATCGAGTTGTTTCAGCGTTATTCAACGTGTCACTGGAGCTGATTGACTGGCAGCGGTTGAAGCAATGTCATCGCGTCGCCCATGCTGCACTGTGGCGTACCAGGTATGCTGGGAGAGTACTGCCCGCCAAACGCAAGGCTTGGGAGATAAACGTGCGCAGGAAGGACTGGTGCGCAAGTGACGCATCTGTTCTGTGCTCAGCGCATTTCACGGCAGACAGCTACATTGATGACCAGCGTCTTCGCGGCGAGTTCGGTATACCGGTGAAAAAGCCGAGGCTGTGGACGGACGCTGTGCCGCAAAGATTCGGCCAAGATGGGTATCGTGAGGAACCCTAGGGTCACGCTGAGTACATGGCGTTCGCTTCAGATAATGTTTACATACATGCCGCACGTAGCAAAAGACGCAAAATCAACGTTCATTATGCGCAGCATTGTTGCCACCACTTAATAAGTCGTGCATGCATGCTAGCGAAAAAAATCTGCACGCTTTGCAAATTTCATTGCATACAGGGTGCTCGCGAATGCAGCGTCTCCTAATCGTTAAGCTTGCTTGTCAACCTGGCACGTTTGATATAAAGCTACTCACCATTGCGGAAGGCCATCTACAACGTCTGCCACAACACCGAGGTTGTCGGCATCAGAGTTTGCCCCGTCTTCGACGCTTTCTTCGTCGCTTGAGCTGGTGGCGATGGGGCCGAAATCAAAATGCGCAGCGTACACGACGTTGTGTCCGCCTTTGCTGCTCGATGAAATCATTGCCCAAATCATGAGCTGATGACGGTGCCGACGACATGGCGATGGTACCGGTACCACTTGCGACACGTGCGGTCCACGCGGCAACCAAGACTCTCAACACAGTGAACACACTGGCCGCGTGCTGATGATGCCCTTTGGTAGTAGACGACGGCACTGCTCCCATCAGTTTGTGACGTCACGCACGCCACGGCACAATGGCAGTCGCCGGCACTGGGCGGAGTTCACAGCTGAAGACTTCTACGGCTTATGTTGGGCTTAAATAATCTTTCACAGTTTAGTTTTCACATGTGTACAAGCACCCTCTAACTTCGTTTTTCGCCGAAAACCGCAAATTGTTGGGTGACCATGTCATGACCCCTCTAATAAAAAGCAGCAGGATCTGCTGCTGCCTAATTATATGCTTACTATTATTATTATTATTATTATTAGTAGTAGTAGTAGTAGTAGTAGTTGTTGTTGTTGTAGATGTAGTAGTAGTAGCAGTAGCGGCAGTTGTAGTTGTGGTAGTAGTGAGTAGTAGTAGTAGAAGTAGTAATAATAATCGTAATACTAGAATATGAAAACTTGCGGAGCCATCCGCTACGGCGTCCATTATCATATCGTCTCGTTTTGGAACGTAAAACCCCAACAATTGTATTATGGTGTGAGGCTATCGAGTTCGTTGTTTTTGGAGTTTATTTTTCTTGAAATTCGGTGGCTGTTTTTCGGAGATTAATTTCTGGCAAAAATTCAGCGGTTATCTGAGTTTATTTCTTGTGATTCTCTAATTCTCCGAAATTAACTGTTCAATTTTGCGTAATTCTCAATACCACAATGTCTCACATGATATTGTCACGACGTCGAAACAGAGGTCTTGCGGCAGAAACTGAGACGCCAGAAGCAGGTAGGTTCTTTTAATAGAACGCGCAAAACGAGTTCTTCTTTTTCATCCATTTCGTTGTACTTCATGGCACATGCACAACTGTTATTGTCTTTCTTTTCGAAAAGCACGTGACATTTGCCTCCCTCCGAAAGAGGCATCGTCCCGATGCGCAACCTAGGCGCTCTACCAGGCGTATGAAGTGGTCGCGTCAACTGGATAAATACGGTTTCATACGGACGACGTGTACGACTTCGGGTAAATGATTTCGACGCTTAGAACTACAGTCAGTGTCGGGAACAACTTCATAGTTCACGTCGTTCAAGCGTCGCGTGACGCTGTATGGGCCAAAGTATCGTCTTAGAAGTTTTTCCGACAGTCCACGTCGACGTATCGGAATCCAGACCCAGACCTTGTCGCCTGGTGTGTAGCTAATAAACTTGTGTCGGGGGTCGTACCGTTGTGCATCTTGATGCTGTTGATGACAGATGCGCACACGCGCGAGCTGTCTGGCTTCCTCGGCGCGCTGAGTGAACTCTTCGGCGTCCACATGGATGTCGTCACACTCATGCGGCAACATGGCGTCCAACGTTGTCGTGACTTCGCGACCATAGATCAGACTGAACGGCGTCATTCCAGTGGTTTCTTGTCGAGCGGTATTATAGGCAAAGGTCACGTACGGCAATATCTGATCCCAGTTTTTATGTTCCATGTCAACGTACATGCTGATCATGTCTGTGAGGGTCCTATTGAGGCGCTCTGTCAGTCCGTTTGTCTGCGGATGGTAAGCAGTTGTTCTCCGGTGAGCTGTACCGCTGAGTCTGAGAACCGACTCCAAAAGTTCTGCGGTGAAGGCAGGTCCTCTGTCTGTGATCACTGCTGTCGGAGCGCCATGCCGAAGGACGATGTTTTCGATGAAGAACTGAGCGGCCTCTGCTGCTGTGCCGCGCTGCATAGCTTTAGTCTCCGCATAACGGGAGAGGTAATCGGTGGCCACGATTATCCATCTGTTACCTGTTGTGGAAGTTGGAAAGGGGCCCAGGAAATCCATTCCAATCTGGGTGAACGGCTTCGCTGGTGCTAGGACTGGATGTAAAAGACCGGCTGGCTTGCTAGGAGGTGCTTTGCGTCTTTGGCAGTCGGTGCAAGTTCGCACGTGATGGTTAACATCAGCGGGTAACTTTGGCCAGTAGTACTTGCATCGCAGTCGGCACAATGTTCGGGTGTAGCCTAGATGACCAGAAGTTGCTTCATCATGGCACGCTTCCATTATTTCTTTTCGAAGAGAGGCAGGCACGACAAGCAAGTGCGGGTTGCCGGTTGGTGAGAAGTTTTTTTTATAGAGAACATCGTTTCGCAAGCAAAAAGATGGCAGTCCTCTGGCAAATAACCGCGGCACATCTTTACGGCGTCCTTCTAAATATTCAATGAGTGGTAACAGCTCGGGGTCACTGCGCTGCTCCAGTGCAATAGTGGCCGTGTTGACGACTCCCAAGAATGCCGCGTCGATGTTTTCGTCATCACGAGCGACAGTCTCCACTGGCGACCGTGAGAGACAGTCGGCGTCGGTGTGCCGCTTCCCAGATTTATAGACGATGGTCATGTCGAACTCTTGAAGTCTTAGGCTCCAGCGCGCCAAACGGCCAGATGGATCTTTAAGGTTGGTGAGCCAGCACAAAGAGTGATGGTCGCTAACAACCTTGAAGGAGCGGCCGTACAAATATGGACGAAATTTGATGACTGCCCACACCACGGCGAGACACTCCTTCTCGGTAGTCGAGTAGTTCTCCTCCGTGCGAGAGAGAGTTCTGCTGGCGTAGGCTATTACTCTTTCACAGCCGTCTTGCCACTGCACCAGAACGGCACCCAGACCTACATTGCTGGCGTCAGTGTGAAGTGCTGTAGGGGCTTCCTGGTCGAAGTGCGCGAGGACTGGAGGTGTTTGCAGGCGTTGTCGTAGTTCATTGAACGCCATTTGCTGTTGTTCACCCCAAAAGAAGGGGACGTCCTCACGTGTGAGTCGTGTCAATGGCGCCGCAATAGACGAAAAGTCCTCAATAAATCGCCGGTAATAGGCACACAACCCTAAAAAGCGTCTCACGGCCTTTTTGTCGCATGGTGCAGGAAATTGCGCTACGGCGTCTATTTTGGCCGGGTCAGGTCGAACACCCTCGTGACTGACGACGTGGCCTAGGAAGCTGAGTTCGTTAAAACCAAAATGACATTTTTCCGGTTTTAAAGTAAGGCCGGCCGAACGTATGGCTTGAAGGACGGTGAATAAACGGCTGAGATGTTCCTCGAATGTTGCTGAGAATACAATAACATCGTCCAGATAGACCAAGCATGTTTGCCACTTCAGGCCTGATAGTACGGTGTCCATGAGACGCTGAAAAGTGGCTGGCGCCGAGCACAAACCAAAAGGAAGCACCTTAAATTCGTATAGACCATCGGGCGTCACGAAGGCCGTTTTTTCACGATCTCTCTCGTCGACTTCTATCTGCCAGTAGCCGCTTCGGAGGTCCATTGAAGAGAAATAGCGCGCATGACGCAGCCGATCGAGTGAATCGTCTATGCGGGGCAGTGGATAGACGTCTTTCTTCGTGACTTGGTTCAACTTGCGATAATCAATACAGAAGCGCAAGCTGCCGTCTTTTTTCTTGACCAAAACCACGGGGGACGCCCAAGGACTTTTCGAAGGTTGTATGACGTCATCCGCGAGCATCTTGTGTACTTGCTTCTGAATCTCCTCGCGCTCTTTCGGAGACACACGGTAGGGGTTTTGCCGAATCGGTCGCGTGTTGTCTTCAGTAATGATGCGGTGCTTGGTCAATGGTGTTTGCTGTACCTTTGACGTACGCGAAAAGCAGTCTTCGAATTGGTGTATAAGTCCAAGCAGACGCTTCCTATCAGAGGGCGGTAGCGTGGAGCAGATGTCCACCGACAAAGTTGTCGAGGCAGGGACAGCCGCGTCATCTGGTTGCAAGGTAAAACAATCCCCGGCTTGGTCTACATCGTCGTAGTAGGCAATTGCGGTACCCTTCTGGATTCGACGGCGCTCGTTGCTGAAGTTTGTGAGGAGCACTTCTGCCTGTCCACCAGTAAGTGCCAGGACGCCCCTCGCGATGGAAATGCCTTGCGTGAACAAAAAAGTGACTATTTGCTCCGCTATCACATCTTTATAGCAAGGACACCCACTGGACACCGACACAAGGCAGCAGGATCTCGGTGGGAGTGTCACATCGTCGGCTATTCGCAAACGGCCGCGCGGTTCTTCACTGCTGTTGTCGGCATAAGGATGAGCGCAAAACGTCACCATACGTTTAGGGATGTTGATAACAGCGCCATGATCTTGAAGAAAATCCATGCCCAAAATTAACTCTTTACAGCAGTCTGGCAACAGGACGAAAGTGGCCACGAAGCTAGAATCTCCGATGCGAAGTCTTGTGGTGCATTTACCCGTGGGTGTCATCAGCTGACCACCAGCACTCCTTATGTGCGGCCCTGTCCACGGAGTCTTGACCTTTCTGAGGCGGTCGGCGAGCTCTTGTCGCATGATGGAGAAGTCGGCGCCAGTGTCGACCAGTGCTGTAACGTGATGTCCGTCAATGAGAACGCTCAGATCGGCACGTACAACTTCATCAGCATTATTATTCGTCGTCGTATTCATCGTCGTTGTCGTCATACCTTCTTGCGATGATTGGGGGAACTTTTCAGTGTGTCGACGATTGGCAACCTTGCCCCCCGAGGTCGCATCAGTTAGTTTCCCCGGCGCGGGCTTGGCGAACGGCCTCTGGTGACGTCCGCGTAGCTCTGAGGGAAGTCACGGTGACGCGCAGGTGATGGAGATCGCCAGCGACGCGGTGGGGTTGCTTGAGCAGGCGATAGTTGATCGGCATCGTGGGCACGACGATCTTCGGAGCGGAAAGAAGCGGGACGAGAAAAGTTCCCGAACCCAGAATCGCCGTGACGGCAATAGCGGGCAATGTGACCAGGTTCTCCGCAGCGGTAGCAAATAGGTCGACGGTCGGCCATGCGCCACAAGTCAGTTCGGCGAACTGGTGGTCGTCTCGTAGAATCTCGTTGCCACCAAGGTACGGCAGTGGGTCGTGGCTGGAAGGGTGTCGCCACAAATGTCGGTGGAGGACGACGGACCACATCAGCGTAGCTCGCTGGGTGTGGCTCAGGATTTGGCGCGGGTGGTGTAATGGCTTGCCTCAACTCCTGGCGGACGATTTCGGCAACAGATGCGACTGGCGGTTGGGCAGGGGGCACGCAGAGGGCCCGAAGTTCCTCACGCAGTATTTCTCTAATCATTTGTCGCAGGGAACTTTCGTATACGGCAGTGTTCTGAGCTGCAGCACTTACTGCCGTGTGGTTCTGCAGGCGGTCAAAGTGTCGGCGTCGTTGTTGCAGTGCACGCTCGATGACTGTTGCCTCTTTTATGAATTCATCTACAGTTGTAGGTGGATTTCGTACGAGGCCCGCAAACACTTGTTCCTTAACACCCTGCATTAGGTGACGCACCTTCTTCGACTCGGGCATTTCAGGGTCAGCTCGTCGAAACAGACGGATCATACCCTCTGCGTACATGGCGGCTGTTTCATTGGGTTTTTGCACACGTGCCTCAATCACTTGCTGTGCGCGATCCCGTCGGTCCGAGTTCAAAAATGTAGCGAGGAGCTTTCGACGGAAGTCTTCCCAAGATTGGAATGTAGCCTCGCGGTTCTCATACCACGTGCGAGCGCTATCTTCCAGTGCGAAATATGCACGGCCAAGTTTGTGCTGTTCGCTCCAGTGGTTGGATACAGCGACCCGTTCGAACTGTTCGAGCCAGTCCTCGACATCCTCGTACTCTTCCCCACGGAAAACTTCAGGAACGCGAGGATGTTCAAGCGTTACCTGCGAGGGAAGAGCGGTCTGCGATGGCGGGATAACCGTGGATGTCGTAGGAGCTGCCATGCTGGAAAGAGGCGGAACAGGTGCGGACTCTGGACTTAGGCCTAGTAGGCGCCGGCTGAATCGATGCACTGGAGTCGTGACGAGGGGCTGAGTCTCTGGACTAGATGAACGGGTCCCAGCAAGACTGTCCTGCATCAGGTTGTAGGCTCCAGCAGCTCCACCAGTGTCACGACGTCGAAACAGAGGTCTTGCGGCAGAAACTGAGACGCCAGAAGCAGGTAGGTTCTTTTAATAGAACGCGCAAAACGAGTTCTTCTTTTTCATCCATTTCGTTGTACTTCATGGCACATGCACAACTGTTATTGTCTTTCTTTTCGAAAAGCACGTGACAATATATTATCTGTATACACGAAAATGTAAGAGCACACGAAGCGTATCAGTTGTCTGGAAGGTTTGAACGCGCAAACATGTGTACACACAAGCGTAAATACTTGAAAACAAAACACCGACGTCTGTGCGTGTCACAGCCTCAAAGATTGTTTGATCCCGCAAGCATACTTGACGATGGCTGTGCATTCGGTGTCATACTCGCGTGCCCCATTGCCACCAGGATATCGGGTATCAAGACGTCGTCCGGCGCTGCAGAGGCCGTATGCGTACGTTGACACTTCTTGCTCCGTACACGACATGTCTTGTGTCAAGTGTATACGGAAGGTGCAGTGTGCGAGATACTGTTGACGTCGGGTAAAGCTTATAACGGCAAAACCGGACGATGTATCAGTGTCCGCTTGGGAGATGCCCTTTCGATAAATAACGGAACAGGGTCACATCGGCCGTATAAATTGGAGTTTACTCGAATAAATCCGAATTGTAAAAAATTTTACCGGTCAATGTATATCGGCTTTTTAAAAAATATAACCTTTAATTTCGAGCTCCTATCAAGGCTGAGCGCATAATGTATAAGAAGCTTTAGTGCGCCCTCACTTTACTCCACGCAGCGTGACGCTCATTGCAAAAGTATACACTATAGTACAGCATAGCTTTCACCTGTTTAAGTGCACACTTAGCCCTTATGGCATGGATGATATAGTTCATGATGATAATGAACGTGTCACAGCCGTTTTTAACTGGTGGATTCTTACAAGACGCTCACCTGTTACGCAATCTTCTTGCGTAGCACATGGCGCGATACTACATCACACTACGTTGCATGCGCAGGAAATCCTGACGGGATAGGAAGTCCTGACGGATAGGAAGTTTGCCAGTTCCGTAACACAAGTCATTCCTTTGGAGGTTGGACCTCAATACGGGATTCGTACAGATAACGTACCCGGTCCTGTTTGTGGGCTTTTCATGACTCAGGGGTAGTAAGGCTCGACTACCAGGCTAACTTGCTGAGTTCAATATCTGTGTAAACTGTTTTTTTTCATTATGTGCCATAGCTGTCATGGGCAACATCGCTGCCGAAATTGAAAAAATGTAATGAGCTCATATAGCGTTGCAAGCTGCACAAAAAAATCACAACGTATTCACGGAGTGAATGACGATAATGGGGCGAAGCGTCCGTCCGTGTGTCCATCATTCGTGCTTTCGTCCATCCGTCCGTGCACCCATCTATGCACCTGTCCGTCGTACGTCCGTCCGTCCGTCCGTGCATCTGTCTGTCTGTCTGTCTGTCTGTCTGTCTGTCTGTCTGTCTGTCTGTCTGTCTGTCTGTCTGTCTGTCTGTCTGTCTGTCTGTTCCTATCACACTAAAGCGCGCACCGGATGGAAGGATGCTTCGCCCCACTCATCATGAGTCACTACGTGGATACGCATGACTACGCAGGATGGAAGGACGATGGAGCAGGTGATGCGACAAGGAGCTTCGTTCCTTAAAACAGCTGCGGACTCGTCAGCGTTTTTACTACTTCAAAGAGAGGCTTGTCCTAAGCGAAGTGCGTGCTGGCCTTGTATGGAGAAAGAAGCAGGCAGGAGCTCGTTTATTACATGTTTTTAGATTACTTGGGTGGGAGGGGAGGGAGGTCAAGAATTCAGGAACAACAGCATGCTCTACAAGACACGTGGTATGAAACTTACATGGCACATTATCCTAGTCAGCGGTGTAGGTGTGACCAAAACAATAAAATTATGGGACCCTAAAGCTTCGCCTTTAAGAGTTGAACGCGATAGCGACATCTTCTTTCTAGTGCGTATTTCAAACACTTAGTGAATGAAACCTTTTAGAATTTGTGATATGTGCCCACCACGTAGCCTTAGGTTCAGTAGCGTGTGTGCCTTTTGTAGTGGGGCATCGGGTTTCAACCACGGAGCCGTTATATTAATCGCATATTCTGAAGCCCGTTGTCAATGGACGCTTGTACCACGCATTATTACTGCTATAGTTTATGTCGCATTGTAAAGCATGTACACACGAACATGTGTTTATGAAGCACATAAGTTAGCTTCACTGCATTTCCAAGCAGAGGAAGTTCTTTTCAGTGTTTTCACAAGCAGTGACGTGGCAGTGTGGTAGAACATTCGTTTGTCACGCAGACGACCCAGGTGCGATCCCCACTCGCAACCAAACAACCGTGGATTGATCCCCACTCCGCTCCCAGATTTTTTATCGTGTATTTTATATGCATCGTTCTCGCTTTTTCGGTCGCATATAAGCTGATGATTTTTCGCTCACAAGCAACGACACCGACACCAATAGCAAAATATCTGCGAACCGAGCTCTTTAAAGGCAGCTTTGTACTTGTGGTGCCAAGCCCACAGGTAGGCAAAAAATGGGAAGCTCAGACTCACTCATGAAATATAATTTACCTTGAGGACACACCGAAATTTTCTTCCCACGTACGCTTGGACTGAGGCTCACTAGAATTTTTCGCAACCGTACTCCCTCGGACCCAGTCTCCCCGAAACATTACTCAACCTGGACTTATTCAGACTCAGACTCACGGCTCGATCTGAGTCGTAGTAAGTATGAGTGAGTCGACTAATGAGTCTTTAGCGTAAATTTAACATTTTAGACCTAATTTCTAATGTTTTTAACGGTTATATCAAACCTAATTGATGCTCCGGTAGGCATCTTTCGAACTGGTATATTTAAATACGGTCGGGTTATCAGTGGTTGCAATCAAGTAGGAGCATTATTATGAAAAGTGATGACCCACGAGATATTTTTATCATGAATAATCATGAAAAATCCTACAAGCGAAGGTCAAAGCATCTCCTCCGCCCATGATTTAAGTCTCTGATTCAAAAATATTGAGCTGGCGTATACGAATGCTAAAGCGCGTTGAAGTATGTGAGAGTAAAGTATAAATACGAGTTCACCTATGTCAGCTAACACTAGAGAAGCTCAGTAGCAATCACCATAGGTAGGCACAAAAATGTGGAACTTTCTCAAACCGACTCACGAAACATATTTTGCTTCTCGGACTCACTCAGACTCAGCTTTGCGTCTCGACCCAGGTCTGAATGAGTCTACTCATGAGTGACTTTGCCAACCTATTGCCAAGCCTGAAAAAAGTGCGGAGCTGGGTGGCCTGCTCTGTTTTTGTTGATTTTTCTATTCATTTCTTCATCTTTTTCTTTGTTCTTTTGCTCTTATTTCTATTTCTTACGTGTTATTTTTGTCTCAACATATTACTCTTTTTTTCACTATGTATATTACATTTCTTTTTAACTTCGCTCCTTCTAACTTCCTTTTTCTTTCCACCCTTTCTCACTCTGTAATTATCGCTTCCTCTTTCTTTCTATACCTCTTTTCTCCTTCTGTTCATGTATTTTCTCCTTCTTCCTTTATGCGTTTCTTCCCTTTCTTTCTCTCTATATATCTATTTCGTTTTTTGTCATATGCTTTACTCTTTCCCCTCCTCTTTTCTCCCCCACCTATTATACTTACTATACTATACAAGGCTATTTTACGCTCCGCTACAGTAAAAAAAATAACTCAATAGCTGAGTGGTAACGATGCTCACCTTACGATCGTGGATACATCAGTTGGTATCCCGCCTCTTGAAGAAATATTTTTGTGAAAAGTTTCTCGCTTTTGCTCTCTTTCTCTTTATCTCTCTCTTTGTGTGTGTGTGTGTGTGTGTGTGTGTGTGTGTGTGTGTGTGTGTGTGTGTGTGTGTGTGTGTGTGTGTGTGTGTGTGTGTGTGTGTGTGTGTGTGCGTGCGTGCGTGCGTGCTTGCTCGTTTTCTCAACCATACAGGTCATTGCAAGCCGCGCTGGATACATCGTGTTCTGGGAGCGCAGCAGAAGAGAACGAAGAGAAAGAAAAGGATGACGAGAACGCGTGACGCTTCATGAAGATCATTTCTGTTGTTGACCGATCCCCCTTTGTGGGTGTGCGCCAGAGTATCAAGGATCATCATCATAATTATTTCTGTTTCACGGACCAATGATCGTTCTAAACAGCCGTGCTGTTAAAAAATAAAGCTAGAAACTAACGCCCGCGAGCAAAAAGTAATGAGGCCCTCGAATATGTGCCGATCACACGCATATTTATTTGTATAGTATATGAATCGTTGCCCCGCCGCGGTGGTCTAGTGACTAAAGTACTCGGCTGCTAACCAACACGTTGCGGGATCGAATCCCGGCTGCGGCGGCTGCATTTCCGATGGAGGCGGAAATCTTGTAGGCCCGTATGCTCAGATTTGGGTGCACGTAAAGAACCCCAGGTGGTCTAAATTTCCGGAGCCCTCCACTACGGCGTCTCGCATAATCATATGGTGGTTTTGGGACGTTAAACCCCACATTTCTAGTATATGCATCGTTTTCCAATAACTCTTGCTCACTCGTTTGTGGGCTTATTGAAAATCAGCCCTTCCTGGTAGGACAATCTGATCTTTTATAGAGGTTACCATGGCGACTTGTCATTTCACGTTGGCTTATTTCATTGTTGTCTGGGTGCAAACGCACGACCGCCGCTGTTATTTGTAGTGGTCCCATTCCCGGCAGGGAGAAAGGAAACAGTTAGGAACAAACATTGTGCAATGCGAATAAACAAATATTTAAATAAATAAACGCGTCGAGCACGCCAAGCTGCGGCATGACTGCAGTGTCCCGTTTAAAGATCAAGGTGCGATATATGGCAAGAGCTCCCGAATTTTTGTCTTTCCCGGTCGGCGCTGGATCTCGCCTGTGTGTTCTCTGGACCAGAAAAAAAAAGTTGATTCATCACCACCACAACCACAACCATCATCATCATCGTCATCCTCATAATTCAGACTAGTAGTAGTAGTAGTAGCAGCAGCAGTAGTAGTAGTAGTAGTAGTAGTAGTAGTAGTAGTAATCAACGAAACTTATTAGATTTTAATTCGGGACTCGCATAGCTTTGCGTTATTCACTAGAATGGAGGCGGCCTGAATTTAAATGACTGAAGGCGTCTATTGAAGTTTCCGCTGCCAAAGTTATGAAAATCTGGTAAAATACAAAAATTTGACTTATTTGCGTAGCTGAAGTGAGACCTTACGCTTTTCTTAAACTAAGCTCATTTATGCTATTGTTTTTTCTTTCAAGTCACCCTCTCTGTAGAAAATCTGCTCCAAACTTATTTTGCCCGCATAAGTGAAGTCGTGCAGGGCAGAGGAGGGTGCGGTTATATTTGAAAACTAAGTTTGTATGGAGCACGCGTAACGCGTAGTTTGTCTTGTGGCATGCGAATCAATGTGTGTAAACATGGTGAGACACATATTATAAAATACGTTATTTTCGCTAAATAGATATCACGTCAAATGACACGAAGATCTTTCTCGGTTGCGCCACAAAAGCAACTTGTTATGTCGGCTTTCTTTCACTGTGGCCTTTTATGAGCCGTAAAAAGTAGAATATTCAGTGAACACCAACCCCCTATTGAGTCTCTAAGAAGGAAGTCTTTGGCCAACAACGTGATTGCTCACGGTAGCCGAAATAATAAATGAGAACTACTTCAAAACGTTCATTCTTAAATGCGTTCAAAGTGCTGAGAGGGCACTTATGGTTATTATAAAAGGGGCATTGGCTTTAAATATGTACATCAAATACAAATGAGCAGTCTACTACGACAGACTTACTCGCCACAGAACGCAACACAGGATGACATGTTTTTAATATCAAATCGGCGTTAAAGACACTTAAGGACTCTCGAATGCAAAACAAAAGAAAAAAAGGATTTCCTTTAACTCAACGGTATTAAAGTTTACCAAGGCACAGTTTACCAAGGAAAGATGACCGTCGGGAGGTTCGTTTCATTCCTTTACCTGATACTTAGAAAGGCAGCCACAAACCATAATCTACAAAGCCAACAACCACAGTCCACAGCATAAGACATAGCGAAGACATATCTCAGTAGAAATGCTGCTTCCTGACATGCGAAGGATTTGAAATGTTGAAAATGAGACGACTGTACGGATATTGGCTTCCATGTCTCAGACTTTCCATATTACCGTTGAAAGCTGCTTCGTGCGATCTCACACCTGTTGCTGAAAGGAAAGAGGACACTGGACCTATAGCTCCATATCTGCTAATAAAGACATCCAAGTCCTGATTTAACGAACCAGCTTGCAAGTTTGTGAACGGTAATTAAGATTGCCAAGATTATTTGCCCCGTCAGAGTAAATTAACCTCTCGCAAAGTGTCCACTTCACGATGTCGAAATCAAGACCGTAAGCCGCGGCTCTCTTTTTCCGAAGAAAGTAACTGCATACGTGCTAGCTTACCGAGGCTCACGCTTAGCACACGTCCTTTGGCATACGCGTGAAATAAGCGAAAAGACGCTCGTTGGCATTTTGAAAACGTGCATATATGGTAATGATGCCCTCAGATCATCAAATACTTCAGCAGTGAATGAGATGTCATAATCATCGAAGCTTCCACGTCAATACTTCACGTGGAAGCATTACTTCCGCTGTCTACCGTCTTGTAAAATTCGTCTTATTCATTTGTTTTTGTTACCTCAATCACGTAAATACGTGACTGCTCTAACCGACACTCGTTCTTAGTCTGCAATGCACCGTACAAATGCGTCTCTTCGTCGCGTTCTCTGCGCAGCCATCTACTCGATGTTTATCGGTTGCGTTTATCGGTACACGAGTTCTCACTGAGATGCTGGTGGCTTAAATGCCTTAAGCGTGTATTGCATGGCTATATCTAGATCCTGTCTCTTTTTGATGTATGTGAGTGTCTTCCAGAGAGTCACGCGCACGTTCAGTTTGGTTCTCCCTGTGAACAAGGCGCACATGTACTCGCCCCGCAGCAGCTCAAGAAGCCTGTCTTCATCTGCCGACAACACGGGCGAGATATCAACGTGGCCCAATGACGCCGTCTTGGCCAGATCACCCGTTACGTAGGCATCATCAATGGCGTGAAAGGGAACGCGGAACGCGGCGACGTACAGGTCCCACATGAGGGGCGCCGGAATGACCACGAACCATCCGTGGCAGTGTACGGGAAAGTATTTTTTCGGATATTCGGAGCTGCTCAAGTAGTGACGGCTGTGCGGGTTTCGAATGACAGCGTTACCGCGGAAAGTTGAGCAGTGCAGCCGTCTGTCGTTGACAGGGACACGAGTGCGCAGGTATGCATCCAGCAGCTCCGGGTGTATAAACACGTCGTCATCGATCTTCACCAGACTACGCACCGAGGGGCAGTTGAGCATGACCCAGCGCATGCCATAGAGGAACTTGAGCGAGAGGTTCCTGTAGTGGTCCATGAACGGCAGCTGCACAATGTCGCCAAACTGCGTGGCTTCATCGGTTACATTCACGTCGGGTCGCGTACCGACCAGGAATAGCATTGTCCATTTGAAAAGCGACGCGATTCGCGGGTGACCCACAGTCGAGCGGAACAGCTTCCGTTCACGCGCGTGCACTGGATCTGTGTGCACAAAAATGAGGTGCTCAGCTTTACCGGTGTTGCAATGATGGCGCACAAGGCGACCGTCGGCACTCGGGTCGACTGCGCTGGGCGGGTCTAGTGGGAACGGTATCTTGTTTGCCAACCAGTCAAGATCCATACGTTTAGACGTTGGCGCAACAACCGCAGCCTTGGGCTCTGGCTTGGGCTCTGACGCGAGCTCGGATTCTGCGTCATGATTCGCGGACGGCCCTTCGTCTAGAGTGGACGACGCAGCAGCGGTCGGAGGGGGCTGTTCACTGTCAGCTCGGCTTTTCCCGGCTACATTGGATGACGGCGCTGGCGCTGGTGTACTCTTGGGGACTGGGTGAACTGGCGCAGCCTTCAGCGCGTTCACGGGTACCCCGTCTAGCTGCAGTTTGGGTATCCACTGGAGACTGCGTAAAATGCATCCGGCGGCCGTCACCAGGATAAGAAACAAAAAGATGATCGGGAAATGGCGCAGGAACTTGCGGTGTTGACTCTTGCGGCTATAAGGCCTTGGCTTCCTGTAGCCTTCCTTGCCGATACTCTGAAATTAAACACAGTGCACTAATTTTTCTTTCTTTGTTTGCTGCTTTAGGACGTCACGAATAGGTACGATATGAAGTTCGTGGTTCCGTGTACGAAATAAGCCGCGGTTGATTATTGTACACGACAGATTGAACTACCGCAGAGATTGTATTACCTATTATTAACAATTTAGGAATGAAATAACGCATAGATAATAGCCATAGTGCAATTTTTAAATTTGTTACTGGTACAAGCTTTCACTACAGAGTTGTAAGCTACCATTCATATACCAATCATGCGCACATATTCAAGCCCCACGAGTACAGCGGGTGCGAGGGAAAGATAAGACATTATTACGATGGCAACAAGACATTAAAATGGCAACAGGCAGCGCCAACTGACGCTCCCGCGTTCAAATACACAAATCTACCTTTATAAGCGGACAGAGGGATGACCACCACCGTAACCAAAGGCAGAGCATCAGGCGCGTTATTCGAAGTTCGAAGGTTCGGCCCTTGCCGGTGGCCTGTTATCTCTTAGTCCACATTTCTTTCTTCACATTTACATTACAATTACTCAAAACAACATCTCCTAGACATAGTGTTCACGTGACGTCACAGACAGGTTTTTGGTGCTGGGTACCCAGACATGTCGGTCACCGTGACTTAATATCCCATCAAAAGGGCCGGTGCAGGGGAGGACACGCATTCGTTCGGTACCCGCGTTCTTTTGTGCTCCTCCCACTTTCTTCTTTTCGCCAGCCGCTGCAAGGGTGAACATATAGGAGCGCGAGGGGCAACGGCACTATGTTGCTTGCTCCGCGCTATCCGCGTTCAAGTAAAGTCCACGTGGCGTCTCAACCAGCAGGTACTCAGATATAGCAGCCATGGTGACGTCAATGCACAATGTGTATACTTTCCTCGTCGTTATTGTTGGTTAGTTCTTATTTATTAGTGTGTCTAACAAAGAAAAGAAGTCTTTAAACTTAGATATATGTCCTTGAATTGACACTAAAGCAACTATTAAGTCGACGTCGATTGTTGAAATTGTGGTCCAGAAACCTCGTAGTGTTAATTTTGTGCAAATGAAGGGCCTATTTTGAAATGAAATCATGTTTTAGTTGTTCGCATTGGGTTAGCACACTTCAAACTACCCGCCTCAAGAAGCGGACCGACCGGACCGACTCACGTCACTGTTGCCGTGCACAACGTTGCCCTGCTTTACTGTGCTAGTAGCAGCAGACCAAGAGCAGCGGGTGCCACAGCAGCAACAATGGCCATTGATCAATTTCCTGTCATTGGCTCCGAGATTGTAGACGTTTTTTATTCTTCAACTGCGCCCCGCTAGATGGCACTACCTGTCCAGTGCAACTACGAAAAAATTGCATTTTCGAACCACTCGCGCCATTCCAACGTCCACGGCAGTTCATTTTTTCATTAATCAAACAGAAACGAACAAGCAGCATTTTATTGGGTCTCTTGATGCACGGAAGGTTCTTCATTTAGTGCAGCTCAAAGGATTACTAGTGAATAATTGTAAGTGGTCCGTCTGATGTCATCGGGATTATTTTGGCAATGTCCTACTGCGGCGCTTGTGTTCTTGTGCATTTGCCTTAATTTCTTGGTATGTAGGGCACAGTGCTTGATAATATTGTCGTTTTAGATGTTGTCATACAGTGAGTTTTCACTCTGACGAAAATCGTTATTTGACTTTAGTGTCCCTTTAAATTATATATGACATATATGTCATGGTACTTTTGTCTAACCTTTGTGACGCCCTTATGGACGCAATTCCTCCACTCTTGTTCCCCCTAACTTATGCTCCTTTCAGAACCCATCCATCTGCACGGTCGAGAGTAACCTTGCAAAAGTGCTATCCCCCTCTAACGCCAATTTTGCCTCGTGGCATCCGCGTCAGTTGTTAGCTTCAATGCCGATCGATATATGGTACTGTGGTCACGCATTGGCTAGGGTGCCTGAATGGTTTCCCTCGCCCTTCCAAGTGGAGCTGCGGGCGAGGGAAAATCATTCAGGCACCCTAGCGTTGGCACTCCCTGGCGGAGAGCGAGGTTACACGGGTGCACGAGAGACTTGTTTCTTGTTTTAGATGCGGAAGCATCTTATACTCACGCCTTGTAGTGCGCCGTCCGCGCCGTCCACACCGCTTCTCGAACATTCGACAGCTGACGCGCGCGCATGCGCCGTCGCGCCGTCGCCCACCATCTGTGCCGCGCGCGCTTCTCCTTCGAGAACATTCGACAGCTGACAGCGCATGCGCCGTCGCGCCGTCGCCATCTGTGCCGCGCGCGCGCTTCTCCTTCGAGAACATTCGACAGCTGACAGCGCATGCGCCGTCGCGCTGTATATATACTCAAGGTCGGCGCTCGCTCGCTCAGTTGCCGCTCGTCCGTTGGTTTGTACGGCGCGTCGACGTCCGAAGTCGCCGTGAAATGAATGCCAACGAATCCACAAACACAATGATCGACGTCCCTTCGACCAGCGCCGCCCTTTCGCATACGTGTGTACGTGTTCACTCATTTAACACCCCCTCCTACAACCACGTTAACCAATTTAGCCATCGACCCAAGTAAGTCGCAATTTAACACCCCATTTCACAACCACGTTAACCAATTTAGCCATCGACCCAAGTAAGTCGCACTTTAACACCCCGTTAACCAATTATATGCTCCGCATCCTCCTCAGTGTTCCCCCGAGGGAAGCTGCGGGCAATTTTTTTGTTGTTGTTTGGCTGCGTCAGTGGACGGGCGTCTCTCTCGCATGGTCTGTGAGGGCGATTCCATGGCTTTGTCCCACGGCCTCATGCAGCGAGTCAAACATCGGAAGCGCCGCATTCGCTGTATGTTGTACGTGTTGTTTGTGTCCCTTCGATGGTGGTCAAATGGGTAAGGCCCCCGGCTGCAGACCCGCTGGTCGCGGGATCGAATCCCGACTGCGCCAGCTGCATTTTCGATAGAGGCGAAAATGTTGTAGGCCCATGTGCTCCAATTTGGGTGCACGTTGAAGAACCCCAGGTGGTCGAAATTTCCAGAGTCTTCCACTCCGGTGTCTCTCATAATGGTGTGGTGGTTTTGTGACATTAAATTCCACATATCAATCAAGCAATCAATTATGTCGTGTGCTATATAGAATAATATTGCATTATTTTTTATGTTTCTACTTATTTATCAAGCAATCAATTATGTCGTGTGTTATATAGAATAATACTGAATTATTTTTGATGTTTCTAGTTATTTATAGGATTCGGCTAGCGAATGCACCACTATGTAAAAGCAGTTTATAAACGCACAGGTGTTCATTTGCTGGATGATATGATAGTGTTCTGAGAGCATGTCATCCGTGACCACCTAACCACGACCTCACTTTCCTCGATAATTCCTCCAATATAATACAATTCAATGTCACACTGGCGCGGTAACTCATTAAAACCAATCGCTGCTCGTCGTCGTGTTTTACCTCATTACAAGTTACAACCGGCTTGTTATTCATCAGTCATTTGAAAATAAGTTGGGGATGGCATTGCAAGTATAGGCCGGCCCCCAGAACGACATGCCGAAAGTGAATACTAATATTCTACAACAAACTGACATGCTGCAGTGTCATCATGAATAACGAAGGAGGACTAAAAAAATGCTGGTGTGAATACTTTCGCAAGGCATAGCCAGCGCAGGTGAAGCCATGGTTTACCCCTGGTTTGTGTCATAATCAAGAAGTAAGGTGACTTTGCTTTGTTTAGGCCAGATTCATTCTTAGGAATGATAAATAAGATATTGTTGTTCAGGAAGAAAGTAACATATCCAGAAGAGCATTAACGAGCTGAGGTCTTATAAAATTTACCTAGCTGTTGAGAACCCTTAAGTAAATTTGTCGCACCAAGGAACAGGTCGAGAACTATCTACCCCAAATGGTTCGATTCACGCACGTGTGCGGGAAATGTTTTGTTTGTTTCGCTACCCACTAACGTTATCTTGCTACTGGTAAAATGGCGGACTCCTGGCTTCACTTTCAAGGCATTAGTTTCACTCTAGCATGTTTTTTTTTAAATCATCATAGTGCGCAACGCAAGTCGAGTCAGTTTTTTTTCTTACGCGCTGGCTAATTACAACCGCACTTACCATCTCTCCTATGACGCTGCGCCGTCCTCCGGACTCGGGCTTCGGCTGCGCACTCAACTCATCTCTTAGAAGTGGTCAGGACTTCTGCATTCTGGTATTTTCCGTCGGGGTACTGTGGACAGGGAGAAGCCATGATGGCCCTCTTCTTCTTCTTTATCCAGCTATAAACCGACAGCGACATTTGGAGCTGTGGTCAACAGTTGTACATGTTTTTTTATTAAGTGAAGAATAGGGTTGCTTAATGCAAGTTAATTATATAACTGTAGCGAATATACTGAGATTTATTTCCTTTCAAACAACTTTTTTTCATAAGCAACGCCGTTTTCTCCCACTGCGCGCGCAAGTCATCAAAAGAAAGATGAAGACACCGTTGTACTCTTTTCATTCTACTGAGGGTGTCTTTTCTTTTTTTTCTGGTGGAGGGTATCGATACTGAAGATGAAAAAAAGTCTCACTGAATTAAGTCATCGATTCTTGGCCGATACCTCAGAGCGGGTACGAGCCATGGCTGTGAATTCATCATTATCATCATCATCACCATCACGAAGACACCGTTGGACGAAGCTGCGGTTCGTGTATTGATGGCACCATGCGCTCTATATATGGGGTCGTCGAATAAAGCTTGGAGGATTCGTTCGGTCAACCGGTCTGCGAGTCACTAATGTAGACGCACCTAGCGTCGGTCTGCATGTTGCATCGTACATGGCGGTGCATCGTACATGGTATTAGAAGTGGCCACGGCTCGCTCTCGATAATGGAGCCTTGCGCTGCGTTTGCTGGAGTACGTGGACTCCAACAGCCACCGAGCTTTGACTTCAATGAGCCAAGTTCAAGGTCCACTTGGATTGAGGAGTTCGAGGACTATGCCTACAAAACAGGAATGCACCGAGCTACCGACGAGGTTCGGGTACGAACGCTTTTTTATTACATGGGTATTCAAGCTCGTCGCGTGCTAGCGTCTCTCAACTTGACGGCCGAAGAAGCTCTTTCGTACAGCGTCGTGAAAGGCAAGATTACCTTGTATTTCGTTCACCTGCTAAACGAAGTTCCCGAGAGTTACAATTTTCACAAGTAGACGCAGCAAGCCGACGAAAGCGTTGATGCTTTTTAAGCCGCGTTGAGAAACATGGTCAAAAGATGCAACTACGCCCCAGCGTCCATTGAGGATAGGCTCGTTCGAGGCCGATTCATCATTGGCTTGTTGAACAGCAGATTATCGGGACAACTCAGCCACACTTCTGAGTTGACGCTGGACAAAGCGCTCCTGCATGCACGGCTACACGAAGACGCTGAAGAAGAAAAAATTGAATGCGAAAACCAGTCCTCTGGGCCGGTAACTGCGGATGCAGCGAAGCAGACGCCAGCGCAAAGAAAGTCACGTAATCGAGCATCGGCGTCGAGTGATCTCCTTCGTCAACGTGACGCATGGATAGTGTCTATTGTGCGGATGAGAGGCACATCCACGAGAATTTCACCCTGCCAAAAAAGCGGTTTGTAATTTCAAAAAGAAAGGACATTTTGAAGCAGTTTGATTAGCCAAGCAGAGTTCATTCAGCCGACAGTCCCATATTATCGAGATGCATGCTGTCAAGACCAGTCATGAAACAAACGCAAAGTTCGTTTGGGTTAACGTGAATGGCGTCCCGCTCAAGTTCAAGGTTTACTCAGGAGCAGAAGTTACCGTCGCTCCGAGCACTTTTTCTGGTGTACTGTCTCGACTCGACAAACCGGAGGGTCATCTCACAGGTCCAGGAAATTATCCTTTGAATGTGTCAGGCCAATTCAAAGCTACGTTGGAGTGGAAAAGCCACACCTGTGTACAATCAGTGTATGTCATGCCTTCGCAGTCTACACCTTTACTAACCTACACTGCTACCCTCGCATTAGGAGTCGCGAAACGTGTTGACGCCGCACAGCGACCTGACCAGCCAGCTGACTCGGCAAGCGATGTCACCCGTAGGCAGGATATCTTCGATGGACTTGGCACTATAAGAGAGGAGTACACTGTTCGTCTCAAGTGAAATGTGAAGCCATGCGCCCTCATTGCACCTCGACGAATTCCGATTTCTCGGTACGACCAAGTGAAGCAAAAGCTGGACGATAGAGAAAAACAAGGAGTCATCAGGTGCATTACAAAGCCGACGATGTGGTGTGCAGGTCTAGTCATTGTACCAAAGCATCAGGTGGCATCCGAATATGTGTGTACTCAACAAAGCTCAACAAGAAAGTCCTCCATCAAAGAGACGAGCTTCCAACGGTTGAATGGGTGCTCGCGTAACTTGGCAGCGCAAACTTGTTCTTAAAACTGGACGCAACATTAGGAATTCACCAAGTGCGATTATCCCAAGAATGCCAATAATACACCACATTCATCACGCCCTTCGGACGCTACTGCGCTACTGCTACTCTCGTCTACCTTTCGGCCTAACCTCTGCACCGGGGTATTTTCAGCGTGAAATGGCTCGCATTCTAGAGGGACAACTGAACTTTTGCCGGTGTACCGTCTCGACTCGACAAACCGTAGGGTCATCTTAGAGCTCCAGCAAAATATCTTTTGAGTGTGTCAGGTCAATTCAAAGATACGTTGGAGTGGAAAAGCCGCACCTGCGTACAATCAGTATGCGTCATGTCTTCGCAGTCTACACCTTTACTGGGCTACCTTGCTGTCCGACCTAACCAGCCAGCGACCTAACCAGCCAGCTGGCTCTGCCAGCGATGCCACCCGTAGCCATGAAATCTTCGATGGACATGACACCGTAGAAGAGGAGGTCAAAAGATGCAACTACAGCTCAGCGTCCATTGAGGATAGGCTCGTTTGAGACTGATTCATCGTTGGCTTGTTGGACAGCAGATTATCAGAACAACTCTGCCGCACTTCCGAGTTTACGCTGGACAAAGCGCTCCTACATGCACCGCTACACGAAGACGCCGAAGGAGGAAAACTGGAACGCGGAAACCAGTCATCTGGGCCGGTCACTGTCAATGCAGCGAAGCAGATCACCAGCCGCTGGTTCCATTACTTGGAAACGCTGACCTGGACACAATGCCTCTACGAATTCAAAGGTTCCGCATCAAACTCATGGGCTACCAATTCAACGTGGTCTACGTTCCGGGCCGATACTCGCCGATACTCGTTCAAGGGCTCCGGACGGGAAGCCATCGATTAGTCCGGTGGATGTGGTAGAGAAGTTTGTAGAATTTCAAGTTGCAGCAGTCACTGATACGAAGCTGGTTACTGTACAGGATGTCCGCAGGCACCAAGAATTAGACGGGTAATGCATCCAGCTCGTCAAGTATTGCACCCAGGGCTGGCCTCGTCGAAACAGGCTTCCAGATCCCATTAAGAAATACTGAAACCATCCAGGATATCTCTCTTTGTGCAACGGTGTCCTGCTCAAGGGTAACTTTTTTGTCATCCCGGCTTCACTGCAAACTGATACGATCGAACTGATCAATGAAAGCCACCAAGGTAGCAACCGATGCCGGTTGACAGCACGAGACTCCGTGTGGTGGTACGGGCTTTCGATGCAAATACGGGACAAAGTCAGTCGTCGTAGGCTGTGCGCAACCACAAGAGCACAACGAAGTGAGCCATTGATTTGGAAGGAAACTCCAACGCAACCATGGCAAGAAGTCGGAATGGACTTAATCAATCACAGGGGACACAAGTACTTTCCAGTGGTAGATTATCGTTCTCGCTATCTGTAAGGCATCTACATGCGAAGCACAAACTCTGAAGCGGTCATCGATGCGGTCAAGAGCATTTTCGCGCGTTTCGGCATCCCCGCAGTTGTACGAAGCGATTATGGACCACAGTTTGCTTCACGTGCATTTGATACTTTTGCGAAGCACTATGGCTTCCAACACATCATCTCAAGTCTAAGCTACCCGCAGTCTAATGGGGAAGTTGAGAGAATGGTGCGCACGGTTACAGAATTGTTTGAGAAAGCAGAAGATCGTTATCTGGCACTCTTGTCTTACAAAGACACTGCAGGCGTTACAGGGTTTAGCCCTGCGCAGCTCCTCATGGGCCGCAGCCTGCGAACCAGACATGACAAGCTGGTGGATCGCCTCCAACCACACTGGCCTGAGTCCGAAGTTGTCAAGTGCCAAGACGAGCAGATAAGAAGACGACAAAAGAAAGACTTCGATCGTCGTCGTGCCGCGACTGTCCTTCCTCCGCTGGAGCCGGGAGACACGGTGTAGGTTTGAGATGTCAAAGAATCGGCGTGCGTTCTCAGCCCAGCCTCCAAGTCTCGCTTGTACCTTGTGGAAACGCCTACCGTGATGCTTGTGCGTAATAAAATGAATCTAGTGCACCATTCATACTCAACGACGAGCCAAGTCGACGTATCAGCTTCCGGAAAGAACAACAAAAGACACGAAGAGCAAGCCACTGTTACAGACACTACGGGAACAGCGATGCCGCAAGTCTGTAATGAAGGCGGAGTCACCAGGTTTGGTCGCCGTATTAAAACTCCGAAAAGACTTGACTTGTGATGTGATGTGTTTTTGTTGTGCGATTATCTCGGGTGAGAAATATAGAGGGCGCCATGCACTCTATATATGGGGTGGTCAAATAAAGCTCGGGGGGTTCGTTTGGTCAACCGGTCTCCGAGTCACTGATGTAGACGCGTCTAGCGTCGGTCTGCATGTTGCATCGTACACACCATGGCGGCGCATCGGACAGTTCGGACGCCTGGCGTTTGCTTGCTCTGAGGGTTTGGCCAAGAATTTAATCGTTGTGATTGAATTTACTTTTGATAGGCGTTCTGATAGTGTTCTATTTGATTAGCGAGTGTGTTTTCGGATAGTAAGACCAGACAGATGCCGTTTTCTTCACCTGAACCAGAGGCTTTCCTCTGGTCTGCTTCTATTCCTCCGCGGGAGTTACCAATAGAATTGTGTCTACGCAATGGCATCTCATCCGTGCCTGTAGCATTTTCCCCAAACAACGAGGTTATCATACGGATGAAGAATCCAAAAAATGATTCAGACGGAGCTGAAAGCCGCTACAATCCACTATCAAAGCATCACTGAGGTCAGACAGTTCGGCAAGGGAGGCATTCTCTGCTTTTCGTCTGACTGTGTTCGAGACCTACTAAAATGCTTGGTGTTCGCTACCAACCCGATGAGTGCATTCATTCCACCTCACCTGGCTTGCGTCAAAGGCCTCGTGCGGGGCGTCGATGTCAACTTGACTCTAACTGAGATTTTAGATATGTTTCAGAAGCAGGTTCGACAGCGGTTTATATATGTAGTCGAGTTGTGGATAAGAACAAGGTCCCAACTGAGTCCGTGATTGTTACATTTGCCGTGTTGAATCGCCCAACAAAAATTAAGGCGTGGCCTTTATTATACAGGGTGGAGCCGCTATCACCTCGTCCCCTACAGTGTATTAAATGTTGGCGTTATGGACACAAGGTGAAAGGATGCAGGTTAGCACCTAGATGCAGAATTTGTGGTGAGACGCACAACTCAAATGACTGTAAAAGTAATGAATAAAAGTTGTGTCTTTGCCATGAAACCGTGCTGATAACACAAATTGCTCAGCCAAGGCACGTGAAATTCAAATTCTTGAAATTGTAAATAGAAGACGATGCTCCCGAAAGCATGCCATTGCTGAAATTCAGGCCAGAAATCAAGGGTACGCCGGTACCATAACATAGCAATGGAAGCATCACTTTCCCTATCAAATGTGGAGTTGATCGAAGAGGCTGCAGATAAGGCTATGCAACGCCTTGATGCCACCCTGTATGAGTCTCTGACGAATAATGTAAATAGCCAAAGGGCACAAGTCTATGGCGCAAATAAATATAGGTACGACTTCACAAAATGCTGAGTCTGCACACCCGACAAGTGAGGCAGAATCTGAGATAACTCCATCAGATGCACAATCTGCAGGGCCCTCTGGAGAAGGCGTTCAGAGGCAAAGCGAGAGCATGCAGGACGTTTCTCAGGATACAGAAGATATGAACATAGTCCTCAAATGTCTAAAGCGTTCTAGATCCCCTGTATCAAAAAACCTTACTCGCCGAATCATGTAAAAAGCAAAAAATACCACAAACACACCCTTTCGAACACCGATTTTCTAAAAGAAAGTATTTTAGATGCGGGAATTGCCGAAACCATTCTCACGATACCATAGGGTATCTTCAAGTTATAAAGTGGAATCGCCGGTCTATTAACTCAGTCATAACAGATCTGTTATACTTGTCTTCCAAATTCAATCCGGCTAATATTGCATTACAAGAAACTTGGCTTTCTACACATCACTTGCTTCAACTAACCAATTTCCAATCTTTTCGACTATATCGTTCATCCAAAGGCGGAGGTTTAGCATTTTTCATAAACAATAAAATTAGTTTAAAAGTTCAAATTTCATAGAAATGTATGTCTTCTGAATGCAAAATTTTCGCGTTAGATATTACCTTGTCAGGACACCTGCCTTTCTCGTTAATAAACGTCTACTTTCCTGTGGGCGTACAAGACACCAGATTGTTAGATATGGCTGCCAACTTACGCTGTAAAGGAAAATTTCTAGTTGGCGACTTCAATTCTCACCATACATGCTGGGGTTTGAGAATAGATTAATGTGGCCAACGGTTGTGGAACTGGTTGGTAGACAACAATTTATTGTACCTTAACGCTATAACTTCCACATTTATTCGAGGTCATTCACGCTCCGCCTTGAATTTAAGCTTTGTAAGCTCGGCTATAGCTAGTACATCATGGACAGCCCTTGATTGCGCCTCCAACAGTGACCACTTCCCTATAATGTTCAAAATAGCTTGCCCCGTTAAAACATCATGTTCTCATGCTTGGATCTTTATAAATTATTCACGACCTTAAAACTGACCTTACACGACCTTAAAACGACCTTACCACGACCAAACACGACCTTAAAACTGCTTTAGACTCTTCCTTTCAAGATGGCGATGACACTGAACCTATGAAATTAAACGCAGTAATTTGAAGGGCATAAAAAAGCTGAATTTGCTGTTAAATCGGGGAAGAGAGTACCCCATAGCCCCTGGTGGAATTTCGACTGTTCACGAGATCACCGACGACGTCAGGCAGCTTGGAAGAAGCTAATACATAATCAGTCCCCTATGAACTGGTTGGATTATAAATTTCTTGCCGCTATGTTCAAACACATGGTAGCCCAAGCTAAAGAAGAGTATAACAAAAGACATTTCGATTTTCTTTCGAAACCTAAAAATAAGAAAGCTTTATCTCGGTATACGCGATCTCTCAAAATCCTGCCGTCTACAGTAAATACTGGTTATGAAAGGCTATCGTTGCAAAAAACGACAACTCTTAAGTGTCAATTGGCAGTGGACTAGAAATTAGGTTTTCTTCGACTATGGCTTTCAACTGTCAAAAGACTAGCATAAGCACTAACTTCGAAAACGCAACGCTGTCTGAAGCATAAAAGTGATCTGAGACCTACCTTTGTCCGCTCCTGGTCCTGATAGAATCACAGTTCCTATGATTGAAATTTTATTCAAGCTATCACCCGGCGACGTCCTCAATCTTATAAACAACTCTTTGGAGAATGCCTGGATACTGTATGACTGGAAAATAGCTAAGGTAATTTCACTCATAAACAAGCAAGGATTAGGTTTTACCATAGAGAATATCAGAACCATCTTTCTAACTTCTAACATGGTGAAACTCATAGAGAGGGTCCTAAATGGCCGAATAAACGTCTGGATAACAAATACCTTAATATTAAAGCCAAAACAAATTATTTTTCGCAGTTAACGCTCAATTTGGTTCGCCCATATAGAATTAAAGAGTGGAATACAGCTTGCTTGTAAAAGGAAACAATACCCCACGTTAGTAACACTCGACATAGCTAAAGCGTATGACAGTGTCGAGCGCTCTATTCTACTGAACACCTTGCAGAGCCTAAACTTTCCTCATTATATTATTGAGTGGATAGCAAATTCTTAAAATCAAGAGAATTTTATTGCGTGAAGGATGGATGTTGCTCGCATAAATTCAAACAGAAACGTGAAGTTGCCCAAGGGGTCATCCTATCTCCAGCATTATTCAATTTACTGATGAGCTCTATTCCAATTGTTCAGGATGTCAGTGTCTACGTTTATGCAGGTAATATCGCGTTCTTCGCTGCAGAGAGCGACATTTACTCACTACACCAAAAAGTGCAAAGATATAATAGCACTTAATAGAAATTTGGATGCAACCCATTCCATTATCATTCAACATCAGTAAAAGTGCGCTCTTGGTGTTTCCTATGGCAGATTCAATTTGAATTTTTATAAAATATAATCAGGAACCTATTCCACAAGTAGATTCAGTTAAGCACTTAGGAATAATTTATAAAGAAAAGGTTAGTTCGAGCCCACACATAGAACATATAACAACAAAGGCGCAACGGGCGTTAGGTTTATTACGCAGGCTAAGCAACAGAAAATACGGGCTGCGCAGAGACACGATGTTAATGATACATGAAATGTATATGCTACCAGTATTGAAATTTGGGTATGTATTATTCTCGGGGGCCGCTGCTTATAAAATTAAACCGCATGTATTGTTAGAGCGAGAAGCCCTGCGAATATGCCAGGGACTTCCCAGGGTCGTGGCGAATAATGTATTATATCAAGAAGCGCGATTGCCAACACTTCTCTGACGATTCCGCATCCTAACGGTTCAAACCTTCTTAAAGTTGTACAGTTTACCGGCGCGAAGATAAGAGTACGCATTTATCAGCGACCCTGACTCCTTCTTTTTTGCTCATTTGCCACGATTTCATACACCTCAGATGATTTTTATTTAAACGAAACTATATTGCACAAATGTACACATTAGTACGGTAATGGAAACTTATTCCTCAACCCTCAACATTAGGACAGAGTACAATGAAATGTCCCCCCCCCCCCAAGCCAAGTTGGAATCTCTTAGATTTTCGACCAAAACTTTAAAGGATTGCTTAGTACATGCATAAACAAAGAATTTAATAGCTACAGATGCTTGAGTGAACAATGAAAAGACAGGCGTAGGAATTGCCTCTAACTTCCTCGACTGGTCTTTCTCAGTGAGGGAGGCTTCCATAGTTCACTCCTATATTTGAAGCCAGCTTCATCTTGTATCTCTTATTCAGTTTAATTACTATACCTACCACCCTTTCATTATTGCTATAGTATTCCTCTATGTTGCCAGCTATGTTTCTGTGAAGCGCCTACATCTAGTCATGATGACGCTTCAGTTAAAAACTTCTATGAAGACGTGGAATCGGCAATGAGCAAGGTAAAAACACAGTATACTATACTGATGGGAGACTTTGATGCAAAGGTAGGGAAGAAGCAGGCTGGAGACCAGGCAGTAGGAGAATATGGGATCGGTACTAAAAACGCCAGAGGAGAGCTACTAGTAGAGTTCGCAGAACGCAATAATTTACGGATTTTGAATACTTTTTACCGAAAACGAGGAAACCACAAGTGGACATGGAGGAGCCCTAATGGCGAAAATAAAAACGAAATAGACTTTATAATTAGTGCCCACCCAGGCATGGTGCAGGATGTGGAAGTGGTAGAAAGGTACGATGCAGTGACCATAGAATGGTACGGTCTCGAATTCACCTAGACTTGAAGAAGGACCGACAGCAACTGATACGCGAAAAGCCAATCAATGAGCTAGTACTGAGAGGGAAAGTACAGGAATTCAGAGTCTCGCTTCAGAACAGGTACTCGGCTCTTAGTGCGGAAACGAACCTTAGCGTAGATACAATGAATGATAATCTGACGAGTATCATTACGGAGTGTGCAGTGGAAGTTGGAGGCAGGGTAGTTAGACAGGACACTGGTCAGCTTTCCTAGGAAACCAAGAATCTCATTAAGAAGCGTCAGATTATGAAAGTCTCAAGTACAACAGACAAAATACAACTGGCGGAGCTTTCAAAGTTGATTAATAGGCCTGAGGTGTGCGATGTAAGAAGGTATAACATGGAGAGAATTGAACACGCTCTGAAAAACGGAGGAAGCGTCAAAGCAGTGAAGAGGAAACTTGGGATAGGCGAAAATCGGATGTATGCACTAAGGGACAAAGAAGGCAAAATAACTACCAATACGGATAGGATAGTTAGAATAGCGGAGGAGTTTTACAGAGATCTGTACAGTAGCCGGGACAACGACGACCTTAATACTATAATAACTTGCAGTAACCGAGATGACACCCCATCAGTAATGATAGAAGTCAGAAAAGCTTTGGAGAGCATGCAAAGAGGCAAAGCTGCTGGTGAGGATCAGGTAATATCAGATTTGCTGAAAGATGGAGGACAGATTGTGTTAAAAAAATTAGCCACCCTCTTTACGAGGTGTCTCCTGACGGGAAGAGTACCAGAGCCTTGGAAAAATGCTAACATCATCTTAATACATAAGAAAGGAGCTGACAAGGACTTCAAGAATAATATCCTGATCAGCTCGCTCTCTGTAGTATACAAGCTTTTTACAAAGTTAATTGCTAACAGAGTAAAGAAAACACTACAATTCAATCAACGAAAGGAACAAGCAAGATTTCGAACAGGCTATTCAACAATCGACCACATTCACACTATCAATCAGGTCATAAAGAAATGCTCAGAATATGACCAACCACTATATATAGCCTTCATAGATTACGAGAAAGCGTTTGATTCACAAGAAATATAAGCCGTCATGAAGACACTGCTGAATCAGGGCGACGATGAAGTATATATAAACATCCTGGAAGAAATCTACAGGGGATCAACTGCTACCATAGTGCTTTATAAATAAAGCAACAGAATACCAATCAAGAAGGATGTAAGGCAGGGGGACACAATCTCCCCAATGCTATTTACCGCGTGCTTACAGGAGGTTTTCAGAAGCCTAGAATAGGAACAGTTAGTGATAAGAGTTAATGGAGAGTACCTTAGTAACCTGCTCTACGCCGATGATAATGCATTGCTTAGTAACTCAGAGGATGAATTGTAACTCATGATTACAGAGTTAGACAAAGAGAGCAGAAAGGTGGGTCTTAAAATTAATCTGCGAAATTGGAAGTAATGTACAACAACCTCGGAAGAGAGCAGTGCTTCGGGATAGGTAATAGTTCACTTCAAGTTGTAAAAGACTATGTCTACTTAGGACAGGTAATAACCGTGGAGTCGAACCACGAGATTGAAGTAACTAGAAGAATAAAAAGGGGGTGGAGCACATTTGGCAAGCACTCTCAAAATATGACAGGTAGATTGCCACTATCCCTCAAGAGGAAGGTATGTAACAGCTGTATCTTGCCGGTACTTAGCTAAGGAGCAGAAGCTTGGAGACTTACAAAGAGGGTTCAGCTTCAATTGAGGACGACGCAGCGAGCAATTGAAAGAAAAATGGTAGGTGTAACCTTAAGAGACAAGAAGAGAGCAGAATGGATTAGGGAACAAACGGTTAAGGATATCATAGTTAAAATCACGAAGAGAAAATGGACATGGGCCGGACATGTAGCGCGTAGACAGGATAACCGCTGGTTATTAAGGGTAACTCAATGGATTCCCAGAGAAGGCAACGAGTTAGAGGGAGACAGAAGGTTAGGTGGGCAGATGAGATTAAGAAGTTTGTGGGTATGAATTAGCAGCAGCAAGCACAGGACCGGGTTATCTGGCGGAGCATGAGAGAAGCCTTTGTCCTGCAGTGGACGTAGTCAAGCTGATGATGATGATGATATATGAAGCCGAGCTAGTAGCTATTATTTTAGCACTTCGAAAACTTTCTACGACCGAAACCAATGCAATCATCCTAACAGATTCACTTTCGGTGTGTGCAGCTCTGACAACCTCAGAACAATCTCATTCCCCAGCAGCGTTCCGCACATTAGCACCACCGCATTTAAAACTACTGAAGTTATTGTGGGTCCCAGGTCAGAGCGAATTACAAATAAACGAACTGGCAGTTGCTTGGGTGCGACCATCACTCGATGGACCATTAATTTCGGTACTTTTCGAGTTGGAATACCTAAAAGGGGTCAGATATAATAAATTAGCTATTTTTACAGATAGTTTGGATATCACAAGATGAACACTTTATCAGCACCTCAAATTTCCATGGAAATCTCACTGGCGTCTATCAAAAAAAAACTTGAAGTTATAATCTCCAGATTCTGGTTCCGTGTCTGCTAGATCTCATTATTATCGTGTCAAAACACGAAAAAACGAGCCCTTAGGTATACATTTCTTTCCCTTACTTTATATATATATATATATATATATATATATATATATATATATATATATATATATATATATATATATATATATATATATATATATATATATATTGTTATGGCGTTTATTAGCCGGCACACAGCGAGTCTACACAACGGCGACAGTAACGGCCAAACACGGGGTCTTCGCGCGAGCGGCGTTCTTTTTGGGCAGACCCACTAGAAAGCAATTAAGAGTTCGACCCACTTCAGTGTTCGGCGGCTTCTCTACAATTACCCCGGGGTCGAAGAGGGAGCCGCCTGGCGACCTAACAGCTTGTCACTACGAGCGGGTCATAGTAAGCCTTCAGGCGCTCCACGTTGACTATGTCGCGCCCGCGGCGGCGCATGTCCGAAGATTGTTCAATTGGCTCGATAAGATAGTTGACCGGAGATGTGTGCTCGATCACACGGTAGGGACATTCATATTTCGGGAGTAGTTTGGAAGAAAGGCCAGCTACAGAGGTCGGGATTTAGAGCCATACAAGGGAACCAGGAAAGAACGTGGGCTTAGAAGGGGCGGAGCCATCACGAATGCTCTTCTGCCGCTGTTGCTCATGCGTCGTGAAAGTCTTGGCAAGCTCGCGACACTCTTCAGCAAGCCTGGCGGTCTCGAAAATAGGCGTACACTCAGATGGATCCGGCGTGTACGGGAGTATCGTGTCGATGGTGTGTGACGGGTGCCTTCCGTACAGCAAAAAGAAAGGTGAAAAACCAGTCGTGCTCTGAGGGGCGGTGTTGTAGGCGTAGGTGACGAAGGGCAGTATGGTATCCCAATTCGTGTGGTTGGCGGCGACGTACATCGACAGCATGTCGCCGAGGGTGCGGTTAAAGCGTTCGGTCAGACCATTCGTCTGCGGGTGGTAAGCAGTAGTTTTGCGGTGGACAGAATGGCACTCAGTGAGAATGGCATCGACGACTTCTGACAAAAAGACACGGCCTCGATCGCTGAGAAGCTCCTGGGGTGGACCGTGGCGCAGTATAAATTGTTGTAGTAGGAAGGACGCAACATCACGCGCAGTAGCCGCATGGAGAGCGGCGGTTTCGGCGTATCGCGTTAAATGATCTACGGCGACGATGACCCACCGGTTGCCAGTGGACGTCAGAGGAAGTGGTCCATACAAATCGATACGTATGCTCCCAAAAGGACGGTCAGGGCAAGGTAGCGGTTGCAGACAGGCTGGTGACATGTGTGCGGACGGTTTGCAGCGTTGGCAAGCGAGACAGGAGCGAACGAACTGCTGGACGTAGCGGTACATCCCGCGCCAGAAGTAGCGTTGTCTAATGCGATGGTAGGTTTTGAATACCCCAGAGTGCGCGCACTGTGGATCAGAATGAAAGGATTCACATATCTCCGACCGCAGACTGCGGGGTATCACGAGTAGCCACTGCCGGCCATCGGCGTCGTAATTGCGTCGGTGTAGGAGGCCGTCACGAATGGCGAAATGGTGAGCTCGACGACGCAAGGCACGCGTGGATGGCGTTGCGGACGGATCAGAGAGCAAGTCGATCAGTTGGGCGATCCAATTATCCTTTCGCTGTTCGGTAGCGATGATGTCAACATCAATGGCAGAAACAACAACCGAGGATACTGAGCAGAGCACGTCAGCTTCAGGCAGAGGGGAGCGCGAGAGGGCGTCGGCGTCAGCATGCTGGCGTCCATCGCGGTAGAGGACGCAGATGTCGTAGTCTTGTAAGCGAAGAGCCCAACGAGCGAGGCGGCCTGAGGGATCCTTCATTGATGACAGCCAGCATAGTGCATGATGGTCAGTGACGACATCGAATGGGCGATCATACAAATAAGGTCGAAACTTTGTAAGAGCCCAGACGATCGCCAGGCACTCTTTTTCCGTGACGGTGTAGTTTGTCTCAGCTCTTGTGAGCGTACGGCTTGCATATGCCACAACATAATTAGGGAACCCGGGTTTGCGCTGCGCCAGGACAGCGCCGAGGCCTACACCACTGGCGTCCGTGTGCACTTCTGTTGGGGCCGTAGAGTCGTAGTGGCGGAGAATGGGAGGAGACGTCAACAAGTGGCGGAGCTTCAAGAACGCGTTGTCGCACTCTGACGACCACGAATTGAAGGGCCCGTTGCTTCCGAGAAGCTTCGTCAGCGGTGATATAATCGTGGCGAAGTTTCGTATGAAGCGTCGGAAGTATGAGCACAGGCCCACAAAACTACGCAGTTCTTTGACGGACGCAGGTTTTGGGAAGTCGGCCACGGCCCGAAGCTTGGCTGGGTCAGGAAGAATGCCATCCTTTGACACGACGTACCCTAGGATGGTGAGTTGGCGTGCTGCAAAGCGGCACTTCTTCAGATTTAGTTGCAAGCCGGCATCGCTCACACGTGCGAAAACTTCTTTTAGACGTTGGAGATGGGTGGAGAAATCTGGAGCGAAGACAACAACGTCATCGAGGTAACACAAGCACGTGTGCCATTTCAAGTTGCGCAGAACGGTGTCCATCATGCGCTCAAATGTCGCAGGTGCATTACACAGACCAAACGGCATGACGTTGAATTCGTACAAGCCGTCGGGTGTGATGAAGGCAGTCTTCGGTCGAGCGTCATCAGCCAGAGGTACTTGCCAGTACCCCGAGCGCAGGTCAAGAGAAGAAAAAAATTGGGCTCCGTGAAGGCTGTCAATTGCGTCTTCGATGCGCGGCAGTGGGTAGACATCCTTGCGAGTGATCTTATTGAGACGTCTGTAGTCCACACAGAACCGCACAGAATTATCTTTCTTCGCAACAAGAACAACAGGAGACGCCCATGGACTGTCCGAGGGCCGAATGACGTCGCGTCGGAGCATATCGTCAACCTGCTCGTTAATTTACCGGCGTTAAGCAGGCGGCACGCGGTATGGACGTTGCCGTAATGGTGGATGGCCACCAGTGTCAATACGATGCGTAACAGTGGACGCGCGACCGAGAGAACTTCGCCCGACATCGAAAGAAGAACGGTATTCTTGCAACAGGTCTAGAAGCTGGGAACGCTGTACTGACGTAAGGTTGTCATCAATGAATGGGCCAAATACATCAGGAGATGATGGGTCAGAAGTAGAAACAGCACTGATGGTACGTGAATCGGGACAACGCGAGTATTCGGGTACGTCCAGGACTTGTGCGTCGTCGACTGGTTCCACTCTGCCGAGACATTCCCCTTGAACCAAGGTAACAGTGTACGGGGATGGGTTGGTCACGAAAATAGCGGCGTTGCCCTGGGTGATTTGCAGGGTCGCGAAAGGTACTAGCAACCCTTTCCTCCTGGAAGCACGGTAGGATGGCGAAACAAGTGCAATTGTGTCGGAGAGACCGGTGCAGTAGACCGATACACCCATCGTCGAGCTTGGAGGCACTATAGTATCGTCTTTCACAAGAATCTTGTTCAGTGTCGAGGGACCGTCTTCTGGCGTCAAATGCGAGAAGGGCGAGAGTTCAATTTCGGCGGCGGCACAATGAATGACGGCGTCGTTGCGGGAGAGAAAATCCCATCCCAAGATGACGTCATGAGAGCATGCAGGAATGATGAGGAATTGGGTGACATACAGAACGTCCTGAACGACAACGCGAGCTGTGCAGCCTGCTGTAGGATTAATCCGATGTGAGCTAGCGGTACGAAGGGACAGTCCAGAAATCGGCGTCACCACTTTTCGAAGCAAGCGGCAAAGGTTTTCGCTCATAACTGATACCGCAGCTCCAGTGTCAATAAGAGCAGATGCATGAACACCGTCCACAAGCACGGCTCCGAGGGCTTTCACAATGCGATAGCGTCGCAGTCCTTGCCTCTGGGACTGCGACGACTAGTTTTCCCGCTCATGAGCAGAAGAACTTGGCCGCATGGGGGACAGAGACCGACGTCGTGGAGACGGCGACCTTCGTGCAGACGGACCTGGGCGAGACGACAGTGGCACAGACGGCAGTTCGTCGTTATACGAACGGCTAAGGTGGCCAGCAACAGGAGAAGAAATGGGAGCCGGCTGTAGTCGAGAGCAATAACGGGCTACGTGACCGGCGTAACCGCAAGCAAAGCAGATGGGCCGGTTGTCGGGTGTGCGCCATCGGTTTGCCGGGGTGGGTCTCGCCCGGAACGGTGGCTGGAAAGGCTGCATGGTGGGCTGAAAATTAGGCTGAGGGGTTGCGCCAACATACGCAGCCGGCATACCCGCTGCAAAGGACGGAGGTCGTGCGGCAGCTTCGGCGTAAGTCACTGGTGCAGGCGCTTGAACGACTGGAGGCGGCCTTGCGACCCCTTGGGCGTAACTTGGGGGCGCAGGAGCCGGAAGTTGTTGTGTGTGGTACACAGGCATGACCTCCGCTATTTCCTGCTCAATCGCTCGGCGGATGGGTGGAAGAATGGTAGTGGCCGATTGTTGAGCAGCCGGTGGGTGGGCAAAGGGCAGGAGAGAGAACTGCCGCGCGATTTCCTCACGTATGAAGGACTTGAGATCTGCCAGCAGTGCCACCTGATCACAGCTCGCCTCCAAGCCTGCAAGCCCTGCATCTCGTGGTGTGGAGCGACGGGTCATCGAACGCTGTCGGCGGAGCTCCTCGTAGCTCTGGCACAGCGTGATGACCTCAGCTACTGTGCCTGGGTTTTTGGCAAGCAGCATCGTGAAGGCATCATCGTCAATGCCCTTCATGACGTTCCGGATCTTGTCTGATTCGGACATGCTGTCGTTCGACTTCTTGCAGAAGTCCAGGACATATTCAATGTAACTGGTGAATGATTCACCAGTCTGCTGAGCGCGTTCGCGTAAGCGCTGCTCGGATTGCAGTTTGCGAACGGCAGGGCGGCCAAAAACGTTGGTGATAGCAGTCTTGAAACCAGTCCAGGTTGCAAACTCGGACGCGTGGTTGGTGTACCACAAACTTGCAGCAACGCCCGCAAGGTAGAACACCAAGTTTGTCAACTTGCCGTCCTCGTCCCATTTGTTGGGGACGCTCACGCGCTCGTAAATGGCGAGCCAGTCCTCCACGTCCGTGCCATCGGCGCCCGTGAAGATGGGTGGATCGCGGATCCTGGGGACACCGGGACAAGGGGGTGGCATGGGAGGAGGCGTTTGCTGAGAGGCGTCGTGGGACATGGTAGATTGCAGCGTGCGTGAGCGTAGTTCCAAAGGCATCGAAGGGAATCGTAGCACTCTCCACCAATTTGTTATGGCGTTTATTAGCCGGCACACAGCGAGTCTACACAATGGTGACAGTAACGGCCAAACACGGGGTCTCCGCGCGAGCGGCGTTCTTTTTGGGCAGACCCACTAGAAAGCACGTAAGAGTTCGACCCACTTCAGTGTTCGGCGGCTTCTCTACATTATATATATATATATATATATATATATATATATATATATATATATATATATATATATATATATATATATATATATATATATATATATATGGCACTTTAACATGGCAATCGCTTTGTTTCAATTATGTAGTCGAATTCCACAGAGCAGACGTCCCTGTCACTATAACCAAATATAATGCTGCCAAACGATAAAATTACTGCCACATTTAGTTCTAATCTTAATTTTTCAAGTGGAGCTACCAGGTATCTTTTCTGCTGATAAAAATATTGCTGACAGAATAAAAAGAAATGATCCATCGCTTCCATTTCTTCGCAAACCTGACATAAACGTGACGCCTTTAGACCACCTTTATGCACATAATAATTTAGTTGCGGAATTCCACAAACCAATCTAGTGTAAGTAACTTCCAATTGCCATGTTGCGCACCACTGTCTATTCCAGCAGCGTCTTTGATGTGCGAAATCTCGAAATTCATCCAATGAGTAGGAGTTTATTTCATGCAAACAGAGGTTTCTAAACCTTGTTACTGTCGCGTAAGCCGTATCAGGCGAAATTAGAATAAGGTAACCGCTAAGAGATACTGTGGCTAGTGCATCCGCCATCTCATTGAGATATATGCCGCGATGGCCTGGTACCCATAACAGTTGCAGTTTTTGCAAGTTTGTCGGTATGAGTTGTCGAAACATGTACATAAGTGTTAGGTTGGCTCCCAAAGACAGAGCAGCACATACTGAAAATGAATCTGTAATTACGAGTGCTTCTGATTCGCCTAAAGGAAGTTTCGGTAGTGCCAGTACGATAGCAAATAATTCTGCTATGAATATTGGTGTGTAATCTGGAAGCCTAACCGAAAAGGATCAGGGAACGCGAGAAGATACCTGCCGCAGCCTTTTCATTTGATGCGGATGCATCAGTCGTAATTGTGTTGTTTGTGTTTACGTGTGCCAAGTAATCCTGAAGCCGATCATTCAAATATTGAAATGGCATTTGCTTCGCATTAGAGGGGTAAATATTCTCAAATTCTATTTTAAGATCTAAAGTAAAGTTACTTGTTGAGAAAATATGTTTGATTTCGACGTTCACTGGTTCTAGTAGCGCTTGAACGAACATGATCTGTGGGTAGTGAATTCGCGACCACCGAGTTTCAAAAAGTAAGCTTGGCTCTTTAATAAAAGCATAAAACGATTCTCTCTGGGCCAAAGTGTATAGTTTTAAATGGTTGGATAGTAACTATCTTGAATCTATTTAACAATGAAGATAGACGCGCTTCCATGTATAGCACATTGTTAGCAACAAACGTGGGCAGTCCAAGGCACAATCGTAAAGCTTCCCTTTCTAATATTATTAGTTGTCTCATTTATTAAGTTGCACTGCCCGGAAATAACACACAGCCGAAGTCCATGATATGACGCATGTGCATTTTATAGATCATCACTGATGTATTTCTTCGCAACCCCCCTTTTTTTGTTGCTGAGTTGCGTAACCTCCGTATGGCTCTTGTTGCCTTGGACCCAATGTGATCAATGTGACTTTTTCAATTTAACGAGCTGTTATATATGATGCCAAAGTATTTGAGTGAATCCACCTGGAGAATCAGCTCATTGCCATACATCAGGGAGATGTTGACAGGATCCCTGAACGAGAACGCTAGAAGCGCGCTTTTGTTTACGTTTAAAGACATTCGAATTTTTTCAATCCATTCCTTCATCATGTTTAGGTAATTCTTTAATGTCTGAAAAAGTAATTGCAGATCACTGTTAGTCGCAAAGAAAGCAATGTCATCTGCATACACATATAAATGAATATCGCTATGTGTTGGAATCGAACTGAGGAAGATGTTAAACAACACCGGTGAGAGCACTGCCCCCTGTGGTACGCCACGGTATTGTCGATATCTGTTAGAAAAACAGCCCCTTTGAAAGCAATAAAACTCTCTCTCTCTCTTAAAAACTCTGCTACCCATGCTGTCATGTAGCTTGGTAAGCGATACATTTTCATCTGCTGTATTAGTAGTATTTTATGCTCCGCTGTGTCGTACGCCTTGGCCAAATCAAGAGTAACTAATGCACAATACTCTCTTCTACGCCAAGCCAACTGTACACTACTCTCCAAATCCATGTGCACACCATATGGAACATCGCGATTTAAAGCCAATTTGACTAGGGTTCAGTATTGATTTCTCCTCAATGTATTTAATTACTTGTGCATTCGAAATTTTTCAATCAGTTTAACCAAATTAGATGTAATAGAAATTGGCTTTACATTGTCAAGTGTATACCCGAGTCCCTGTTTTTTTATGTATCAGAATTATTTTGGAAAGTTTCCAATCCGCAGATATCCAAGAATTTTTCAAAGAGTAATTAACCATATTACAGAGTTCATGTTAGGAAATGTCGTATAGTACTTTTATAATTTCTGAGGTTACTCCATCTTGTCCAGGTGCTGCAGGAGGTAAGTGGCTCACTACATCCGCTAGTTCCGCTAATGTCACTTCATTGAACTCCTCCCCTGCAATTGGCTTTACTGTGTGTTTTGGCATTATTGATCTGAATCTTTCTTCTAATCATTTAGCAACGTTTTCTAATATTCCAGTGAGTTCGCGAGGCGATATATTTGAAGAGTCAATATTGTCTGATGGCAGTATCATTTTTCTGGAACGCAAAAATCTAGAAAGTTTTTTTGTTGTTTCACTTTGAAAGATAGCCGAATTTGTTGGTGGCATAGTCATTTTTTGCTTTGCGTACTGTACGTTTAAAATCTGCTGTCACGTACTTAGAGTCTGGCTAGTTTTTTTGGGGCATTGTTTGTGAATAAGTTGCTTCCACGCCGCTTTTCGTTTTCTATACCCCTTCAAACAATCAGCGTTCCACCATGGGATAAACGATCCACCTGTGCCTGAGGTTATTGTAAAACTTGACTTTTTTGTTGCTCTTCTCAATACCACACACAGACTCATATTCTTCCTGCATGTCCTTGCGAAGAATCAAAGTCGACTTTAAGTCTGTTTTGTAAACGCTCGTAATTTACAAATGACCCAATTTTATCAGTTAAAAATATCCTGGAAAAATTAACATCAAAGCTAATAGGAAGGAGGTCACTGCTTGTTGCGCAATCTAAAGTTTTCACGACGAAATGTTCAGTGAGAAGCTGGATAAGGTCAGATCTATACCCGACTTTGATTGTCTCCTAACAAACGTAACACTCTCTTCTCTTTGTCCGTTCTACGAATAATCAGAAACTATTGAACATTATTCTGTCTCATGTCGTAACTATGTAGTAATTAGGAAAAGACTTCTAGATATTTTGCCGGCGAAGCTAGCTTTAAACTTAACCACAAAAACTCTTCTAAATTTTGGTATCTCCGTTTTGGCAAATTGTCACAGAGATGTATTTGGTGCGTTGTGTAATTTCATTTGAGACTCTCAACGTTTTTCAACATGAGGCCCACTTTTACAAATACTCAAAAAAAAGAAGTGGCTCGAGAAGTAATTTTCAAAATGTGCATAAATCTGAGACATACAAACCAAATTAATCGGATTTGGCACACTCAGCTCTCTGGTCGGCTCCCAAAATCAAGGTATAGTTGTTATATTAGTGTCTATTTTTTGTTGTTTTTATTCTCACTCTCTGAATCTGTTTTTTAAAATAGTGTCTTTTTTCTACTTTTCTTTTTATTGTAAGCAATAGTGCAGTTATCGTCCATATATTTCTATATGTTTTCTTGGCCAATCCCCCGGAGTGGGTATTAGCCATGGATTCTAGGCTACAAATAAACAAACAAACAAGGTGTCCTGAACTTCTGGCTCACACCCACCCTGATGAACCAAGGGATCAGGTAGCTTAGAAATATATAAAGTGTCCCACATAACTTGAGCCAAGAATTTAAAAATGAAAGACACATCAGTGGCGAATTGAACTAAACGCGTACTACTCGCACTAGCCTGTAGGCACTCAGGTTATCTTTTAATTTCTCCCCATACTAATAATATATGAATTCCTGATTACCAATTTTTCAAAACCATAAACTAGAAACTCAAAATATAAACACTGATATGTAGAACACTTTCAGAAACCAGCAACTAAATTGTCCCCTGTACCATAAGTCTAGCGCTGTTATTTTTTACGCGTTGTAAAGAAAGCTATAGCAGCACTATAGCAGTGCGCTCGCAGTCCATCATACGGCTTCTTTTCACATTTCGCGGGCTTTCTTTACAACGTGTAAAAAGTAACAGCGGGAGACATATCATACAGGAAATATATATATATATATATATATATATATATATATTTGCGTGTGCGTGTGCGTGTGCGTGTGTGTGCGATGCTATGATGAATGGGCGACGTGGCCTGGCTCATACCCCATGTTTATTCCATAAGCACTTCTTCCTCATCTACTTCTCCTAACCATCCCTGCCTTCCTACGTCACAGCATTCCCCCTCCCCCCGAAAGATGGCACCGGTTACAAACTACAACAAATTGAAGAAGAGAAAAAATTTCCCGCAGCTTCCCTCGGGGGAACACTGAGGAGGATGCGGAGCATATAATTGGTTAACGGGGTGTTAAAGTGCGACTTACTTGGGTCGATGGCTAAATTGGTTAACGTGGTTGTGAAATGGGGTGTTAAATTGCGACTTACTTGAGTCGATGGCTAAATTGGTTAACGTGGTTGTAGGAGGGGGTGTTAAATGAGTGAACACGTACACACGTATGCGAAAGGACGGCGCTGGTCGAAGGTACGTCGATCATTGTGTTTGTGGATTCATTGGAATTCATTTCACCGCGACCTTGGACGTCGACGCGCCGTACAAACCAACCGACGAGCGGCAACTGAGCGAGCGAGCGCCGACCTTGAGTATACATACAGCGCGACGGCGCATGCACTGTCAGCTGTTGAATGTTCTCGAAGGAGAAGCGCGCGCGCGGCACAGATGGCGACGGCGCGACGGCGCATGCGCTGTCAGCTGTCGAATGTTCTCGAAGGAGAAGCGCGCGCAGCACAGATGGTGGGCGACGGCGCGACGGCGCATGCGCGCGCGTCAGCTGTCGAATGTTCGAGAAGCGGTGCGGACGGCGCGGACGGCGCGGACGGCGCACTACAAGGCGCGAGTATAAGATGCTTCCGCATCTAATAAACAAAACAATGGCCAAGTTCACAGTTTCACGTCCCGACGGAGTTTCACAATCTCACAGAATCTTCAAGGCTGAGGGAGCAGTCCGTTGATTTTTATGACGACTCTGGTGGACGAGCTTGACTGTTGCGTTCCGGACAGAACTGAATGCAGGAACAGCGCAACCTACAAGTAGTTACTTCGTAACTACGGAAGCGAAAAAAACACAAGGACAGAAAAGAGCGCTGACTTTCAACAAAGATTTAATATCGGAGTGGTGTACATATATAGGCGAAAAATGAGAAAAATGGGCATGCGTAGAAGGGTGCAGGAACAACTACTGCGATACATTGTCAGCAAAATTCTTGTCTCTTGTTGAATGGGCTGAGGAAACAAAGGCATATGTAACTTAAAAAAGGTCGAGATACGCAATCTCCTTTTGCAACAACGCAACCGATGGGCAACTAACACATTTACCGCCAAACTTGTTTATTTGATGAGCTTCAATTATCTCACGCGTGGCCTGCGAGTTGTGCTTGCTTAAAACCTCGCAACGCTCAAAAACTGGCACGCAGCCGCAGTCTCTGCAGTGGATTCCGAGGTGTCCTTGAACTACGTTGTGTACATTGTTATTGTGCTCTTTTAGACGGTCATTAAGGCACCTTCCGGTTTGCCCTATGTATACCATTCCGCACGAAAGCGGAATGAGATATACGACACCAATAACACAAGGTACAAAGCGCGTTCTGTGTTTCACAGTGCATCTTCCTTTAATAGCAGCTGGATTATTCACCAGCTTACAAAGCTTCGCAAGCTTTTCTGGGGCGGAAAAAATAACAGTGACACCAGCACGTTTACCGATTTTTTTTCAGCCGATGCGACACGTTATGCAGATATGGAACTGCAACGTATTTCATGGGAACAGACGCGCTTTGAGGCTGAGATCGCCCTCCTCCATTTTTAATTTGCTTCAAAAGTTTTTCCGCAACAGCAGAAATCAGGGCGCTCGAGTAACCGGCGCCTAATAGGCGCTCTACCTGTGCTTTGAAACTACACTGCATCGAGTGTGGGCATGATCTCTTGAGAGCGTTTACCAGGCAACCTTTAATAATACCCCTTTTCACCAATTTTGAATGAGCTGAGTGGAAAGGTAAAAGAGGTTTACCACTTCTCGGTGAAAACAGCCAGCACAAATGAGTACTTTTAAGACAGAGTGTTAAGTCTAAGAACCTAATCGAATTTCCAGACGGTAACTCATGCGTGAGTTCAAGAGGAAACAAGTGCTTTTTAAACAAATCTAGAAGACTAAGGACAACAACTTCAAAAACAGTATTCAAACAATCAATAAATACAATGAAATCATCAACAAACCTACAGACCTTCACAACGAGAGACAAGTCGAGATTTTTTTGAATGTGGCGATTCTTATGCGCGAGAAAGATGTCACTCAGGACTGGTGCCAAACAGGAACCTATGCAAACGCCGCTTTTTTGAATAAAATGTTGCTCATTCCAAGATGCAACCGTTGACTTTAAATAAAATGAAAGCAATTTCAGAAAACCTTGAACTGGCATACCTGACGCATTCTGAAAGTTTATCGACCCAAACGAATCAATGCATTCTTCGAAGCACTGGAGCAGTTCGTTATGTGGAAGTGAATAATATAAATCTTTCACGTCTATTGAGAAAGCCTTCAGTCCTTTGTCATTAGACCTTAAAAACTTAATAACTGCTTCAGAGTCTTTTACCAGGAAAGGATCGTCAATAGTTAAAAGGTTGAGCTGTTCTTTTAAAAACAAGGCGACCTGTTTTTGCCAGGTCCCGTTCTCAGAAACTATAACCCGTAGTGGGCAGTCAATTTTATGCGTCTTAGCAGTAAAAAAGATGTCAAGACTTAGCTTCTTGGATTTGTCAATACATTTAGCAACTTTTTCTAGGCCGAGAGAGCTGCAAAGCCTTTTCGCTTTGCACCTCCACCAAATGTGATGAGGTTTATGAGCCGTTAAAGACAGCGACGAGACAGCGTGATGAACCGTCCAGCGATCGGCACAGCAACGAACCGAAGCACGAGCCGAGAGAGCCGGGCGTTGGCGATGCTGCTCGCTGCAGGCACATCTTCTTCTTCACAATATATATAAACGTTCTGGAAGAAATCTACAGGGGGGGATCAACTGCTACCATAGTGCTTCATAAAGAAAGCAACAGAATACCAATCAAGAAGGGTGTAAGGCAGGGGGACACAATCTCCCCAATGCTATTTACCACGTGCTTACAGGAGGTTTTCAGAAGCCTAGAATGCGAACAGTTAGGGATAACAGTTAATGGAGAATACCTTCGTAACCTGCGCTTCCCTGATGACATTGCATTGCTGAGTAACTCAGGGGACGAATTGCAACTCATGATTACGGAGTTAGACAAGGAGAGCAGAAAGGTGGGTCTTAAAATTAATCTGCAGAAAACGAAAGTAATGTACAACAACCTCGGAAAGGAGCAGCGCTTCGAGATAGGTAATAGTGCACTTGAAGTTGTAAAAGACTATGTCTACTTAGGGCAGGTAATACCCGCAGAGCCTAACCACGAGATTTAAGTAACTAGAAGAATAAGAATGGGGTGGAGAACATTCCGCAAGCACTCTCAAATTATGACAGGTACATTCCCACTATCCTTCAAGAGGAAGGTATATAACAGCTGTATCTTGCCGGTACTTAGCTACGGAGCAGAAACATGGAGACTTACAAAGAGGGTTCAGCTTAAATTGAGGACGACGCAGCGAGCAATGGGAAGAAAAATGGTCGGTGTAACCTTAAGAGACAAGAAGAGAGCAGAGTGGATTAGGGGACAAACGGGGGTTAAGGATATCATAGTTGAAATAAAGAAGAGGAAATGGACATGGGCCGGGCATGTAGCGCGTAGACAGGATAACCGCTGGTCATTAAGGGTAACTAACTGGGTTCCCAGAGAAGGGAAGTGGGTTAGGGGGAGACAGAAGGTTAGGTGGGCAGACGAGATTAGGAAGTTTGCGAGTATAAATTGGCAGCAGCAAGCACAGGACCGGGTTAACTGGCGGAACATGGGAGAGGCCTTTGTCCTGCAGTGGACGTAGTCAGGCTGATGTTGATATATATATATATATATATATATATATATATATATATATATATATATATATATATATATATATATATATATATATATATATATATATATATATATATATATATATATATATATATATATATATATTCACAGAGAAGAGAGCTGATGTGAAGACCTGTAGCTAGCTTTTCATTGCGCCTCTAGTTTAGATAAGTGCTCGGGCTTGCCTTCAGAGCATGCCCGCAAGGATTATTAAATGCGAAGCATTTCTTAGCGAACTTCGGCGACCTTGAGCGTATCATACTATCTACCTACCTACCTATCTATCTATCTATCTAGCCGCTCACGTTTGGGTGCCCTCATGGTCGCCCCCTTGACTTTGCGCGAACCAAAATTAGCATGGGAGGGTAAGATGGTTTGTCGACTATGACGCGCTGGTCAAGACATGAATAATGCCACAATCCTGTCGCGTACTTCGTCAAACACTTCCCGCCAGACAGTGGCACATACCCGCGGGTGGGCATGTGCCGCTGGTATGCGGGTATGTGCCACAGGTGATATACATTTGGTATCTACCCAGGAACGACGACAACACACATGGGCAATTCTAACATGTCGGCTTTAAGCAATACCCGACACCGGTACCGTCGACCCAGTGAAGGTATAGAGTAAATGTCAGTGTTAAGAAAAACCTGACATAAGCAGCGTTGACCCCGCGACGAATGCAAATAATAAACTTCGGGGTTCCAGCAGGAATCAAACCCAAGCAGTCTGCATGGCAGTCAAGCATTTTACCACAGAGCTACTACTTTTCAAATAGACGCTAATGTTCGCAAAATGTCAATAGTGGTTGCATTGCTGCCTACCCAACTTTATAATCATTGCGCATGTACTCCTTTTATACAGCGTCACTTCGGGTTAACGTAAATTTTGGTTAGGTGCCATGCTCTGAAGTTGATTTATGTAGCAGTGTCCAGGGCCAGCATCTTCGCGACCATCAGCGTTTCATATCAGAGACAGAGAGTGAGAATTTATTAGAAGGCAGAGAGGTCGGCCTGAGCTAGTTTGCTCTAGCCTGCTACTCTACACAGGGGATAAGGGAGGGGGGAAGGAAAGAGGGATGAAGGATGATGATGGGGACAAGAAGAGGTTGTGCGTTTGTACAGTAGCCACTTATCATAATACCCTAAAGTCTAGTATTGAGTCCAGTGCTTTTGATAAAGCCTAAAACAGCCTTTGTGGCAGTATTTCACACTGTTTGGCCATTCATTGCTGACAGTATGTGGCTTTCACTCAAAGGCGTTCCTCCGATGCTTACCAACATTGCAGTTAGCATTTTTTTTGCGCCACGTATAATGCACAGTCACAAAATATGTGAGCTAAAGTTTCGGGCCCTTAGCAGCGCTCACAATTCTGTCTGTCCGCATGGCCGATTAGGTGGGTGTAGTGGCGAGTGAAGGCGATGCCCAGGCGAATCCGGTGCAGTATATTAGCGTGTTTTTGGCTGATTTTAGCTAGAAGACGAAAAGTCATACCGGGGTCTCTTTCCCGCAGACGCTTGTTCCGATGATCTGGTAACGACCAGTAAGGGGCAGCGCATTCGCGCATGAGCGATCTCAACAATGTGTTGACGTCACTTCACAAATACGGTACTTTGGCGTACATAGTAGCGGTGTATACTGCCGCTCTTGCTTCGCTATCAGCTGTTTTGTTGCCAACCAGGCCGCAGTGTCCCGGTATTCATTGGAGTGTAATCAAGTGACCTCTCCTGTGTGTTAGGTCAAATGCTTGGACGATTCCTAACGCAAACTCGTAAAGTTGGCCTCTTCTTGAGTGAGAATAAATAGCTTGAAGCGCTGATTTTGCATCGGACAGAATCGTTCATTTACGCGGTGCTTGGTCGTTCACAAATTTTATGGCTTCCTGTATAGCAACAAATTCTGCAGCTGTCGAAGATGACCTGTGATCTAATTTGTACTGTCGGGAAATAGCCAGTTGAGGGATCACGAAGGCTGCAGCTGAGGCGGACGAAGTTACGGATCCATCGGTGTAGATGTACACACGGTCGCTGTATCGGTCATCCAAATGTGCCAAGGTATGACGATAGTTATAGCTCGAGAACAAAACGACGACACAGAGACAAGAAGGACACGAACTAGCCCAAGCTGCCACACTTCTAAGTGCCAAAGTGAGTTGCTTAAGGGCAATATAAGAAACGCGTGACTTATACGAAATTCCACGTATGTGAAGGCACACCAGCGGTTTAGTCAATGTCCATGGAGGCACTGCAGCAATTACGGCAGGTGCAAAGCCTGAAGGGATCATGTGTCTATGCGTACCGAGGCATCGCGAATAGGTACAGCCTGTTCGGTCCACTCGTAGCGAAGAAAACGGGTGCTGTGCATGTCGGGTCAGCAGACGAAGGTGCACTCGAAGAGGCTCACAGGACATGTAAACCTGTATAGGGTAGGTGCGGGACTCCTCTATAGTGCCAGAGGTTGACGTGCATCGTGGCAGGCCTAGGCATGTTCTCAGTGCTCCTGTCTGAAGGCTCTCTAAAGTATGAAGGCACGTTGCACGCATGCCGGAAAGTACAGGTGAGCTGTACCGTTTATAGCCCACAAACAATGCCTTGTATAACTGCAGAAGACTTTTCTCTGAAGGGCCCCATCTCAGTCCTGCTATAACGAGAAGAACATACACAAAACTGATTAGTTTGTTCCGCCGCGCATTCACATGCTTCGACCATGACAGGTTGCGATCAATGACGACCCCTAAATAGCGGTGGGGCTTGACCGCGGGAATCACTGCTCCGTCAGCGAAGACTGGGTACCGTAAATGCCAATGCAGCACATTTTTCTATTGAAAGTTCCAAGCCCTGACAACGCAAGTACTTAAATGTTACTGATGTGTCTTGTTGTAGCCTTGCTCGCAGTTGTGGTCGCGTTTTTCCAGATGTCCATATGCATATGTAGTCCGCATACGCACTGATTCTGACAACATCGGGAAGTTCAGCATCAAGGCCAATGAGTGCCATGTTATATCCAAGAAAATGGCCCCTACCAATCTCTGACACTGTCTTTCCTTTTGAACGAAAGAAACTAGGTCTGCAACACCGTGTATAGATGATCGACCCCTACGGAAGCCATTTACAAAATTTGGTAAGCCGACATTATTCTCCAGCAGCCATTCCAATCTTGCCAGCACCATACGTTCCATCACCTTACCGATGCAACTGGCTGGGGCAATGGGTCTATAAGAAGACAACTCATGTGAACCCTTGCCTGGTTTTATTAAGGCCACTATGCGACTGCACTTCCAACTCTCTGGTACTTTCGCCGTTTCCCACGTAGAGTTGTAGAAGGACAAGAGAGCCTGCCTTGCTTTCTGGCTGAGGTGACATAGAGCCGAAGTAATTCTGTCAGGCCCTGTTGCGGACGAGCGTCGGGACGCAGAAATCGCAGTGTCGTGTTCGTGCATTGTGAATTGTAAGTCGAGGCGATCGTCGCTGGATGGTGGTGAAGCTAAACACGAAGGTGATATTGGTGAGGAGGACATAGCAACAAGTAAGTGGCAGTAATCTTCTGCAACCTCTACTTCAGGTCGACCTTGCTTTAGAGCCGAAGCTCAGAAAGAGAACAACTGTTGCGTGGGCGTCTGAAGGCTTCGGACAATTTGCCATATTCGAGATAGGGGTTTTCTGGGATCAAGCGAGCCACAAAATACCCGCCACCGTTGCCTGTTGAGCTTATCGAGGTGTCGCAATGCATGTCGTTGTGCTTGGCGTGCTGTAGATAGGTCAGATGGTGATTTCGTCCTCCTGTATTTCCTCTCTGCCCGGCGACGGATCGCACGAAGGCTTTCATATTGTGCGTCAAGTTGTGATCTTGGTAGCGATACATTCACAAGGTTTCGTATGCGTTGTTAAGGTTGATGCATTGAGGCTTTCTCTTTCAGATATAGATTGAATGTTCCCAGACTGAGCGTTTACAGAAACTTGGAGTCCTGGCCAGTCTACGCTTTTTACAGGCAGGGGAGTAGAACGACAGAAGCCTTTTAGCTCTATATATGTAGGGAGATGATCACTTCCATGTGTTTCAACGTCTACAAACCAACACGTGGTAGGCAAGAGACTTTTGCTCACAGAACATACGTCCAGACAGCTGTTGTACGAAGCGCCACGGAGGTAAGTAGGTGAGCTATCGTTGATGGATATCAGGCCCTGATTGAGCGCTAAATCGTCAATTTCCTTACCTTGGGTGTTCATTGAAACAGAACCCCACATGGGATAATGTGCATTAAAATCGCCAACTAAAACAGGTGGTCAAGGGCAAGCTTGGAGCACAGACAAGAGATGGGAACAGTCCACGTGGCTTCTAGGAGGAATATATTTACCTATGATTGATAATAAACGTCACTTGTGCTTTATAGATAGGTAAATATAGTCATTAGAAGCATGAGGAGCCACGGCATGCCTCACGTACATTAAATATCGACGTATGCATTTAATTACTTTGCTCGCATTTTGATCATCGCGTGACCACCAAGTGACGTATCCGGAAATCCGAAGCGACGACATCATATTCGGCTCACATATAACAACCAATGGAAATTTGTATGTAAACATCCGTTGTCGAAAGTCAAACAATCGGCCTTGCAAACCTCTTGCGTTCCACTGCATTATAGCAGAGGTGCGCACATGTTCATCGAAGGAATTCGCCATATTGTTTATGGAAGGGCCAGCAGTAGCAGTTTTAGCACGTTGAGGATCTGCACTGCTGTTTTCGCACCTGGCGTCTATAGCTCGTTGAGAATGGCACGAATAAATTTTAGTAGATGCTTCAGCATAGTTTGGTTTTTCTCAGTGTCTTGCCTATCATTTTCCGCCCTCTTTGAAGCTTCTGGTGTTGCTAATACACACGTTCCAGTCATTGCGCAAGTGCATACAAATGGTTATATAAACATCTGCAACTCTTCAACACATGTCCGTGCTTGAAAATTTTGTAGATATATTTAGCGTCATTTCATGACGTGTTGCTCACGGTCACCTTCCCTCTGGATGCCTCGCATAACGTCGATTCCTAGTTACGTGGGGTCTGCTTCATTTTTGTTTAATGGAAAATATTTTACATAGAAATTCGCTTAACTCACATTGCCTACCTTAAAGATAATGAATTTATCTCACGAATTACAGTGAGCTCGATCTGAGAATAACAGTCATCTAGCCTGGTCTGCTCCATGACGTGGAAAACGTAGGAAATTTAAGAGAGTTAAAAGGAATCACTACCAGGTTATATGATAATGTTCCTCTCTCACTGATGGCGGCCCTGCCGCGGCGGTCTCGTGGCTAAGGTACTCGGCTGCTGAACCGCAGGTCGCGGGATCGAATCCCGGCTGCGGGAGCTGCCTTTCCTAGGGAGGCGGAAATGTTGTAGACCCGTGTGCTCAGATTTGAGTGCACGTTAAAGAACCCCAGGTGGTCGAAATTCCCGGAGCCCTCCACTACGGTGTCTCTCATAATCATATGGTGGTTTTGGGACATTAAACCCCAGAAATGAAATCAACCAATCTCACTGATGGCGCTCGCCCACAAAAAGGGATCGGCCAAGAACCGGGTGGAATGATCTTACCGGGTGGCAAGTTAGCCGACTATGTATCTAAGAACATACAATGGTAATTAAGTCTAATATGCTGCAAAATAGTGTAGCTGAACATAGGTTCCAGTAATGTCAAACATCATTCATTAAATGGCGTTTTAACATCCCGCTCTAGCGCTTACGTAGAAAGGGTCGTTTTGAAACCGGGCAATATTATATTCAAACGTACAAACGCTTAACGTCAGCTTCTGAACGCCCTTCCTCCTGCGAAATGGAATGGATATTTTCGGCACGCACACGTCTTTCTCCGCCGTATGTTACCAGGTGAAACGCGCCCTAGAGAAAGAAGGGGGGAAGTGCTGTTGATTTAATATGCTAAGAGTACGCCGTTTGCAGAAGATCGACTTCCGTTGACGCCACAAGGTGACGTACTCCGATATGGTCATTTTTTTTAGATATCCCCATATGTCACTCTCAGTACGCGATGCTTGACTGGTTAAGGAAAGGCGGGGAAGCAGTCGCTTCAGTCATTAGACAACAGAGTTTTAAAATCGATCTAAGCTGTGTAAGCTCGCCGTAATTTGTCTGTCGGAAACAGAAATGATCGTCACCCTGAACAGGCACGCGTTCTTGTACTTGCTCGCATTTAATTGTGGCGCACACCCACTGCGGGGGATAGGCCACGAATTATAGTATCAAGTTCTATACGACATCTGCTTCATCTTCTTCTCCTTCGCTCCGAGAACGCGTGCGCCGATTTTTCCGGTGTAACCTCTAATAACCTCGATGGATGAGACAACGAGTGCAGAGAGAGAGAAAGAAAAAGATATCGACAAAGGGAGCAATCCCTTGTGGGAAAAAAATTGTTCATGAGGTGCAATTGTAACTCGCGTACCCTCGACCCGAATGCGAGTGTCCTAACCACACAGGTATCCAGGCACGCCAGCAGAGCATAGAGTAGCCTTGTATAGTGCAAGAAGCAAGTGGGTGGGAAAGGAAAATTAGCGTGAACAGAATGAGAAATAGTGAACTAGAGAGAAAGAAATGCAGAATTTTTTTTTTAAAGAGAAAGATCAAAGCAAGCGAAAGAAAAAAAATATATTGAGAGATAGAAAAAAAAGATAGAAAAAAGAGGAAGCAGGCTAGAGATATATACATTGAGAAGCCAACAAAGAAAAGACATAAAAAGAAGAAAGAGAACATTTGCAACCCTTAGCTATACAGCAAAAGCCCGGAGTATGCCTATGGGTGCCCATCAGCTCCGCGGTCTCTATAGCACTGCGCCTCCAGTGCAAGCTATACGCCAATTTTTAGGGGCGAAGCTGTGCCTTGGCTACACTGTGACAAGCTTTGTGCGACTTAGTGCAGACTTCCCTATTTTTTCCCCAATAGTGTTATGCCACCAACCTTCCAGCCTTCTCTCACTCGTCTTTACATTTGTTCCCGAAACTGTCCTTGAATCCAAACGTCTCGAGCAGATTTACCTCTTCACTACTGCTTCGATACCTCAATATTCAATATAGCTCCATGTTTTTTGGTGCCTCCAACATATAATTCACAGGATTCGTCCTCATTAGAGAATTTCTTTCTGCAGCTTCGCGTTCTCAGGCACCCTGATATGTCCTTAAAGGGCAAGGAACTTTCCCTTGAATTGTCATAAAACATTATTTTTTTATTTCACGCTTTCATGCCTAATGTACAATCACTGATCGTTTTTTTTCTCATTGTCCCTAACCAGCACCCCCTTTTTTTTGTACGCCATGTATAATCTCTCTTTCTTATTACTATCACCTGTCTGGTAATATTTAATCAATCTGAAACTGTTTGCGTTTCTCGCTAGTTTCCAGGTCTTTCTGCCCTCTGTGTCCACGTTGCCCGGAGTTTCGCGATCTTCGAAAGATGGCCAACTCATATTTCCCGGCACTGCTTCAATTGGTGGTATTGCTATGAACATTAAGGGCTCGCTCTCTAATAGATATTTAATTTATCTCGATTCTAGACTATTCTTCACATGCCATTAATAAGAGATAGCTAGCAAAATTTAGCCCTGGCACCATTACTCCCTTCCAAATAGTTATGGTCACCTGAAACCTGTAGTATCTCCACAATCGTCCCGCAGGTCGCGGGATTGACTCCCGGTTGTGGCGGCTACATTTCCGGTGGGGGCGGAAATACTGTAGGGGCCGTGTGCTCAGATTTGGGTGCACATAAAATAACCCCAGGGGGTAAATTTCCAGAGCCCTCTACTACGGCGTCTCTTCTAATCATATGGTGGTTTTGGGAAATTAAAGCCCACATATCAATCAAACAGTATCTCCACAACTCTCTGTGTATTATTATGGCTGCATTTCTTTTGTTGTTCGCCATTTTCTGAACTACCTGTTTTCTTTAGTGATCCACACTCCTGTATATTTATACTCCTCTATTTTTGGTATCTCATTTCCTTGTATATACTCATGTCTCCTCACCTATCAGCATTACTGTCAGCCTTATATCGGCTACCATTTGTACTCAAGTATATTTACATATATCTCAATGCACTATAGTTCAACGCTACCTATCTGTTTTTTTTTTCATCAAAGGCATGACTTAGAAGGGGGAGGAGGTGTGAATACCTCGCCCGCGCAAACTCTTTCACGTGACATTCTTGATAAAAATATCTTTTGGGAGTTGCGTCATTCACAAAAACGTTCCTACTGGATTGCAACCACTGATAACTTGTATGTTAAGCCACAAGATCGAAGGACGTATCATAGAGCACCGATTATGAGATATATTGACGATCAAGAGCATTTACACTATGATAGGAAAAGATAACTTTATGGGAGCAAACTCACAGGTCATTTCGATAGTCGGAGCCAGAGTGAGTACGAATGAGCAATTTATTGGTGAGTTTCAGTCTGCACTAAGTCCAGTTGAGAAAAATTTTATTGATTCTGAGTCGGAGAGAGTCCTTTTGAAAAAAAATATCGGTAAGTTGGAGTCCGAACGCATCATTAAACAACATTGAACCAGATTTACTCACGCTACACTGCAAATCAAAGAGCCTCACCCTTCTTTCCACATATATTCGTGAGGGTTTGAATTTGTCTGGCTGTCCGCTAATAAAACATTCAATATTATCTGCGTACATGCAATCCGGTAGTTACGGCTCGGCAAGCGCAACATGTAGTTTTTACAAAAAATGATAGCGTATGTTACTTGCCTCAAGCTTCCTCTCCATGCTTCTCATGTATATCGTGAACAGAGTAGGTGATAGCTGGCCTCGCTGGTGGAGTCCCTTCTAGACCATGCTTCTGAATATCTACCGATGTGTCATTACTTAGCCATTTTTCTCCTCGTTATCTGAACCGAGTGGTTTCGGCATATTTTTCTTCGAGGCGTTCAATTATCGGAATTGCCCGTGGAGTATTCCTTTTCATGTTACCGCATGCGCCAGTAATATCCCGAAAGGATATATAGCAATAATGGCATGTTGTCCGCCTTGGCTGTTTCTATGCATCGGGTGTGCATCCATACGTCGGGTCAATCCAAATCTGTTCTGCAGTTTCTAGTATTATGATACATTTTAGCCGTACTTGAAGCTTCGTTTTAACAGCTTGTACAACTATTCTGTACACAAACGACACTATAGCAAGTGGTCTATAGGATTTGCTGTTTGTTTTGTCGCCAGTTTCTTAGATCAAGTTCATTTTACTCATCCTCCAGATGTCCTGAATTTTATTTATTGCTTTTTTTTTCTTACGAACGATCCAAATGGCACATCCCAGGTACTATTTGACCCAAGTTCAAATCAGTTCCATCTTGGTATGCATCTTCCAGTCAGTTCAATGACATACGGCATTCTTTCTACCACTTTTTCTCTGTTCAGGTGCTGTATAGTTCATGTTCTGTCTCTGAGTTCATCTTATTTTTGTTATTCACCTTTTCGTGCATGCTTATTTCACTCTAATTTTGAAGGCATCGACTATTTTTTTTATAACGTATAGTGCGTCATGGCCGTGTAGATTGGTTTCCGTTCGTGTCCATAATGCCATATTGGACTGTATTTTTTTCCCTAGAGACCTCATATGGTTTTAAAATTCTTTTGATGTTCCTGTTTTTTGTTTGTTTGATTTTTGCATCGCGCAATTCAGCTAGCTAGTGATATCTTGCGACGTTGACTTTTTTTCTGGACATTTAGAAAGTTACACAATTCATTGTTAACAGCTCCGGTTGTCCTCCCTTGTGCTTCCCTCAATGCTTGGTGTTCCCATTGGCCAAAACGTGCCCCTTCATTATTTTCTGCTCGACATACAGTGGGGCTAAATAGATGGAAGGAGCTGCGTACGTTGCTACCACGTTTCGCACCTCTTTTTGCACTTTTGGGCGGCGGTTTTTCGCTGTTCTCTGTTCTAACTTGAACGGACGCAACCAACTTTTTCGGATTCCGTCTGAGACGTGACATGCGGGACGGAGGAAGATATCTTCATAGAATGAGCCAAGGTGACTTCATATCGGCACAATGGTCTTAGATCTGGGAGTAGTTAAAGAGAAGCTGAAGCACTTTAAAAAATGACTAAGGAGCATGCAAGCACAATTTGATTCCTGCTGAATTAGAAAAGCCACGTAAGATTTTTCAAAAGTGAACGCTAATAGCACTTTTTGGTGAAAAAACAGTGACTGCGGCCTCCGGGCTTCTCTAGACGCCGAGTGAACACGGTGACGTCATTCTCGATATGACGCGTCATCTGCAACAGCAGCACTGCTGAAGTGTGGCCTCTTCGGTTTCCGTGTGTCCAATATATTCCTGTTTGCACTCCTCACAGCGAATTTTGTATACCACATTGGCTGAGTCACGGTTAAGGTCGTCTTTAATTTTGTACACATAGTCTGAACAGGAGGCTTCGGCCGTATCTGTGGTCACCATGTGTGTGCACATCCTGCAGCGAGGTTTCCCGCACGGTCTACAGGCCTGGTGGTGGTCGGATTTGGGTGTTTTCGCCCTGACCAGTAAGTCTCTCAGGTTTTTATTTTTTTGGTAAACCACCTTGGGTGGAGTCAGAAAATAGGCAGAAAGGTGACTCTTTGGACCGGGAATCAAAAATGGGAGATAGAGGCGGAAATAAAGACATACCTTTAGGGGCAAATTTAATCCTCACATACTCCGCCACCGCCCCTTGGGTGAATTCTATACTAACCCACCACTTCGACATACTTAAACAGAGTAGTCGCCTCTTTGTCGTTTTTCAGTCACTATACCACCGCTTCGGGGTGTCTATAAGCTTTGTCGTGTTGCCTTTTACGCGCCACGCACCGAAATTTCCAGCCTTATTACTGGTTGTTGCACAAGCTCTAGAATAAACTTCGTTGTTAGCGATGATGATGATGCCCCGCCGCGGTGGTCTAGTGGCTAAGGTACTCGGCTGCTGACCCGCAGGGTGCGGGTTCAAATCCCGGCCGCGGCGGCTGCATTTCCGATGGAGGCGGAAATGTTGTAGGCCCGTGTGCTCAGATTTGGGTGCACGTTAAAGAACCCCAGGTGGTCTAAATTTCCGGATCCCTCCACTACGGCGTCTCTCATAATCATACAGTGGTTTTGGGACGTCAAACCCCACATATCAATCATGATGATGATGACATGTGTGGTTTAACGTCCCAAAACTACCATAAGATTATGAGAGACGCTGTAGTGGTGGGCTCTGGAAATTTTGACCACCTGGGGTTCTTTTCCGTGCGCCCAAACCTGAGTTCGTTGTTAGCGTCAAGCACGCAATCTCAACAAAACAATCTACCACAATCGTGAGGTGCGATCGGCGCTGAGCATTGCTGACAGTGTGTGGGTTTAAACCTAGTACATCAAAATAACACGCGTGGCAGTATTATTAAAGGACATAATTCACAAAACCTTGATGGGAACAAAAATAAATCGGCGAGAAGCGTTCATTAGCAGGCGTCATGAGTCTGAGCATTTTTCTTTACGTCTCTTTTCTTTCTGTGTGAACGTGCAGCTTGCTGTCAGCCTGATCGCGGGCGCGCGCGCAGGGACACATTCGGCATTCCGAGGCGGCCACAATAACTGAGAAGACCACGCCTCAGCCAACGGCCTCCGATTGTATTACGGCTTCATGGCAGCGTCATTTCGGCTTATGGCATCATTTGTCGATAAAATAGGGAACGATTTCTTGCTAACTGAGAACTAATCGCAAATTCCAGGCCACGTATGGCGCTGTAACGTTTCGCTCGCTTGTTCTCAAGAGCCTAGACAACCTATCGGCAGCGTCTTCTGACCATGCTGGAAAGTTGTTGCAGAGCCCTTTCAAGCACACGCAGAAAGATCAGGAGGTTAGTAATGCTTTTGAAAATTTCTTCCCGGTATGGCTAAAAAACATAAGGAAAAAGGAAGCTTACTTTTAAAGCCTAACTGCATCGGTGTTTTATCGTGTGTTATCGTAAAAACTAATAGAAATTAGAACGAACCTTTTTCAGTACATGTTTTCCTTTTCCCCCACACGCGATAACCCACTGAAAATGGCTACAGCAGGCCAATGCTGATCGTCGTACTGAAGCATTGTTCAGAGCATTACTGTTACATGTATAATGGTGTGATCATGCTTTTTTCGATTTCTGTTGTGTTAGTTTTCTTGGATCAGCAGTCTATTTATACGAACACGTGTACTTTGTGTGTTCCCTCCTGCAATAATGTTTTCCGATGCTGCAGGTATTGGAAATAAAAAGCAATAAATAAAACCTATTGTTAAAACTATACTGTGCTTCACTCATATGGTCATTCGAGAAAATGCTCGTGCATGTTCACCGTAATTCAGCAACGCTATTATTGCTCGCGCAGGACATAAAAAAAGCTCTGAACGTGATGCTAGAAAAGAAGACGTCAGGCAAGTTCGGCTCTTTCAAGGGGACGAATAATCCACTCTTGGTAATTTACCCTTTCACCTCTCATTGTCGCTCTTAATTCTGATGAGGACAAGCTGCCTGTTGAGCTAGTCTGCGTGTACAGCAAGACTGCTGCTGTAATTATGGCAAACTTAGAACCAAGCTAACGAGAACCTTCACGTGTCATCAGTTTTATTCGTCATTTGGTAGAGGTGAGAAAGAACTGCGATAAATATTTGAGAAAACGCTGTACCTCTGCCTTCTTGAAGAAAACAAACCATAAGTGCATCTTGCCAGTTGGTTCGAAAAGAGCTGTCAAGTAAGATCAAACCAAGGACCAGCGTGTTAGGCTACGAGTACTCAGGAAGCAACTCGCTTTAGGAGGAAAAACACAAATTTTCACTTACTACTCCACTACCACCAGTCTGCCACGCATGTTGTTACGAGCTTGGCTTTTTGGCTAATCTTCAACTACTGTCTGGGTTTGGTGTATAGCAAATAAGCAGATTCAGTTGTGGTGGCTCTGGCTGCTGAAGTTGGAGAATTCAGTATGCCTCCCCCCCCCCTTCTAACCACTATAGACTTCAGAGCAGATACTGTCTGTGAAAAAACTACCAAACAAGACGCAAAATAAGGAACAAAAAACTGTTGGAGACACGCTTTTGCCACTGAACTTGAAATCGACTTGCTTCAAATCAAATAGCGGCATAGCGGATCCTAACCTTATTTCTTTTACACAGATGCTTCTCCAAGATACATCCCTTCCGCGACTTAAGACAAGGCGCTGCAGCATGAGAGACATCAGAGCCAGAGGCATCAGAGTTAGAGGCGCATATGCCTTCTTTGTCAAATGTCCCTTCTGCTGAGAACTCCTGTCTGTTCTTTATTGGTTTGCTTATTGTATATACCTTGAGAAAAGAGGATACTGATACAACGTACTAAATAAAAAGTGACGCCTTAATTATTTATTCATTTTATAACTCAAAATGTCAGCAAAAGCAAGATTGATGTTGGTCTCAACACAGGTGTCTCAAAAGTGGATCACAATACATCAACTGTTAACTTCTCCGTGGGTTCATCCGCCAGGCTACATGTTTAAATCTATGAACGATTTGAAGCAAAAACGAAGGTTTCAAATTTCTTGGCTGGATAGGCACCGATGGCTTAGCGACTCAGCGCTTCAAGAGGGCGTGTTTCGCCGAGTGAGTGTCCATTTCAGCAAAGGTGAGGTTGGCAACGGCCAACCTGAATGCACAGGGGTACTCATACCGAAGCATTCTTCAGAAATGAAAGCACGCCCTCGAAGTTTTCGATACACATGAAATCACTAGATATCACAGTGACTCCTAGCTGCCAGCCAATAATTTTTTAAACCTTCTTAAGGCGCGTACCAACTGTTATTGATCAAGTGGACCATTGTATTTGCAAAATTAAATCCCAGAAAACCGAAGAAAGTGGCTACCTATTGTTTAGACAGTTCTATTTTGCGGGAAGCAAGGTCTGGCTCTCTGTGGGCATATAGACAGTGGTCACATGGATCTAAGCACAGCCTCCTCTACTAATACAGGCAACTTCAGAGCACTGCTTCGCGTGTATGCGGATTTTGACGACATAGACATAAAAAAGACATTTGGAAAGTTGTCCAAATAATGCCTCGTATTAAATTCCAGCTGTACAAAACCAGATTATAAAAATATCTATGGGAATCATCTAGGAAAGCCTACTCGCAAAAGTGGACGCTGCAGGCTGCGTTTTTCTACTGGCTGAAGAAACGACGGATGTTGCTGGTATCGAGCAGCTTACTGTCTGTGCAAGTATACCTTAAAAAGGATGCCAACGAAATCGGAGAAGCTTTGTGCCAATTCACGGCCAAAGTGACCGGGCCACGAGTTTACAAAGGCGAGCGAATAGACCCCCCCCCCCCCTCCCCCACAATGCACTGCCCCAGGCGGCCTCATGAGGCTCTCGGAAGCTGCGCGCTCATTGGTTCGTGCATAATTTCGTCAGCAAACATGGCTGTGCTCATAACAATGCTGCAAAGTGGGGAGCGGGCACAGCTAATGCAGATGATGCAGACGCCGCGGCGAAGGCGAGAACAAAGTTGACGCTCGCACGCGTACTGGCAGACCGCTTACGATGAATGGGAAGAAGGCCCTGTCAAGTAGTTGGTGCTACCAAGGTGCTGCAGAAACGCTGTGCGCACGCCTGTGTCGACGCTGCCGAAAGACTCGTCGCTCCGTTTGCAACGATCGTCGAAAGCATCAAAGTCGGCGTAGATATGCAGTGAAAGATGGAAGATGACGGCGTAAAGAGTTAATGTGTGGACTATATAACAATAATCGTAACTCGGTAAACCTTTGTTGCAGTGCAAAGAGCCGGTGTCTGAGCACTTGAGTGCTTGCGTCGCACGCGTCACTCGATCGGCCACACAAAATAGGCTAAGATCGCACTCACTCTGGCATATCTTGGGCTACTCGTAGTGAATGCCACCGCTACTGATTATGACAGCCATGCTAAAAGAGGAGCACGAATATCTGTAGCAGCTCATCGATAGATCTGCAAACGAATATCTTTGTAGTGTCACGCTATAAACACGCCAAGATATTCCGTTCACATGAGAAGCGAGAGGCTGCGCTTTTATTAGAAGAGAAGGACGCGGGTGACAGCGCATTCCCTCTAGGCCAAATACACTTCGAAATCTACTGTATGTTGTGCATATAAAAAACCCGCCTCCAACCGGCGTTTTTTTTTTTTGCTCACTTCACTGCAATGCATGCTTGTAAAGCGGTGAAGCGTTGACAGCACGAGCATTGTCATAATACAAGACGCGCGCAAGCAAGCGGTTTGCGAGTAGTGAATTTTAAAAGCGAATTCAATACGAATACAATAGTGGTATAAACAAATAGAACGCTTAAACGAACCTACTTCTATTCTCATAGTTTTCCAATAGTAAGGAAACCTTTTTAAAAATAATCCCAGAACTCCACAACAGTTCATTTGAAATAAGTATTCACCAACTGTCAATAAACAATACTATAATTATAAAAACTGTTATATGCTTGTATACAGCAGTGACAAGAGCCTTCGAAATACTTTTCAACATGTTTGTCGAAATATCGCAGCAACTACATTATTCAAGTTGAAACTCTGTTGCCAGGTTTTAAATCACTCTTACACCATGCTAGACAGCTATAGCTGTCTAGCATAGTGTAAGAGTGAAGGTTTCAAAACAAATGTCAAAATGAAGCAAGGACGTGCTGCTCACAATGGTCCCCATTTTCAGGGATTAACATTGGGATGTAAAAAGCTCCTATATCTGCACAGCAGAAATCCTTGAACACCATTACTGTTAAAGAATTGGTGCACAGCTAACGGTTTAACAATAATTCACACAAAACACAGTTCATTGTCTTCGATTCTAGTCATAGTGTTCTTTCACCTACCCCCGCATTTACTATCAACCGCCACAGACATCTTTGTACCACTATGTTCACATTTTAGGAGCAGTCCTAGCTGATCATCTAAAGTACCATCATCACATTTCACTTTTAAGACATAAGATAGCTCCTGGTATCAAAGCTTTATTTAAAGCACGACCATTCCTCAAGTTTGCTTGAACTATACTACACCTTTTCCACAGTCATATTACGTACTGTACCACGTCATGGACGAACACATATCCATCTCATATTCTGCCCCTTCAACGTCTCCAAAACCAAGCCATTCGCATCCTAATATTCAGTACTCTATTCACCAGCGTTTCTCCACTTTTTCAGCAACATAGTGTGCCAACAGTGTGTAATTTATTCAATTATATACTGAGGATTCTTGTATTTAAGTGTCTTAACGGTTCCGTTACAGCCAATGCCTTGCAAAAATTTTTAATGATAAACGCTAATCCCACCAAATTCACCTCTAACAACATTTTTTTACTACCACACACAAGCACTATGGCAAACACACTACCATATTTGCTGCCATACATTTTTGGAATTCAATACCACTATGCACTGAATAATGATCATTTAGCACTTTTAAAAAGAACTTGATCATCTCATTTCGCAATCATAAGTAATCTGTATTTATATATTGGTATGTTCTTACATTTAGAGATATTACTGTACGAGTTATTTTTACATTTTTCACTCATGCAGATATGAGTTATCTGGTGTATCATGGAAGTCCCTTTTGTTCAAGATTCTGCTGCCATTTTTTTCATAGCCATGTATAATTACTGAACATTGTTTTATTGCCATTTCTACTAAAATTTGTATCATAAGTTCACCTTGTCTTTATTCCTATAAAAATCATTTCAATTCAAAGATTATGAACATGCTAGAAATTAGTCTTTGCACAGTGGAAAGTAAACCCAGCACTTGAAAAGTTAAGGTGGGTTCCACTTTACTTTCACCTCTGATGACAGACAGTACTGTGGTGTAACTGTGCTTGCAGATGACTTAAAGGGCAATGACACAAAATTTTGTGGCCGGAACTTTCGTATAGGAACTTTCGTATATTATCTGCAAAATATCAACAGCGAGTATAGCTGGGAAAGTACTTTAAAAGAATTTTGAAGTTTGCGTCAGCCCTCGACTCCATTGTGCCATTGACACCATCAAAGGGGACCCCTAAGGGACCCCCTGCTTCCGCCACGTCACCACGCTGCAGTCAACAAAAGTTATGATAACGTCATAGTCGTTATTTTTTTTTGCTGCGTTTGTTACTGCAGTTTATACTTCTCGGCGGCTGGTTGCGAGTGCGTGGCCAAGGCGCAGGCTTAGAAATTTGTGTCTTTGGCGACATTGCAGTCCCGTTTCTCATTCGAATGTAATTATTGATGTGGACCATGCTGAAGTGTGTCACAGTTCTGTGTGCTGACGCGGTCAAAAGCTGCAATCGTTAGGTGGCGACAGTTGCACCCAGTTTTTGGAGCTCTCTCAAACCGAAACGGAAACTGATCGATAATAAGGGGTCTGTAAATAATTATCTGTCGCGTGCTGAAGCAAACGATGTGTCGTGTCATGACTGTCTAGCGAGATTTTTTCTTGTTTTTTAGGACAGTTGCATGAAAAGCAGTCTGCACATTTAGGTGTGTCAACATCGCTGAGCAAGTCACAGAGATGGCATAACATCGAGCACGAGAACCGACAGCTGCACAAGTGGCTAAACCAATGACTGAACTCAAGGAATGGAAGCAGAGGGAGGTTTGCATTGTTAAAAAACTTATATGACGTGATCTTGTATTTAGTCTACTAGACTTATCTACCATTCAAGCTGAATACAGATGAATTACATTAGTGAATAGGATTGATACTCTAATAGTGAGATGAAAGACTGCCAAGTAGTTGCTAACTCTGTGTGATTGGTTACCACAGCTGCACATTTAACGAAGCGGAAGTGAATTGCACGACAACAGAGAAAAAAGCACCAGCCATCCTATAGCACCCAGAAGCTTCAACGAAAGACGGTGGTGCAGTATTCATATTGGGGTATCCACGCGCTGATGTGTTAAACACTAAATGCTGTCATGCTTTGAGAAGAAACTGAAGCTCTACAACTGACACAAGCAGGATTGATCACAGTGCCACCTACACTAATTGAAAAAATATTCAATCTTTATTATAACCGCTGTCATTTGGGTGGTCATGAGCACATTTGGTGGACGTACATGAAGCCAACCAAGCAGTTCACATGATCCGGCATAAAAGAAGACAAAACAAGAAATACAATCAAGTACAAAACAAGTAGTACAAAACAAAGTACAATCATATCACTATAGTGCCAAAGTATTAAAGTAAGGTTTAGGCAGCTGAATCATCAAACGGTACAATCAAAATATTTTTCTGCACCGTTGGAGGTCATTCACATGAACTTCGAAGAATATTGCCAAAAATCCAAAAATTATGACTTGTAAAATTATGGTGGCAGCAAAAGCAGAAAAGGGGATACCGACAATCTGATCTCCTTCTAAACTAAAAGATGTCTGACAAAAACTCAGTATTATTGAGAGACAGTGAACCGGATTTACAGAGTCATCAACCCAATAAACGAGCAAACCAACCGCAAATTGCGCTCAGGTTTACTGCTCCATGTCATTAGGCAGTTCATGGGCTAGTGAAGCTAGCTAATTGAGACATAAATCAGTAATTAAGCATGTGTCCAGACTTCCCAGAAAGATGTAAGCGCTGCCTCTAAATGACTTAGATCATCATGCACAGCCCTAAAAAGCATCTCTGGGGTGCACACCACTTCCTAGGTATTTTTTTAAATACTGCAGCCTCAATGAGGCTATTTCAGGAGGGGGAAAAGAAAAAAAAACAAGAACAATCAACATTCGTGAACAGACTTTTCACTGCTTCTTCAAAGCAACATATTTACCAGCCAACGTGGCTATGAGTTGAAGTGATGATTGGCCTGACAGAAGAGAGAACTAAAGAGGATGAAGCTAAGAACAAAAAGAGAGTGAAAAGGAACTTCATCAAAAAACAGAATACAGCTGCACCAAGAATTGTGGTTCGGGACTTGGGGCTAGTGATGAAAGAATTGCGAAACTCAACAGCTAGTTACAGAGGGTCATTCTCTATTGTCAAAATGTCAGGCCAGCAGAGACATTTAAAAACTGCCCGGTAAGTTGGCCTCAACGGCAACTTCGAATCGGGCTCCACAGCCAGCATTTCAAAGGAGTATGGCACTAATTTTAAAGGTGAGTTTACTCGACCATGCGAATCTTATGGATACAAAGGTGACTCTGAGAAAGCGAGAAGCAAATAAGATATATTGTTTTTTTATATTAAAGTCAGGTTTACTGTGGCAAATCAGGCAATTTTAGGGGCTTCATGCTGCAATCTGGCTAGTTGTCATAAAATCAGGTACCGAAATGGCCACTCAGCGTCACAAAAACTATCAAAATGACTGCCTGTGGGCAGGCAATAGAGCCACAGTGCGTAGCAGCCGAGTGAGTTTCACGATTTCTCCCACAAGCACATGACAAGGAGCTCATTTTGTGTTATGATGTCAGGGCACTAGAAATGAAAACTAGCTTTTAAAAACATTCTGTAATTACTTTTGCAGAGTGTACTCGCACTTTGTAGTACATTTTCTAGATCATTGAACGTTGGGTCTTTCATTTGACTCAAGAAAATGAAAATTTTGCTGTCAGTACCCCTTTATCTTCCCAGGAGGTTTCAAAACAAGGGCTCTGTAGGTGAAACAAGCTTAAGCAGTTACAAAAGACAACTGATTTCTTGCATAGGGAGCTGGGAAGACTGTGGTATTAAAATAAAGAAGTTAGAAATGACAGCAAAAAAGCCTTGTCTCTGTATTATGTGCAGTCTCTTTACATACCATCCGTTAGCAATTTGTACGATAGGCCAATATTAGCCTGCATTGAAAAAAAAATGTAAACTAACTTTCCCAAGATCACCAAAATTTTAGTATGTTTTTGAACAATGCATAACAACTATGCGTCAACAGTGTAGCATTGTACCATTTTGTTTGTACCCCTTTAAGTATAATTGTGGTAATATAGTCAGCATAATCCGCATAAATGACACATTACAGTCAACCGGAGGTGTAATGATGTTTTTTTTTTTATTCTTTTGCATGGAGCCAGAACTAGCAGTGCTGCAAAAGGTCCATGCAAGGTGCTGCAAACAGATTATAAACTGATCATCAGCTGATCATTCACAGCCCTACAACTGGTGTAGCATTCCCTGTCACGTGCACTCAGTACACCATCATAATTCCTTTGCCTTACGTGAACGTGCATTATCTGTAAAAAGAAATGCCGAGGAGGGTGCATTTTTAACACTATACGCACGACTTAGCTGCAGCTGGTTATTCTCTTCATTCACAGGGCATTTGTGTATTATTTGACGTGTAAAGAATGCGAGCTCAAACCACTAACAATTACGGATTGCAGTTTTGATGTACATACTGCAGTCTTTCCCACACTAACTAGTGATTTGCGACATGATGCTTACTATGGGCACGCGATCGTAAAGTCTCACAGATGCCTTCACCAAAATACCTATCAGTATTGCAGTGAAGCCTCAATAAACATGTGCGTACTTTTTATTATTTTATAGCTTTCGACAAACACTCGAAGCTGTGGGTTTCAGTTCAGTTTATTTTTGTTGTTGTTTAATTTATTCCACTGAAGCCTTTGCGCACTACAGACACTGTGCAACAGCAGCAATAGTCGTGCTCTCGCTGGGTAGCATAGTAACCGAAGCAGCACCTGCCCGAGCATCGTTTGAGAACTTGACTGCACCGATGGTCTCGTAAACAAGCATTTTATGGCTCTGTTCAAAACTACAAAGAAAAACGTACTTACCGAGACAAGCATCTCGACGTCTTAATCTTCACTGAATACGACTGTGTACTTCTTGGTGTCTGCTGCAATCGTTGAAAACGGACCAACATTTCCAGTGCCAGTGAAGTTCAGCTTCGATAGAAGCACGCTCACGGCGTTTTTAGGCACACTTGAAGTTTCTACGCGTGCCTCCAAATGATCGGAAGGCGTTTTTCATGACCAAGATCACCTCAGCAAACACAGCGCACTTATTTAGTCTTGCCTGGCAGGCGCCTGCAGCATCGTCATTGGCGCAGCCATGTTTGCTGATGACATCACGCACGAACCAATGACCACGCAGCTTCCGAGAGCCTAATGAAGGTGCCTGGTGCAGTGCATTGGGGGGAGGGGGCCTATTCGCTCGCCTTTGTAAACTCACAACCGGGCCCATGCTGACACCATGCATCATAAGGCTCCTCCTAGACTTAGGTATTAATTATTAACATGCAGCATTTTCATGGTGAAGGCCATGGTGGTGCAATGGCTGGCAAAACAATCGGTATTCAAGCTGCTTTTCATGAGAAATAGCCAGCTGCACTCTCACTGGGCCAGTCACTCCCACGATGCACTCTCCATGGTCACTCCCTTAATCTAAATTTGTGTGCGGCACGCTCCATCGAGATATCAGAAACAGTTTCGGGACACTATACACAACGCCTGTCTTTTTCTGTAAATCTTCTAGCCACTCACATGTTTTACGAGTATTGATAACTTTGAGCGGTTCGGAGTTTACAACGCAGTACCTTTTGGGATTATGTGAAACGCGCTAGGTCGGAGAAGCACAATGCAGTGCTTTCCCTTGTGAGCCTTTTTGAACCATTGATCGCTGCACGACAGGATATTGAATTCAAAGGAAATTGTGAAAGTCCAGCGTAGACAAACAGTCTGATGTTGGCATTATTGTCACCATCCTTCCTTGTAAACCTTCATGTGGCAGAGCATATGTTAGCATTGGCTTTGCCATTGTCAATAAAGCTGCAGACGAGAAGCCTGGACATTATAATTGATGACATAGAAGCGGTGCAGCTGCAGACAATTCGAAATGACCGCGAGAATGCAAATGCGTCTTTCTCAAAAATATTTGCACAATTGCAGGCATTGGCAGAAAAACTGAATTCGGAAACAACCTGCCGTCGAGCCGGTGTCCGGAAGCAAGATCGTGGGACCAATGCATTCGAGAGCGCGAAAGAATATTTTCGCAGAACCCTGTTCATTCCATTTATAAGCCATGTATTAGCCCTGTTAAAGCAATGGTTCGAAAAGCACAGGGCACCTATAAAGGACTTTTCAGTAATGGTACCATCCGCAATGTTACCACTGCAAGGTGATCCGAAGAAAGGAGCAGAAAATATCCTGACCGTTTTTCCGTATGACGTCAAAACTAGAGCTGCTTTTAGAAAACTGAGACTATGGTAGACAAATTTGCAGAACAAAGCAGCAAACCATGTGCCCCAGCTCCGAAACGATGCCCTTTCTCATTGTGACAGCAGATTCTATCCGAATGTGTACAAGCTGCTGTGGATTCTAGTCACTCTTCCAGTGAGCACTCCAGCGCGGAGAAAGCGTTTTCAAGCATGAGCCTACTTAAAAACTACTTACGCTACACGATGCCTGAGGATCTCATGGTTGGCCTGGCACTTCTGTAGGTCCACAAATATGTCGACAACAGTGCGTTGCAAGTTATTGACCGCTTCGCTAAGGTTCCTCGCCGATTCAACTTCGTCATGTGATACCAAGCAGGAAAAAAATTAGTGCAAGCGAAAAAGAAAGAAAAAAAAACTGCCATTCCAGAGTTTAAGTGAATGAACCAGTAATTATGGTGGAATGTCATTGTTCATCACCCTTTTAAAACCTTGCAGTTCTTGTACATTTTAACAAATGACTGAATGACCTGATATAAACATACATGAATACGAGCATCACGTGGACCTTAACAAGTAATCGACAACTTCACCTTGTTCACTGTGAGGTCGGCATACGTGGCGATTTCGAGCCAATTCCGCTATGGTGCATCGTCGGTGCCTTTCATTTATCGTTTCTATTCCTCATTGCTTTTTGAACTATATTTGACGCCCCTGCTTTTATATTCAGTGCAGAAATATGGTTTGCGCTTTCAAAACACTTTAGAAATACTTTCTTTACTTCTGCGCTATTCCTTTATAGATCTGTCTGCATGGTGCATCCGCGACAGCAGCTACACCCAAGGACATCAGAGTTTCTGCAATTGCACAGCATGTTCTTTTGCCTTATTTTGGACATTTTTATAATGACCTATGCTTAATTATTGGCATTAATTGGATATTTAAAGGCACGTTTGCAAGTTTTTGTGTAAGCATTCTGCACCCTGTGTTTACGGTGGAGTAAGTTTCGCCCGTATTTGAAATGTACATTCCCATTCTTGTTTTTTTTTCTGGCTGCAGCATCAGTGCACAAAGATTAACATTATTGTATGAAGAACCTGCAATAAAGAAGTCTCGTCCTTACTTTGTGGGCTTGATTTCTTGTTATCAGGCTCTTCTTCAGTTTAAAGCTGATGCAGTTTCAAAGTTTACGTGATATTCATGATAATTTTTTTGTTTTTTACACACAAAACACACAATAGTTGTCAAATATTGATGAAAGTTATTCCTGAAAAATTTAACGGGCATGTCAACGTATTTTTTACGAAAACATTTTTTTCTTCTTGATTGTGCGCAGCCTTCAAAAAGTGATTTGCAGTATCGAATACAAATTGGCACTGATAATGCATCCGTTATTCATGTATTTGGTGTTTTGGAAAACGTTAATGAGGAGGCTGCACTGCAACGTAATCAACCCCCCCCCCCCGAACAAACTTCCTAGCTACGCCACTGTCTAGCTGACATTGAAAAAAAATGATGAGGTGCTGGTTATACTAAGCTGCCTCACTTTTGTTTTGTTTTTTCTCCTTGGTTTGTATGCACGATATCTTGCGAGAAGTGTCGTAGAACTAGTAATACAGCGATTAACATGTGCTAAAAATAGCAGCGACAAGCTTTTCTGTTCAAAACTGTCGAGCTAGTCTAAATATAACCATAACTATAGCGCGGCAAAAGATGGTATGGTAACAACTTTACTTCGGCTTCGCTCTTATCAAAGCGTTTGAGGGTTCTTAAAATATTAGAGCACAAAATTACACGCAATTTAAGTGATCATGAGCATCTTTTAATTAGTGAACACTCCTTTCTAGGAGTTTGTGAATATTCGAGTTTCGAATTAGAATAGAATAATAGGATTCGATTTTCCAGTGGCGGGTATTCGAAGTTTCGAATAATTTGACAGGACGAATGTCTCAAGCAGTATCAAGGACAATGATGAAATTTGGTTATTGTGGCATGGGTTAAACTAACGCTAACGTCGTTACAGTAGGAAATTCGTTGAGCTATTGCGGATATCCTGGTTCGAAAGCAAATGTGTGAATATTTTGGAACTTATGCCATTTCCACACGCCATAGCTACAGAAAGCAAATTCAGGAAACAATCTCGAAGATTGTAGACCTGCTTGCGTCAAAAAATGATCAGCACACTGATATCAAACATTATTGTAAGGAGGTTCGAAAATACTTCAATGAGCCTCTACCCTTAGACACTTTGCTACCTGCGGCCACTGAATATGCTGGAGAAGCCATTGCCCACACAGACCATGCGCGCTAAGTCGCCCGTAACCGTCTACAGGCTTCACAGGCGCACCAACAACAGCTCTACGATTCTCACCATAGGGACGTGTACTTTTACCCGGGTTCTCTCGTGCTCCTCTGGTCACCCACTCGGCGTGTGGGACTGTCTGAGAAACTGTTGTCGCCCTACACTAGACCATTCTGTATCGTTCGCCAAGTGACAGACGTCACGTACGAGATTGTTCCAACCGATCCAACAAAGTCATCGTCAGCTCCGAGCGACACCGTTCACGTGGCTCGGCTAAAGCCCTATTACCCCCTTCGACATCATCTGCGTAGATTTAGCACCGGGACGGTGCTTGTACCGCGGGGGGTTATGATACATAACAGCCGCTAAACGCGGCTGCGTGAAAGAGCAGGACAAAGTGAGTTTTCGTTTAATGCTGGACTGGTGCCATCTAGCTCGTCGAGTTCTGTGCGTTGTAATTAGATTATTAAATAGGTTCCTCGCAACATTTTATGCCGTTTCTGCCACCGTCGTCAGCATGATGAACGACGTGGTTATACAGCTTACGAAAGAGACTTTGCCCCGACACTCGATGAATACGATCCCGCACCGTATTCATCCACCTCCCATCGGTCTCCCTCCCCTCCATGGTCTCAAGCTGGGTCTCATCTTTCTCTTTCATCTCACCGCCGTTCTCCGTCACCGTTTCAGCGTACGTCATCACCCCTGCGTCCCACGCCGATCTCTCTGGACTCGGAAAATTAGAAGGTGCAGTTTTGAGAGAAAACTGCTTGTTGTCGAAGCGTTACAACTCCTGCGTCTCATCCAGTAAATTTACTGCCTGTTTTTGTGGAAGGTGTTTTTGTTGACGCCCTCATAGACACTGGAGCCGCCATTTGGGTAATTGGTCATGAATTGTGTTTTCGCCTGCATAAAGTGCAAACTCCTTATGCCGGTCCCATGTTATGCGGCGCTAATGGCAGTCCGATTTGCCCGACCGGATTGTGTACTGCTCGTGTTCTCATCGATGGAATCCGTCATCACATACAATTGGCTGTGCTGTCTTCGTGCGCTCATCAGATAATCTTAGGCTGGGACTTCTTGTCAGTTGCGTCAACTGTAATTTTGTGTGGTCGGCCACTCCGTATTACGGACACTGAGTTTTCTTCTGCTGCTGACCTTTCGTCGCCCAACCTTGTCACCGCTGCGGATTTCCTCCTGCCTCTCGGACAAGAACGTCTCCTTACGATCAAGTCACGAGACATTCTAGATGGTGACGCTGTGGTTATTCCTTGCCAGCACTGCATTTTGTGAGGGATCACCATCGCATCTTCTGTAGTGCAATTCTCACGTGGGCAAGCATCACCGCCTGCAACCCGACGCCAGAACCACTACTTCTGCCGGAGGGGACCACTGTTGCCAGCATTACCGAAGAAGCACCAGTTTGTGTCGTCACTGGTTCATCTGTTTCGTCATTCTCAAAGTGTATGCCAGCGGAAGATTCATTTCCTGCTCTCAAGGCCACTTTGTGTAAACATTTCAACCCAACGCAAACTGATGCCTTGCTAGCGTTATTAATAAAGCACAGAATTTGCTTTGACGTTTGTTTCGAAGGTCTGGGTCAAACAACGGTGGCCGCTCATCGTATCGACACGGACGGATCCCATGTCATTCGCTGCCGCCCTTAACGTGTGTCAGCTTCTGAACGCAAGCTTATAGAAGAACAAGTCATCGACATGCTCGCCCGCAACGTCATCAGGCCTGCGACAAGTGAATGGTCTTCTCCTGTCGTACAAGTAAAAAAAGAATGGCTCGGTACGGTTTTGCATTGATTACAAATCACTCAACAAAATTACTCGTAAGGACGTCTACGAAATGGCTCGCATTGACGACGCTCTTGATACTTAACAAGGTGCCGAGTACTTTTCAAGTCTCTACTTGCGCTCTGGTTATTGGCCGATTTCGACGCACGAGTCTAATAAAGAGAAGACTGCGTTTGCAATGCCAGAGGGGCTCTTTGAATTCAATGTGATGCCTTTTGGCCTATGCAACGCCCCAGCCACATTCGAACGAATGATAGACACAGTACTGCAGGGATTAAAATGAAAGACCTGCCATTGCTACCTGCACAACATTGTCATCTTTTCATCCAGCTTCTCAAAGCACCTGGAACGGCTAGACGAAGTCCTCACGTGTTTAGCTAAGGCCGGTCTATAGCTCAACACTAAAAAGTGTCGGTTTGTCAGTCACAGCATCAAGGAATTAGGTCACGTCGTCAGTAAACATGACGTTGAGCCTGATGCCGACAAGGTTGCCGTGGTACTGCACTTTCCTACACCAATCACACCCAAAAACTTCCGCAGCTTCCGTGGCTTGGCGTCGTATTTCCGCCCTTTTGTACGTGATTTCGCTACTATTGCGGCTCTTCTACACAAACTTCTGACCACGAGTGCACTTTTTGTCTGGTTGGATGACTGCAAAGCTGCTTTTCACACCCTCAAGCGATGCCTCACATCATGGCCAGTGCTTCGCCATTTCGACCCTGCAGTACCTACTGTGCTACACACTGACCCAAGTGGACTTGGCATCGGTGCTGTTCTTCTTCAGCGGAACCACGCTTTTGAAGAACAAGTCGTGACCTACGCGAGCCGCACTCTTTCACCTGCTGAGCGAAATTACAGCATCACTCAGCAAGGATGTCTCGTCATTGTGTGGTCCGTACAAAAGTTTCGCCCTTTTTACACGGCCGGGCATTTCACAATAGTGACTGACCATCGTGCTCTGTGTTGGTTGTCTCTCAAAAATTTGTCGGGACACGTTGGCCGTTGGGTACTACGATTGCAAGAGTATAACTACAGCCTCACATATAGGTCGGGTTGACAGCACCAAGATGCCGACGCTTTGTCACGTTGCCAACTCTTGCAAAGCGCCGAAGTGTCACCTTCCATCTGTTTGTCACCGCCCACCAAAGTGACCAAGCAGACAGCTGCTGGTTCGAAAGAGTTAGTTGCCTCGGCGGACCTTCTTTCATCCACGGATCTCGCCTCGCTCCAACATGCCAATACCTACTGCTGCACCATCATCAATCGGCTCACTAGCTTATCGCGTCCTCCAAACAGCCACCTAAGATGACAACTTGTCCGTTTCAAGCTACAAGATGGAACATTATGTCGGCAAATTTACCATCCTTTTGGTCTCTCGATAACCAATGGGTTCCCGTCATTCCTCGCTCACTTTGTCTAGAAGTTTTACAAGAGTTTCATGACGACGCGACAGCTGGCCACTTAGGGTTCCACAAGACTTACGACCGCCTCAAGACTCGCTGCTTGTGGCCTGGCCTCTCCACTTCTATCGCCAAGTACGTCACTTCCTGCGCATCATGCCAGCACCAAAAATGTACCACGTCTTTTCCCGCGGGACCATTGCAACCACTGCCGTGCCCGTCAACTCCCTTTGAATTTGTGGACATGGACTTATACAGACCTCTTCCGCTTACGCCAGCCGGTCAACGTTGGATCGTTACTGCCGTGGACCACCTTACTTACTACGTGGAGACAGCAGCTCTTCCGTCTGGTGCTACCTCTGAAGTCACCTATTTTTTTCTTCGGGACATTATTTTACGACATGATGCACCGCGTGTGCTTCTTAGTGACCGTGGCAAGACATTTCTTTCACGTGTCCTTGCGGCAGTCCTCCAGGCCTCTAACACCATCCACAAGACCACATCAGCATATCACCCAGAAACTATAATGTCTTACTAAGCGTTTTCACCGAACTTTGTACGACATGATCTCTATGTACGTTCAACCAGATCACAAAAACTGGGACATTATAGTTCCTTCCGTCACGTTCGCGTATAATACTGCCATACAGTGTACGATGAATTACAGCCCCATTTTCTTGTGTATGGCCGTGTACCGACTTTTGTTCTGGACACCACGTTTTTGTCCACATCTTCCATTCCATCTTCATCTCTCCCGGAAAAGTTCACCGCTCACGTCGCCCGCGGCCGTGAAATTGCCCGCGCTAACATTGCTATCATTCAGGACAAGAGAAAAATCGACATTGATGCAAAGCATCGAGTTGTTCTGTTCCGCCCAGGTGACGAATTCCTTTTGTGGACACCTGTTCGTGCACCTGGGCTCTGCGAAAAATTACTTCACCGATATCTCGGTCCATACACCGTCCTGGAACGAACATCCGAAGTCAACTATCGGGTTGCTCCTGCAAACGCGGCTCCTGTGTGTCGACACCGCCGCACCGAGATCGCCCACGTCTCTTGACTGAAACCATATATTCGGCGTCCCAACCCTTTCTAGCTTGCTACCCTCTTTCTCGAGGGGGGGGGGGTATAGCGTGAGCGCTGACTATGAACTCCATCTTCATCTGTATGACCAAACTACTGTAGTGATCATCATCGTATGTCACGTGGGCTGGGCCTCTTTGGCTCGTGCATCTGGATTGAAAATATAACCTGGTTACTGCCGAGCCGAACGTGGTCTCATATATAGATTTCTTCCAGGATGTCAATATACAGCATGACAAAAACAACAAAAACAAAACCGCATAGCTGTGGTTGCTGGCCAGGCAAGATGGCGGACCAATGCGCTGCTCTTGTCCCGTAGGGACCTTATACAGTTAATCTGCAGTCAATTAGACGACGCCAGCTCACGGAAATTAAAGGAAATGAAGTGGTGTGGGTCACTACGTTACGGATCCGACGACAGGTGAGTGAGAGAGTGAAAGACTAGGAATCCTCCGCTCTGAGTGAGAAAGAAAGAACCATCATTCAGTTCGCTCATTGGCTCTCGCTGAACCGTTGAATCGTCGGCCCAGTAGGTGTTTGCCGGCTCAGTCGGAGAGCCGCTAGCGGGTAGCGGCAGTGGGTCAGTTGACGAGCCGGATCAGTTGGAGAGCCGCGAGTGGATAGCGGCGGTGGGTCAGTTGCCAAGCCGGCTCAGTAGGAGAGCCGTGAACGGGTAGCGCCAGCCAGTCAGTTGTCGAGCCAGATCAGTTGGAGAGTCGAGAGCGAGTAGCGGAGGCGGGTTACTTGTTGAGCTGGATCAGTAGGAGAGCCGTGAGTGGGAAGCGGGGGTGGGTCAGTTGTCGACCCGGATCAGTAGGAGAGCCGCGAGCGGGTAGCGGGCGCGCGTCAGTTGTCAAGCGGAATAAGTGGATGAGCCGTGAGTGGGTAGCGCCAGCGGGTCAGTTTTAGAGCCGGATCAGTAGGAGAGCCGCGAGCGGGTAGCGCCGGTCGGTCAGTTGTCGAGCCGGATCAGTAGGAGAGCCGCAAGCGGGTAGCGCCAGCGGGTCAGTTGTCGAGCCGGATCAGTTGGAGAGCCGAGAGCGAGCAGCGCCGGTCAGTCAGTTATCGAGCCGGATCAGTAGGAGAGCCGCGAGCGGGAAGCAGCGGCGGGTCAGTTGTCGAGCCGGATCAGTAGGAGAGCCACGAGCAGGTAGCGCTGGTTGGTCAGATGTCGAGCCGGATCAGTTGGAGAGCCGAGAGCGAGTAGTGGCGGTGGGTCAGTTGTCGAGCTGGGTCAGTAGGAGAGCCGCGAGCGGATAGCGGCAGCGGGTCAGTTGTCGAGCCGGATCGATGATGAGCCACGAGTGGGTAGCGGCGGCGGGTCAGTTGTCGAGCTGGATCAGTAGGAGAGCCGCGAGCGGGTAGCGTCGGCGGGTCAGTTGTCGAGCCAGATCAGTAAAAGAGCCGCGAGTGGGTAGCAGCGGTGGGTCAGCTGTCGAGCCGGATCAGTAGGAGAGCCGCGAGCGGGTAGCAGCAGCGGGTCAGTTGTCGAGCTGGCTCAGTAGGATAGCCACGAGCGGGTAGCGCCAACGGGTCTGTTGTCGAGCCGAATCAGTACATGAGCCGCGAGCGGGTAGCGCCGGCGGGTCAGTTGTCGAGCCGGATCAGTACAAGAGCCGCGATCGGGTAGCGGCGGTGGGTCAGTTGTCGAGCCAGATCAGTAGGAGAGCCGCGAGCGGGTAGCAGCAGCGTGTTGTCGAGCCGGCTCAGTAGGAGAGCCGTGAGCGGTTAGCGCCGGCGAGTCAGTTGTCGAGCCGGATCAGTAGATGAGCCGCGAGTGGGTAGCGGTGGCGGGTCAGTTGTCGAGCGGGATCGGTAGATGAGCCGCGAGTGGGTAGCGCCGGCGGGTCAGTTATCGAGCCGGATCAGTAGGAGAGCCACGAGCAGGTAGCGCTGGTCGGTCAGATGTCGAGCCGGATCAGTTGTAGAGCTGAGAGCGAGTAGCGGTGGCGGGTCAGTTTTCGAGCCGGATCAGTTGGAGAGCTGAGAGCGAGTAGTGGCGGTGGGTCAGTTGTCGAGCCGGATCAGTAGGAGAGCCGCGAGCGGGTAGCGGCAGCGGGTCAGTTGTTGAGCCGGATCAGTAGGAGAGCCACGAGCAGGTAGCGCTGGTCGGTCAGATGTCGAGCCGGATCAGTTGTAGAGCTGAGAGCTAGTAGCGTTGGCGGGTCAGTTTTCGAGCCGGATCAGTTGGAGAGCCGAGAGCGAGTAGTGGCAGTGGGTCAGTTGTCGAGCCGGATCAGTAGGAGAGCCGCGAGCGGGTAGCGGCAGCGGGTCAGTTGTCGAGCCGGATCGATGATGAGCCACGAGTGGGTAGCGGCAGCGGGTCAGTTGTCGAGCCGGATCAGTAGGAGAGCCGCGAGCGGGTAGCGTCGGCGGGTCAGTTGTCGAGCCAGATCAGTAGATGAGCCGCGATTGGGTAGCGCCGGCGGGTCAGTTGTCGAGCCGGATCAGTAGGAGAGACGCGAGTGGGTAGCACCAGTCAGTCAGTTGTCACGCCGGATCAGTTGGAGAGCCGAGAGCGAGTAGCGCCGGTCAGTCAGTTGTCGAGCCGGATCAGTAGGAGAGCCGCGAGCGGGAAGCAGCGGCGGGTCAGTTGTCGAGCCGGATCAGTAGGAAAGCCACGAGCAGGTAGCGCTGGTCGGTCAGATGTCGAGCCGGATCAGTTGTAGAGCTGAGAGCGAGTAGCGGTGGCGGGTCAGTTGTCCAGCCGGATCAGTAGGAGAGCCGCGAGCGAGAAGCAGTGGCGGGTCAGTTGTCAAGCCGGATCAGTAGGAGAGCTGCGAGCGGGTAGCGGCAGTGGGTCAGTTGACAAGCCAGATCAGTAGATGAGCCGTGAGCGGGTAGCGCCGGTCAGTCAGTTGTCGAGCCGAATCAGTAGGAGAGCCGCGAGCTGGTAGCGGCGGCGGGTTATTTGTCGAGCCGGATCAGTAGATGATCCGCGAGCGGGAAGCGGCGGTGGGTCAGTTGTCGAGCCGGATCAGTAGGAGAGCCGCAAGCGGATAGCGCCAGCGGGTCAGTTGTTGAGCCGGATCAGTAGATGATCCGCGAGTGGGTAGCGCCGGCGGGTCAGTTGACGAGCCAGATCAGTAGAAGAGCCGCGAGTGGGTAGCAGCGGTGGGTCAGCTGTGGAGCTGGATCAGTAGGAGAGCCGCGAGCGGGTAGCAGCAGCGGGTCAGTTGTCGAGCTGGCTCAGTAGGAGAGCCACGAGCGGGTAGCGCCGACGGGTCAGTTGTCGAGCCGAATCAGTAGATGAGCCGCGAGCGGGTAGCGCCGGCGGGTCAGTTGTCGAGCCGGATCAATTGAAGAGCCGCGAGCGGGTAGCGCCGGCGGGTCAGTTGTCCAGCCAGATCAGCACAAGAGCCGCGAGCGGGTAGCGGCGGTGGGTCAGTTGTCGAGCCAGATCAGTAGGAGAGCCGCGAGCGGGTAGCAGCAGCGTGTTGTTGAGCCGGCTCAGTAGGAGAGCCGTGAGCGGGTAGCGCCGGCGAGTCAGTTGTCGAGCCGGATCAGTAGATGAGCCGCGAGTGGGTAGCGGTGACGGGTAAGTGATCGAACCGGATAAGTAGGAGAGCCGTGAGCGGGTAGCGGTGGCGGGTCCGTTTTCGAGCCAGATTAGTATGAGAGCCGCGAGCGGGTAGCGGCGGCGGGTCAGTTGTCGAGCGGGATCGGTAGATGAGCCGCGAGTGGGTAGCGCCGGCGGGTCAGTTTCGAGCCGGATCAGTAGATGAGCCGCGAGTGGGTAGCGGTGACGGGTAAGTGATCGAACTGGATAAGTAGGAGAGCCGTGAGCGGGTAGCGGAGGCGGGTCCGTTTTCGAGCCAGATTAGTATGAGAGCCGCGAGCGGGTAGCGGCGGCGGGTCAATAGTCGAGCCGGATCTGTAGAAGAGCTGCGAGCGGGTAGCGGCGGCGGGTTAGCTGGCTTCACGGTGAGCCGTCTCTCGAAGAACCGCGGCTCACTTCTACTTAGCAGTGGATCACTCGTTTCTGATGAAGGACCGCTCAAAAGATCCGGCTCACACCTGAGCGACCCATCTTTATGTTGCAGTCGTTTCTTTCGAAGCGCGGGAAAAGCGCAATGAGGGTGTCTTTTCATATCACGTATATGTTACACGTAAACAAGACCTAAAGCTACCAAAGTAGAACAGCGTGGATACCCTCTCTATCAAGTAATGCACAAGTGTCGTTTGATTTCAGCTCGACTGTAGACTCCTTCATTCGCGTAATACCGGGTTACTGCCACCACAATCCCGAGAGGCTAGATAAGTGGGGCCATCTGAAGGTGCAAAAAAGAACCAGGCAAGCAGGGAACGTATTCTGTGATTCTCATTCCCGATAGTGATATTCCATTGACACCTTTGCATATACCTGAATGCCGTGCACGTTAAAACACACCAATATGACTATCTGAGGCACACGAGCAAACATGGCATCCTCGGGCCCCTCCTCAGTGCTTCATGGAGCGGCATCGATTTTGTAATCGCTATTCTGTAAAGGGTCGATCGAAGCGAAAATAATTTGCGACGTCGCGAATGGCGGGGATTCCAAGCTTTAGACTATCTATTCAACCCGATTTGACACTGTGTACGGCGATGACGGCAGTGCAGGTGACAAGGTATGGCTGAATGTGTCCGCCTAGCAGACGAAATGTTTGCGGAGCAGCTGAGCCTGACGTCATTCTTTTCTGTGGAGAAGTGTTTAACTCTGGCGCGATCTAGAGCTTACCACGAAGTCGCGCCACAGGTAGTGATTCCAGCGCTAAAAATGGCAAGATTGCCGGCCGCTTTGAATGGTGCTAGATACCAGTAATACAAATCAATAAAAGGGATATTCATTCCTCAGTTGCATTTTAGGTCACTAATCACTGCTATGCGGTCTATATCTATTTGTTGACATAAAAATCTTTGCGTGAGTAAATTTGATGTCAGAACACACGTTCTTTGAAGACATTGTAGAAAGACTTTGTGATCGGGAAGTAAAAGCCCGGTATATGTCTATATCAACGAAGCTCAAGCTTTCAATAGGAGAACGCTGTCGCATGTGTCATTTCTCTCTTTTTATACGCTCATCAAGGGACACTAAAGGCAAATATTAAGTCGGTGTTGACTGCTGAAATAGAGGTCCAGAGACTTGGTAGTGCTACTTTTGTGTCAAAAAAGTGCTCATTATGAGATAAAATCACGTTTAGGTGGTCCGCATCACCTTAGCGCACTTCAAATTTCCCACCTGAAAGTGGCCGTCTCACGTCACTGTCGCCGTGCACAACGTTGCCCGGCTTTATAGCGCGGTCGCCAACACTAGTATCAGCAAATCGAAAGTACCAGGAGCCCCACCAGCAACAACTGTCATTGCATCATTTTTAGCCATGGCCTCCGGGATGGTAGGCGTGCTTGGTTCAACTGAGCTCCGCTAGATCGCACGACCTGGCCAGTTTGACTAGGTGAAATTTGAACTTTTGAACCACTCGCGCCATTTTCCATAGTAACGTCCAGCGGTTCTTTTTTTTTTTTCATGAATCAAACAGAAACGAACAAGCAGCATTTTATTATGTCTCTCGACGCACGGAATGTTCTTAATTTCGTGCGACTAGTTTGATTACTAGTAATTATTTGTAGGTGGTAAGTTGACGTCACCGAAATCATTTTGCGAATTTCGTTATCGTGGCGCACGTGTTTTCGCGCATATACATTGTTTCTCGGCAAGTAGGGCACTGCTGTTATTATATTGTCGTTTTATACGGTACCACACGTTGAGCTTTCACTCTGTTATAAATTGTTATTTGACTTTAGTGTCGCTTTGAATCCAGCCGTAAAAACTTCGGTACCCGCGAAAAACGCCATATACCGAGTGCTGCTTAATTAGACGAGGATGGCTCGGTGAGCTGGAGCCGTGTTGCAGCGCTGACACGCTGCGATGCGTATGTATTGTCAGCTTCACTCTAAAATTGAGATGCATAAAAGGAATAAAGACAGAGAAAGAGATAGAAAGAACTAGACATGGAAAACGAAAACAGAAAGAAAGACAGGAATAATAAGAAAGTGAGAAACAAATAAAGAAAATCAGAGAGAGAATGAGAAGAAAAATAAATACTGATAGACAGAGCGAGAAAAAAATATCAATAAAGAATGAAAAAGTAGAGCAATATGTTGAACAGATACGAAGGTTGTACTAAAAGTAAGGTTCCCATATACTTTTGACAAATAGAAAACATTGTTTATTGTGAATAATTTATACATTGTTTTAAAGCTTACGCATTTTTCAATTTTTCAACATAGTCCTAATTTTTCTCGATGCATTTTTGAAGACAGTGCTCCAGCTTTTTTTTGTTCCCAAGTCAAAAAAGTCTCTCGCCAACCCGTTGAGAAAGCGCGTGTGGTCCTCTTCCACCATACCTCTGCTGAGACTTCATCGTCGCTCTTGATCAGGCACGTAGCCAGAAATTTTTATCGAGGGTAGGCACCTTCTTGATTTTGGGTAGGGCATGTGCCTCATTGAAATGGTCATTTTTCGCTCTCCATGTCAATACTAAAAAAATGAGGGGCTGGGGGGGGGGGGGGGAGGGCTTGTTGCCTCCGTGCAACAACGAGATGCCTGCACTATTTGCGGATGTGCTGAACTGGCATGTACTACTCACCATAAACCTCAGTCAGTTGCCAATGCAAATCCACGAGCTGCAAATTTTTTTGCGCTGAGAAAACGGATTACTGCTCAAACCTTGCACTAGGCTCGACAGTGGGGCAACCACAGCACACGGCTGCAGATTGACTGATATGTGGGGTTTAACGTCCCAAAACCATCATATGAGTATTAAAGAAGCCGTAGTGGAGGGCTCCAGAAATTTAGATCAACTGGGATTCTTTAACGTGCACCCAAATCTGAGTACACGAGCCTACAGCATTTTCGCTTCCATCGATAACGCAGCCGCCGCAGCCGGGATGCGATCCCGCAACCTGCGGGTCAGCAGCCAAGTACCTTAGCCACTAGACCACTGCGGCGGGGCTAAGTAGTGATGTTACGGAACTGGCACGTTGCAGTGAAGGATTTAATTTTCACTCGTGCCTTGATTGTAGCCAACAATCAGATAACCTCCTTCTAGTTATTTCTATCCGATTAAAGTCTTTTTTGCCCCCCCCCCCAAGTCCCTAATTCCCAGGGCTTTGGAAAATTCTGCACCGTCATCCTGAACTATAGGGCGAAACCCTTTACGGAACATTATCAAGAGTTCGGCAGTTTCCTCCTCATCTCCTCATGCACTGCATACTGTGTCTACCCCTTCGTATTTGGCCCGATAAGTATTGGTTCGCAATAATCCCGTCCGGGCCTCAAACAGTAGAGAACTACCCCAAGAATTATCACAGATCCTTTCCTTGCCAATTTCTTGCTTAAAAGTTCGATAGAGCTCTAGTGCCGACTTATAATAATGCCTACTCTCCCCATACCGGTCTCCGTTTCCTTCACCTTCTTCTTAACTGATAGTTATTTCTGGTTTGGCCCCCTGTTGTTTTCTAAGTATTTACCCGCCAATTTTCTGGTTCGCTTCCTCTGTTTTGTAGTGAAATTCCTCATGTACAAATAGCTGAAAACCTTACTAGCCCAACGCTTCTGCCCCATTTCTCTCAATCGCTTCTAAAATTTTATCTTGCTGCTAGCTTCCCTGCTCTCAAATGATGTCCATCCCATATCACCTTGTACTCCCTGATTTGGTGTATTCCCGTGAGCTCCTAAAGCAAGCCTACCTATCCCACGTTGCTTAATTTCTAATCTTGCTTGAACCTCTGATCTCATGCCCAAGACTGCATTGCTGAACGTCAGACCAGGAGCCATGACCCTTTTCCAAATTCCTCTCACAACATCATACCTATTGCAATTCCACAGTGCCCTATTTTTCATCACCGCTGCATTCCTGTTACCTTTAGTCGTTACGTATGTTTCGTGTTCCCTTAGGTTCTCGGTCCCATTGCTTATCCATACGCCCAGATATTTGTATTTATCCGTTATCTCTAGCGTGACCTCCTGTATACCAAGCTCACTATATACCTTCATCATCCTTAAATATCATGACTGCTGATTTTCTTCATAACGAATCTCAAATCTAACATATATCCTTCATTACCGCAGATGTCCATCAATCTCTGCAAATCTTCCTTGTTGTTGGTCATCAGCACTATATCATCTGCACACATCAATACCCGTAGTGCTTGTTCAATGAGTTTTCCTTGTCTCGCGAAAGAGAGGCAGAAGCCAAGTCTACTCCCATTTAATTTAGCCTCTAATCCTTGTAGGTACATCATGAATAACAAGGGTGACAGAGCACACTCTTGCCTAAGCCAGAGTTTTATCTCTGTGGGCTCGGATACCTGTTTTTCCCATTTTATAACTACCTCGCTACTTTTATAGATATCATTTAAGAGATTACTCCATTTTTCACACCTACTGTGTCCGGTATTCCCTACAAGTCCTCTTGAACCATGTTATATGTACACTTCCTTGATATCCAAAAATGCTAGCCACAGGACCTGTGTTCCTTTTATGCTATTTCAATGCACTGCGTCAGTGAAAACAGATTGTCTTCCAACCTCCTTTGTTTCCGAAACCCATTTTGCAGTTCCCCCAGCGTCCCCTCATCCTCTATCCATGCCGGAAGTCTTCCCTTTATAATCTGCATCACCAGCCTCTAGACCACTGATGTCACTGTTATAGGACGGTAGTTGTTTATGTAAGCTTGGTCTCCCTTGCCTTTATAGATCATTCTCATTCTGCTGAGTTTTCATCCATGAGGGACTTCACCATCAATTATTGTTTTGCTCGCTGTCTCTCTCAAAGTCTGCTTAGACTTTGGACCTAATTTCTTTATCACCATAAATGGGTGGAGTCAGGGCCTGTTGAAAGTGGCGTAGCCAGGGGGAGGTTCAAATCCCCCACCGAATTTTTTTGCGCTACCCCCCCCCCTCCGCGCCACTTACCAACCTTTTGCTTTGTCGCTTCGCGCTGACATGATTTAAAAACTAAGCAGTGCAACTGTCACAAAAATAATTCCTAGGCGCTTTTACAGTGAATAATGTCTGCATGCAAAAAAGAAAACGTGTCGCAGTGTTTGCCAAGGCTTTGACACTTTTTTAATGAAAAAAATGTGTATAGTACAGAAGCAGGTCCCAAAGTGACAACTGTCAGGGGGACCTCCTGTTAGAACAAGTAAAAATAACGTAAACAAAGACTGACAACTAAAAAACCGTAAGAAACCATTTCAATATAACAAACTAGCACTTGTTTTAAATATTTACCAAGGAATATACATGCATAATGAGCATACACACATAAATATAAATATATTTAAACCAATACATATATAAATGCACAAATGCGATCAGGTGATGCGTGTGGTTGGTAAAAATTGTTGATGGAAGTGTAAAATGTATTGATGGAAGCGAATTTTAGAATGAAATTGCAGTGAACAATGCTGTCTTTTTACTGTAGTTAGTGTTTACTTTTGAAGCAGAATATTGCTATTTTCAGAAAACTGTGTGGTATTGTGGTATTATTATTGAGAAGATGTGTTAGGGAAAGTATGTCAGTTGGAATGTCACCTGTTCTGCTTCTGAATAATAAAACACCTAGTTTGAGTTGAAAAATCGAGGTGATAGGTAAAATTTTGAGAGTGCTAAAAAAAGGGTGCTGCTGGCGCTGTGTTAACTATGAGTGATGAAAAGAATTGCTCTTTTCTGAAGGTGAATTATGGATGCCAGATAAGTGGTGTACGTGTTGGCACAGGATAAAATGTAGTAATTAAGGTGACTGTAAATAAATGCATAGCAAAGTGATTTGAGAATTCGTTGCTGAAAGCAATGTCTTGAGCGAATGTGTATGCGGATACCACAAGCAGTCTTCTTGACAATATAGTTTTTTATGAAAGTTAAACTTAGGGTGAGGATCTAATGTTACGCCTAGAAAAGTAACAAACTCTGACGGGGTAATGACACAGTTATCTATGTGTATTTCCGGCATTATTGTCACGTTTTTTATGTGAGTGAAATAATATGAAAGTTGTTTTAATAGGGTTGATGTTCAATAAGTTGTTATTGCACCATGAAACAAGATTCCCGACATCTGTGTTTAAATTTGATAGCATATTGGTGAGATCTTTGCCACTGGAAAATATTGTAGTATCATCAGCATAAAGGATGCAGTCATAAAAAGTAAGCGATGATGGTAATTCATTAAGGTGAATGAGAAATAACAGATGCCCCGAAATTGGGCCTTGCGGAATTCCCTAGTTAGTTGTCGTTGGAAAGGATAAAACACCGCAGCAGTTCACAACTTGGGTCCTGTTAGCAAGGTAACTTTTTAGAAGGGCTAAAGTAGGCTCACAAATTCTCAGGGATTTAAGTTTAGCAATCAAGATGGAGTGGTTAACGGTAGCAAACGCTTTAGTTAAGTCAATAAATACCGCCCCTGCCCATAGACCTTTATCTATAAACTGTTTTAAGCTATCAGGTTGTTTATTAGTGCTGATTCCGTCGACAGCTTAGCAAGAAAACCAAACTGCTTAGGCGACAAAAGAATAAATTTTGTTGATAGTTTGAAAGGCGATGAACAATGATCCTCTCAATAACCTTACTAAAGAATGGGAGTATTGGTATTGGGTGATAATTAGAGAAAGCTTTTTGGTCTCCCTATTTAAATATAGGTGTTACGCTTCCTTGTTTGAGAATAGTAGGTAAAACGCCAGAACAAAATGCGGTGTTCATAAGATCTGAAAGCACAGATGAGAAATCGGCGGCAAAAAGTTTGATTTTAGAAGGATAAATGTAATCTAGGCCACATACTGTTGTCTTCAAACTTTTTATAGTGCGTAAAACTTCATCAGGTGATGTGGATGTCAAGAAAAGTAAGACGAGCGAAGCAATTAAGACAAGGTAATGACAGTCGATACAGAGTTGTTGCATAATGATTCGATTGTTGCATTAAATTCTTGTAATCACGAGTTTTATTGTTCAGCAGCATGGCAAACAGTACAAGAATAAGGAACTTAAAGCTGAAAAAATATGCGACGAATTAAAAATATTTATATTGATTCGCTTTATCTGCTCGTCCCTTTACATTGGCATGGCTGAAAGCAAGGACACACTGAGCGATTTATGCAACTAGTGACATAACGCACAACAAGAAATGCACAGAATGAAAAAACATGCGTGGACGCGAACATGTTATTATGCAATATTAAGAACAATATGCACAGTAAATATAATTTTTTATAAAAAATGAAATAAACTCTGTGCAAGCAATATTTCACGCAAAGAACAGACACATATGACACAGCGGAATACTTACTATTGGTTATCTTCTTCAGTTGACACAAAGATTATCCTGCGCATTACATGTCATATTATATGTCACATATTTTACCCAAAATTTACGAGAATTGTTACATGCAAACTTGGCTTGTTTCATTGCCACTCAGATCTTTTGTATCCGCGAACCACGTCTGCAAGGGAAAGGTGCCACCGAAAATCAAGGAGTTGGCAATGGGAGAAAACCGAATCACTCTGACACGGTGCACTTAAAGTTATTTTCAGCAATATATCTCAATCAGTTGAACTTGCGCTCTTACAGTTGGACGAAACGTAGTGCATAATCAGTTTACCCAAACCGTCTTTTTTTACTATACCCGCCATGATGGTCCAGTGGTTATGTTGCTCCATTGCTGATCTTAGGTCGAGGAATTGAATCCCTGTCGTATTTTTGATGTAGACGAAAATGCGTGAGGCCCGTATACTTTGATTTAGGTGCATGTTAAAGATCCAAAGTGGTCAAATTTCCCGAACGCCCTACTATGGCGTCTCTAATATTCTTATTGTGGTCCTCATATTCGTCCCTCATGATCACTTTGTCGCCCGCAGAAGATCACAGTGTCTATGATGGAGATCAGTTTTTTTTTCTGTTTAACTCATTTTGTGCTTGCGCTGATGACTCCACCTTTTCAGCGATTGACTCACCTTTTAGTGCATCTAGAAAATTTTTCGCGTAGAGAGGCGTTCTTGTGGTAGTCACGCTCATTTTGGCTTCTGAAATTGTCGAGTGCCTTCTTCCGACGTGTGAATGGAGGGGTCACCAAGCTTGCACCAAGAACTTGGTGAGTTCCCTTGCCTAAACTTTTTGGTGAGTTCCCTTGCCTAAACTTTGCCAAGACATTGTGCCTAAAAAGCACAATGTCTTGCTCCCTCATCATACTTGGAATACACCAGCAGCCAAGAAAAGATTTCTTACCAGTGAGGTTGGAACTTCAGTTTGCCCTTACTAAGGGAAAGCTGCACGTAGTGAGCGCATGGTTTACATGTCGTCATTTGCAAACGTCGTTCTCGTCGTGCTGTATCTCCTGGTGTTTTGGCCCGTTAAAAACGTAAGGATCAATGTTGACAGGAATCGTGGTTTCGGTGGATGCATCATACTCCGATCGGTTTTCAGGAGTTTTCTCTGCACACTAGTCGTATTCAGGCAGTGCAGAACTAACAGTTGAGAACCGTTTCCTTGGCTGCTGTAGCTTTTTCGCCAGTTGTATGTTCATTCAGAGCAGCTTCACCTTTCGAGAAATAATCATCAAGCTTTACCTTAGGGCGTTTCGGCGCCGCTATCGAGTCTCATAGAGGGGTGATGATTGACACAGAACACAAACTACTCAGCAATACGTGTAGGCAGCGTATTTCAATGGGATGACTTCACATTGCAAGGAAGCAATGCGTTCAGCAAAGTTTGGGCAGTGACACTGAATGCGAGGAACGAGATCTTTACCGACAATTGATATCATTGATATGTGGGGTTTAACGTCCCAAAACCACCATATGATTATGAGAGACGCCGTAGTGGATGGCTCCGGAAATTTCGACCACCTGGAGTTATTTAACGTGCAAACAAATCTGAGCACACGGGCCTACAACATTTTCGCCTCCATCAGAAATGCAGCGGCCGCAGCCGGTATCCGAACCCGTGACCTGCGGGTCAGCAGCCGAGTAGTTTAGCCAATAGACTACCGCGGCGGGGCAACTTTACCGGCGGTACATGTCGGCTGGTAATAATCCGCCTTAAACACTAGCTCTCGTTTTTCCCCTGACGGAAAGATTCACCGGTATAAATATTCCTCCACTTCCTTTCAGGTGCTGGCAAGATCTCGCGCGCCCGAGTATCTTACTCTGAGCGCGAAAGGTCGCGTGTTTGTGATTGCGCCTATTTACAGAAGGCTGGTGGGTTCTATTGCGTTGTGGTGTCATACCAAAAACGTGAATGAACGCGAAAGTGTTGATTCGAGCAGTGAAGTTTCAGCACCTCGCATCAGAATACCTGGAACACACAACCGACAGGCACGGATGGTGCACAGTACAGTGTAAGTAAACTTGTGTTGCATGCACTGGCAGTTATGGTTGGAGTTCACGCGTTCTGAGAAATAGATTATGGTGCACTATGCTCTGAAGAAGATCGGAGTTCTTTACTTCATCTCTAGTGAACCGATCACTCGAGATTTTGCGTGGTACGAGGCTGCTCCTGTTCGCAACGGCGTAAGTGCATGCTGCAAACATGAATGCACGAACCAGTTAGAACAGTGTACACATGGAATGTCCATGCTGCGCAGTGAAATATTCTGTATAGGTCTGAATCTGTTAACGTAAAAAGAAATGACGGCTGCACGCTTGGAAACAACGGAATAAACTTTGCTGCAACGCTATCGTTTCAAGGAGCAGAACGACGTAAGCTACGAAAAAAGAAAAAAAAATGTGAACATTGCGCGTTTTAGTGCATGTTTAAGTTTTCTAGCACATATACGAAGCGGACAACTTATTTCTATGTGATTAGGTATTGTATGGTCTCAGGTGCATTTTGATTTAGTGTAGTGAACATTTCTCAACAATGATTACCAAGATTACACGATAAAACCTCTGCGATTGCATGGACTACTTCATTGATATCAAAGGCACAGTGCAACTGTAATGTCAACCATGGTTGTGAGAAAGTCTGCCTGAAAAGTAACGCGTGCGAAATCGTGTTGCCAACGTGCAGCAGAAATTACAAAAAAATACTTATTGCGTATACCAATTAAGCATGCGAGGATACGCCCAGTAAAGTAAAAAAAAATGTTGACTAAAAGTTATCACTGTGGCAGGGCTGCTTGACATATGGAGCTCAACATAAAAATCATTCTCATAGGCATGCAGTCATTCTCATTTCACGCTGTAAGTGGAGCCGCCCTTGACTTGTGAAACGCACTTCGCGCCGACGAGGAATACGCCATCTACGCTTAAAAGAGATTAAGGATTAACGATGTCTTCTCCGATCGGGCGGGTCGTCGCAGTGATGCGTTTTCGAGGACTAGTTCATTCATTGGTGTGACGAGAAGCCGTTGGTTGAAACGACCACTGTACCGGTCGTTTACTTTGTGTTTCACTGCTATTACTTTTGCTTGCTCTCTTTACAAGCATATACGCATGGGAATTGGGGACAGGAGAGGGGGGGGGGGGAGTTTCATGGCTTTGATATGCATGTTCACACACAATATTCTCAGTATACCACCTAAAATGATGCCACAAAGAAAAGCTGATGCCTGTACCCCCCCCCCCCCCCAGTTAAGTCGTTGTGAAACCCCCCCCCCCCCCCGTAAAAAATTTCTGGCTACGCTCCTGACTGTTGATGTACTACTAGGAACTCTCTTCTCAGCCCTTTCCCACTCTCGTGGTGAAAATGGAGCCACTACACCACTTGATCTATCTTAGCCTGTTGAGGTGCATAAGGTGCTTCCTTGTAGAATTTTTTCTATCATCCTTGTTCTTATATATTTAATAGCTTCGTGCCCTTCTAGCCTAACACCTTGAGCTGTATTTATAAACCTTTGCTCTAGGCTTGTCTCATTTCTTAGGTTGTTTACATGATTCCAAAATTTTGGAACTGCCCTTATATTCTTTTTATGTACTTCTGCCAGCCACTGAGCCTCCTTTCTTCTAATCTTTTCGTTGATCAAAAGGATGCTTCCCTTCTACAGCTTAGAAAGATCTCCCATTTTCTTCATCTTCTGTCGGTTCAGCCCGCTGCTTAGCATGTCTGTGTTTCCTAGAGGCTTCCTGACATTTTTCTATGGCTCTCTAAACTTCCTCATCTCACCAACTCCTGGGTTTGTGTCTCCTTTTCCGGGTTGACTTGTCACGTGCCTTAGCAAGCTCTAGCTCAAATAGTCTAATTAGATTCGTGTACGTCCACACTGTTTTATTTTCTCAGTGATTACTTCCTCAGTTTGTTTAGTAGCTATTTCTATTTGCCTTTCTGAATAAAAATTCTCCTGTTGTTGATCATTTTGTCTCCTTTTCACTTTGATTGCTCTTCCAAAACTTAGCTTGATGCGTTTATGATCAGTGATCGCTACCCAGACTTCTGGAGCCACATTCATCTATGTGCATTCCCCTGAGTCTATCATACATCCTATGTGACATCAGTGCGTAATCTATCGTCGACTACAGCCATCCTACCACCCATGTTATTTGCCCTTCACACTTCTCAGTACTGTTGCAAATGATCAAATCATGCCTTTCACACATATCCATGATAATTTTGCCTGTTGGTTCAGTATACCCATCTATATATTTTATGTGCGCATTCATATCTCCTAGTATAATTATCCCTCACTCCCCTGCTAATCCCTCAATGTCGTTTGTTATACACTCCACCACTGCCTAGTTTTCCTCTTCTGGCCTTTGCACCAGTCCACAAGTACACCAAACCAAGGAGCGCCATCTGCCCAGCTACTTGCCCGTTTAACTCAAAATGTTCCTTGCATCCTTGCTTGACCTTCTGTTCTATTGCAATATTCCTATACGTAGTCCATATTGCAAGGTGGTTGCTCCATGTTCCGAAGATGTGTCTCCACAACCCCATGTACCATCAGCACCTCCTGCCTTAACTGCTCTTCTATATCCTCCCACTTTCACCTATTCCTGCCACCCTGCATGTTAATATAGTCTACAGCTAATTTAGCTCAGTCCTTGTGCTTACGTCGATTTCTTCTCCCACGGACCCTAAGGGCCTTGAATATTGGTGCCCCTTTGGAACCATCTTTGGCTACACTGTTGGCCTCAGGGCTCTGGGTACCCCTAAAAAAGTTGTGACTTGATGACCCACCCTATTACCAACTCTCCTGCCCGCCGCATCACAGAAATGATTGCCCTGTGCAAAGGGGCGAATGCTGGGCTCATACACGTCTTGGTGCCAGTGTTGCAAAGGGCGCACCTAGCGGAAAACAACAGAAGCGCGGCGTCGCGGTTGTTTGCTTGTTCCACATTACCTTTTTCCTTCCTTCGTGTTCCACATGCTGCATGGACGCGATTTCATTTTCATTCAGCGGAACTAATAATCGCGCTCCGTTTTTACAGGAATGATCGCATAATAGTTTAGCCGAGCAGCATCGGTAACTTGCTGCACGTAAACAACGACGCTTGCTGACTGCTTTTACTTTCATAACGAGAGCATCTTGCGCTCGCAGAGGCATGAGTGCCGAGGCCAGAGCTGGTGATGGTCGACAGAGTTTACTAGAATCTGCGGACAATCCCGCTTATCCAAAATCCATGCCTCTGTGCAGTCTCGTGGAAGACGGCCTATACCTCGGTGGACGAGATGCTGCTGAAGATGAGGAGCTGATCCAAGGTTTCGGTATCACTCACGTTCTAACGGTGGACACATATCAGCTCACGTTCGAGGGAAATGTCGTCTGCTTGTACCTCTACGCCGAAGACAGGGCCGAAGAGGACTTGCTGAGTCGCTTTCATGAGGCCTGTGATTTTATCGAAAAGGGGCAACAGAGTGGCGCGTGCTTAGTGCACTGGTGAGTCGGCCTCTTGTTTACTTCTTGGCGTGTTTACTGCGCACACGTTACCTCGTGGTGACTAGATGACTTCGTACTGTTCGCTCTTTCCAGTCGCTTCGGTGTCTCCAGGAGTGCCACGTTGGTTGCCGCTCATCTTATGCGAAAGTATGCCTTAGGGTATGCTGAAGCGCTGCACAAACTGAAGGAAAGGCGCTCCTGCATTGGGTATGTGACGGGAAATTGGACGGTTTTGTGTCCCTTACCCCGTTATTCTTTAGTATTTTTTTTCGTTCTGTGGAAGGAAAATGCTTGTTTTGTTTTATTTGCACGCGCAATGCAAAATATTACTTGTATTGGTCAATTCGCATTATGTGTTTGATGTTGCACAATGTGGAGTGGAAGCAATTATACACTGCTAATTGTGTAACAACATAAGGTTCAGCACTGTTAGCAGCACACTTTTCTCTGCAAATAGTAGTTAATTCAAGGTTTCGAAATAGCGTGAAAATTTTCTGCGTTTGTCTCGGGTTGTAGCCGGTGGTGAGTGTGGCAACAGTTTATTGATGTGGCTACACATAGCTCTGAGTTAATGATATGGACTGACATGTTTGTACAATTGTGCCTGACTATGGTCACCATTGAGACATGTGCACTGTCCAAAATATTATGTAGTGCATGCTTTTCATTAATTATATCAGGGGTTTGAAAGTCAGAAAGGAGTGTAATTTTAAGGCCTTGTTTTGATAGTTAGACTTAATAATGAAAACTAATGGACAATGATTCCAAGGAAAGCATAGGGGATGTTGATGCCTTCAGGTAGTATGTGAGGAATCATTGATCATCTGCCAGCTCGTAATAAGGTCACGTGCTACGTGACGCCAACAGGCAAATGTGTTCCACATGCTTTAATGGCTACAGGATGCGATAACTCAGGCTCCCACGTTTAAATGCACATATATACCTTATAAACGGATGGAGAGATGACCGCCACCCTAGCTCAGTGGTTGAGCATCGGATGCATTATTTGAAGGTTTAGGTTCAATCCCTGCTAGGGGCAAGTTAGCTTTTCATTCACTTTTCTTTCTTCACATTTATATTACAATTACATCTAATAATGCCGCTATGCATTCCTTGACATCATTGTCTGTTAGATCTCATTAATATTGGTTTGAAAGTATGCACTCCAACTTTTACAGTGTTGATTATATTCCTTTGTTGGTCAATTGCATGTACAGGCAGTTATGGTTACTATGACTGCTATCTAGCCACAGTAGCCTTCCACACTTGTAATTACAGTGCAATGCATACTGTACTTCTTTTTAGTTGCTGCATTCACGTGCTCGTAAGCTGCCAATTACCTGAAGTTATGTAGCAACACGCCCTCAGTTCTAAGAGGCACTTTGCTACATGCACAGTCTAAGCCCGAGAAGTGCCAACACTTCTCAGTTTTATACCAAAGTCAAATAATGTTTGCAGCATTCCAACAATCAGCTGAAGTTATATTGTGTTAATATGAGTAAAAGAAGACTTGTATTCTAGGAGTTATTATTTTCTTGTCAACAATTATATAGCTTGGCTGTATTTGTCATTTTTAGTTTTAAAAACAGCAGTGCTAAATGAGGACCATATGAACAAAAGGCTACTTCTGCAAGACAACAGTGGGTTTACTTAGCAGTGCTAGCTTACTGTAAAGTAAGTATAAAAATACAATAGTCTTGTGACCCTTATTGATATTACATAGCCATTTTAGTTTGCGAGGCCTCTACTGGCCACATTTGTGTTATCATCACATTACCATGCATATCAGAAAACCAGGCACAGGCAAAATATTCTTAAATTTGGTATGCTAATTGCAATGATACTGTAGTGTAAATCGTAAGGCATTACCATACAATTTACACTTAAGAAACTGTATCATAGCTTATCGAGCATGCAGCCCTTTTTAATAATGTCTTGTGCACACATTCACTTAAAAAATCAGAAGCACAATGTGCTTGTGAAATTGGTCAAATATCATCCGTCATCACCATACAAAAATGAATAGTGACCCATTTTTAGAAATCTCAGTCTCAATACACCTTTGTAAGCAGAACTTGAATTTTCCCATTGGGTTGGACTAGCTAGCTCCTCCAATAAAAAAAGCCTTATTTCAATAATTACTACATTAATGTTTTTCATCTTCTGTATACTGAAATGAAGCGATAAAGGTAGCAAACAAATATCACAGTTCCTTTGTTTTTTAATTTTTGTGCACATTTCATGAGCCACCCATACAATGGATGTGATAAAAAAGAAAAAGTTTAGAGAGGGTTTCAACCCCTCTTGCTACACTGATATTATATAGCTATTAAATGAATGTGTGCCCTGCTGCTCACTGAAGGTGTGATTCCTTGGATTGCTTGAATTTTATTCTGCAGACCAAATGCAGGCTTTGTAGCCCAGCTGAAGCTGTTCCAGAAAATGGGATACAAAGTAGACAAAGCAGATTTGCAATTCAGGCTTTTTGTTCTGGAGCGGCTTTCTCATTTGGCCAAGAAAGGTAGGTTGGATTCTTATTAAGTTGAAGAATCTTTTGTGATGATCTCTGTTTTGGCATTATCAAGGGTTTTTAAACCGTGGCTGTCTCAACCTGGAGCCAATGTTATGAAAAGGCAAGCCTCTTGAAGAAACATTTGCTTGAGCCATGCCTTGCTTGACTATTGCCAACGATTTCTCCATCCTCCTATAAAACCTCTGTTTTATTTGGATGCTTGTATAGGCATTATACACAGATGCAGAAGCTTTCACAATGATTCTGAGGAAAAGTGGTGGTGTGCTTCATTCATTTTTTTCTGTTATCTGTATAATACAGTTATGTAGCTTAGCATTTAAGCTTTATTTATGTAGGCCTCACTTGTGAAGATACTGGGATGGCAGTTCCTTCATGTTAGAGTTTCCTCAACATCTAATATACTAGGCTCTCTGCTATTACAGGAAGTTCCCCATTAATAGTGTGTCATGTTAATCTCACTTTCTTTTCTGAAATACCAGTGTCCTTCAATACTTTGCGACTGCTCACGAAACTCCATCATAACACTATGGGAGGGCTTGATATACTGCCCTCAGTTGCTGTGCAGCAGTTTTTCATAGCTAGAAGGCGACACTATAAGCATTCTAGGCACTATAATAGAGGGCCGTGAACATTTTAAAGTGGATGCTCATAGCATACATCGGAGAAAAATGGAAGGCAACCACTGACTGCGGCTTCCAGAGTGGTGAGCACCATAAGTAGGGTCGTGGTGGAGTGTTGCTGTGTGTGGTTGTATCTGTTTCACTTTAGCAGGTCTTTCTATGTGGTCACATTGATATTCATTAATTTGTCACAGGGTTGCACACTTGCTGTGCAAGGCTGCCATTCCATATATAAAGGCATTGATAAAAAAGTCTTCTTATTCTGTGCACCAAGTGACGCAGAACTACGCTACATATATGGAGAGCCATCCCATTGCAAGAGACTGCCTGATTTTAAATTGAACTGAAGTACCTTTGCTCCTGCTGTAGGCATTTTGATTGTGAAGATATTTTTGCAGTATCGGCCTTGAATTCATGGACACTGTGACACTAAATGTGTATGGACAAAAAAAATAAAATAAAAATACCAGTCATGCAGGTACAAACTGGTCAGTGTTACAAAATGTGTATGCAACACGTAAATGAAATAACTTTTGCTTGCAAACTCTAAATGTTTCTAAGATATATCAGCATATGCAGTTCACAGCTGCTTCTACAATTAGCGCCATGGCGGCTTCATGTTCAGACTGGCTTTGCATGCACAAAAATTTTCTTTTACCACATGCTATGCACCAGGTTAAACAGGGAATTCGCAAGAGACTTCTGATAGAGCCCACCATAACCTCTTGCGCAAGCAATGTTAATCTGTGGGTTGACTAGACTTATTCATGGGGCGGTGGTATCCAGAAGCACAGCTATAGCTGTGAGCACCAGTGAAATTGCATCATTTGCAGGGCACCCATGGTCAAATCATTGCTAACAATTGATTGCTTTAGCTAGTGAACATTTAGCATGCTATGTTACTTGTTCAACACTCACCACTACTGTGTTCAATCGGCAAATACTGTAAAAGAAATTTTGTCAAAATGTTTTTAGTGGTAAACATGTACGTGCACCCAGAACTGCCCTTCCAAATGTGGCAGATTTGTGACCTTCTATTCATGGTGGTGCCTGTGATGTCCGCTTTTATCTCTGTATGAAACATTGACAAGCGTTTCATGACCAGAAGAAAAGGAATAATTTAAAAGCAACCATTCTAAATAATTACAGAGTATTTTTCCTCTATGGTAGAATGGCCCTGTAGATCTAACTTGCCAAATTAGTTTCCTGACCAAGAACAGTAGACTCCTATTAAACGAAACTCTCTTAAAGGAAATTGCTGCTTAAATGGAACAACTGCCCGTAATATGTTTGGTTTCGTATTTGAATATTATACCCCTGTTTATCTCTCAATAAACGAAACTCCCCTTAAAAAAACACAATTTCCTGGTCCGTTCAGGTTTCATTTAAAAGAAGTCTACTGAATTTATTTTTGTGGCAAATAATTTATTGTAAGTGAAGAGGTTTGTATTCATGTGTAAACATGTTATTTTTTGTGTATTAAAGGTGTCTTCCTTGCTTACTGAGGATCTTCCCTGTTGCAGCTGGCTCATTTTATGCTGTACCGTGCGAAGTGAAAAGCTTTTGGACTGATCAAGACAGGTCCAGTGGGGAATGCTTAAGGTGCAGGAAATGTAGGTCAGTACCTATAGTGGCAGTGTTTTAGGTTCTTTTGTGTCTGTGTAGTACATTGCACCGTTTGTGTAAACTGTGGGTGTTTTGACACTCAGATGATATTGCACTTACGTAGAGGAGGTGGTCGTGTCTATCTGCTCTCACCACCTTGTATTATAATAAAGGGGTAGTGACACCTTTTTTCGGAGATGAGTTTAGTTTGATATTAAAGTCAATTCTCTAGTGGCGCACCTACCGACATCGACACTAACTCAACATCAGGCTACAGTACTAATTCTGCTGACTTCACGCAGCAATCTGGCAAGTTGTGATGACGTCAGACACCAAAACATAAAAAATGGCAGCTTGCGCATTACCTTCTCAATTGCCTACTTGTGTCGTGCGGTCGCTATCATCCAGCGTACCTGTGAAGTGAGCTAGCGGAACCTGGAATAGTGTACGTGCACGGGAATACGCTTATCAGAAACAAATAATTGTTTGATTTCGAATTTGTCATCATGGTGCCAATATTTTGCTCTGTGAAGTGTTTTGCCAGTGAAACTGGGGACAATAATTTCAAGTTCGAACAATTCCTATGTGATCTGGCTCTGGGAAAAGCGTGGGTCGACTTCGTGCACCGCGACCGAAGTGGAGACTAGACGCCCACCAAGTGGAGTTTACTCTGTTCGCTGCACTTCACTCCGGACGTGTACACATGCAACATGCAGTTACTGACTGAGTTCGCGTTGTTCACGAAGAACCTGCGTCCTAATGTGATGCCATTCTAAAGTTGCACGCAGTAGATGAAGCAGACGATTGGACAAGCTATGCGCGGACCAGGTTACACCACAAAAACATGCGCGTGCACGTACTACGGCCTGCTTGCGCTGCTCATACCATGTCATAACGCCAGGGTACAGTGGGAACTGAAACTAACATTTAAAAGCATTTGGTAATTAATTTTGCAGGGTGCACTCACGCTTACCGGTACATTTACAATGCTCTCGGGGCCCCGCAGGGGCGCCTGCGCAAGTAGGCGTTTTGGTGTGTAGCGACACCACGGACCCGAGCTAACGGGGGAGTTTCTACTCCCTCCCACGCCTAGCCGTGCGTGGCTTTGCCGTGTCCGGGGAAAAGGGGATCCTGGGGGTTGAGCCGAAGCTTGGTGATTGGACCATTAAGGCCCCCCGGCAGAGCCAACACACCCCTTTGGCCCCGGCTTCACGTAGACGGCACCCCTGGGCTGACCCACCCAGGGGAAATCGGCAGTCGCCTTTTCCTATCTCTCTCTCCCTACATCTTCGTCTTTCTTACTTTTTTAGCTTTCCTGTCAACTTCTCTCTTCTGCCTACTTCCAATTTTCTCGGCGGCAAGGGTTAACCCTGTGCAAATAGCCTACCTTGGCCAAGGCGCATTGGGTTATAGCAGAGTTGTTCGGCTGACGTCTGCAAGCTTTCAGCATCCGCAAACTTGCAGCGTCCCCTCGTTGGGCTCCGTGGTGGGTGGCCGCCAACGCTGCTGAACAACATACAATTAGCATGCACAAAGCATTCCCTTTACTTAGTGATCGTGCCTCCTCAAAGCGGGTACTCACCGAAGATATCAATTTTTTCATCCGGCCAAGACAAATCTTTCCTCATTTCCACGTTATACACTGCGAAAAAACTAACAAGCAAGCCAGAACTGTATCCCCCTTCGTAGTGGCTAGGTGCTTAACCGAAACTCTCGGTGCCGGGTACACGGTTACCAAAATGGCCAGCGGAGATCTACTTCTTGAGATACGTGACAAAGACCAATTCGATAAACTCACAACGTTTGGAGACACACCCATCAGTATTACGCCACACAGGTTCATGAACTCATCTCACGGGGTCGTATCGGACGCAGATTTGCTTGACCTGACCAAAGCTGAACTTCCGGAAGGATGGAAGAGCCAGAATGTGATAAACGTACAGCGTATTAAGATAAGGAGAGATCAAAAGGAAATACCAACCAAACACTTAGTACTGACCTTTGCTTCGAGCGATTCGCCGGAAACCATTCAGACTAGGTATACAAAGACATCCGTGAGGCCATATATTCCCAACCCCCGCCGTTGCTTCCAATGTCAGAGATATGGCCATGGCTCGCAAAGCTGTCGTGGCCGGAAAACTTGTGCTCTGTGTCGAGTCGTGGGCCATGCGTCCGACAACTGCGAAGCACCTGCACACTGTGTGAACTGTGGCGGTAATCATGCCGCGTACTCACGTTCCTGTTCTTTCTGGAAAAAAGAAAAAGAGATCATCACTCTAAAGATAAAAGAAAACATTACATTTAAAGAAGCAAGAAAGAGAGTCTCACCATTTTATGGCCCCACATATGCTGATGCGGCGCGCCAGGGGGAAGTGTCGCACCAGCTCTCGCCACTCCTTCGGCCTGCGCAGAGCGAGCCATTGGCTGTGGCGCCTGCCCCCAAGGCGGCAGTAGTTGAGTCTACTCCGCCTACTATTGAACAGAGACCAGAGGCTCCAGGGTCCTCGGGTCTCAAGGCCTCACCTCGCCAGGCGAGGCCCAAGCTTCAAAAAACCAGGCCAAAAGAGTGGCACGGCTCTCTGGAGCGCGCCAAGAGAACTAAAAAGCTCATAACAGGGCCTGGTAATAGCCCTGTTACTTGAGCTCGACCTTTCAGCTTAAGGGGGGACATGGGTCTTGAAACAATTTCGCTTACTTTTTAAGCAAACGTAACGAAACTTGCCAGTCTTGTTGCTTTTTTTCTGCTGATTTGAAATATGCAATTATTTTTTCCATCAGCCAATTAGTTCTCAAGATAATTAGAGGTAATCCGCCATGTTTTTCCTTAACAATAGAAAAAAAAGTATTCAACAAAAAACTATAATCTGCATATGTCAGATACTAGAAACACTGGTGATTGCAACATAGCAAGCAGTTTTTTGATTAATTGCTTGTAAGAGATTTTACAGCTATCTGAACTTGAGCACTTGAAATAGTGCCACCAGTCACCCAGAAATAAAGCAAATTTAAAATTTGCTCGAAAGAAATTTCAAAAATCTGTTTGCTACATTTCAAACACCACCCCATTGGCTTTGTCCTAAAAAAAGAATTATAGCTCTATCTACCCGCAGTGCTGAGATATTGCTTCGGCAAGCTTGCAAGAAGTCAGAAATTCAGCTTTTGAGAAAATGAGCAAAAACACAAAACGTAAAATTTAATGAGAAACAGCAGGAAATATTTACATGCTTACACTAGCAAGTGCCTAGTATCCACCAGGAACATAGTCCTTTTGACCTTTGTCAACTCTGTGGCGCTTTCCCAGGGCCTGCTTCACATTTTCAGCCGACACATGCTTTCGAGCAGATGCGGTCATCCTCCGCTTGTCCTTCTCTGCCAGGCGTTTCGAGTTTTGCCGGTCAGGGGTCAGGCTGAGCTTTTTGAGGATGCCTGTTGCAGCTCTTGTGTAGCCAGCATTGAACTTCATGACGGCCTCACCGACAGCAGCCTCAACAGTAAACAGTGAAGCGTGCCGCTCCTTTGGTGCAAGCGTCCAGATCATGGCGTGCAAGCTTTCATTGTTATTCTGCGTCTTGCCACGCTGGCACCGCTCCAGCAGCTTCCTATCCGATAAGCGCTCGTAGACAGGCAGCAACGCTTCACACACATGGGCGGGCAAGCTGTAGCGGTGCTTTGGCGGCGGCTGTCCTTTGGCCTCGGCTGCATTTTGCCGGCACCACGAGTCAGGGCCTGTTGGACAAAGGCTGTGGTTGGGTGCATAATAACGTGAAGTGACATGTAAGTAGGTTGCCATAACAGCCCTGTGCGTTGCATCTACATCCCCCTAGTGGGACTTCAAGGCCCACCCATAATATGATGTCAACTTGTTGACCAAATCTCCAGTGAGTCTGCCCTTGCCCCCAAGGCCATGCCCCTTGTGCTGGGAAAGCAGCTTTCGCAGGTTTGTCCCCATGCGCTTCTGGACGTGGTTGACGCAGTCCTTCAGGATGTCCATGTAGCCGTACACCTTTTCTTCCTGCAAAGCGAGGTAGGCCCGACTGTCTCCGTCTGACAACACGGTTGTGTAGCGGAGGTTGTGTTTGGAGAGAGACCTTCGGAAAAGGATATGTGCGGCCTCAACTTCCATTTCACCAGCTTTCTTGCTGGTGTTTTTTTGACATTTGTGGTTTTCCACCCACGTTTGGTACGAAGGGTCGTTCTCCTTAGGCTTCTGCTCACAGGCTGCACAGAAATTGCTCAAGACAACATAGTCCAATACAAACCCTGTAAAAAGCTCAATCACCGTTCCGACGCCGATGTGGGAAGAATGTCCGCGAGTCATCCAAGACCCATCGTAGGAAACGGCGATGTTGCCAGGTATGTTTGTACCGAGCTCGCGATAGAGCTCTCGAACAAAACTCGCGCACTCGGTCATCAACTCCTCGGAAGCAGAGGCCACTGCAGGCGTCAGTTTTTTTTCGCATAGTTTTGCCACGTCTTTGTGTGCAGACCCCAGTGCGATATATTCATGGCAGAACAAATGTCGTTGAGCGCCGTTTGACGATTGCCGGTGCTTTGCATTGCACGCGCTGCGAGGATGTTGACGCTGAATGGGTTTATGTTTTGGTCCCCGGCCACACGCGGCGAACTCCACGCTGACGAAATGTCACCACAGTTGACGCACGTAATCAAAAGCTTCACAGCCAGACCGTACTACCGATCGCATTTGCTGATATTCACATCACCGCCGCAAGTTTTACACTTCACGCACCTCAACAAGTCATTCACACAGTCTAAGCTGATGACGACGAAGCTCACGTTGTCAGCCGAGTCGGCCGCGGCACCGTCACCGGCAGCAGCCAGGCGATCTTGTTTTCGCATCGTTGCTGAAATTTACGCCAGCTCTTGTAGCTTGGCTTCGGCATTTCTCGCATTTTCGTGCAACTCTGCTGGCTGCAGGATTTTTGTATCAATGCGAACGCGGCCACTTCCACTCGCACTTTCACACGCTGGTGGAGCCGTTAGGCCTACACCAGCCAGCTCGGCGGCGGCGATGCTTGGCGCTGATGACCGGCCGTCCTCGACGCTCGCTGCTGGTGCTGCCCGACGCTTCGTGGTGTTAGCGATGAGGCTTTTTTTTCTTTTCTTTCCGAATCTGTGCACTGAGTGGAACTTTCCCGCTCGAGACGTTGACGCACACCGCTCCATCGTCGATCACAGAATTCAGGAATGGCACCGACGGGGGCCAGCAAAGCGCGCACAACGCAGCCAGAGCAGACGCCACAAGCCGACTTCAGCCAATCATGCTCTGAGAAACGGTCACGTGCACTAAACAACCAATCGTAGCATGCGTTTTTACTCTTTTTTGATGGTTGTTTTCTCCGCAACCAATGAACGCACAGAAGCCACAGTGGCGGGAATTCGAAGGCGAAAAACTGCTCTTTCAAACGATACCAAAATGGCCACGAGTGCAGCTGTGGACATGGAGTTACGAATTTATAAATAACTAGTTTTTGGTGTCCGGAGCTGCACGAATTCAGCACGCGCACGGGCTAGGAATTTATTATTACAGCTAAAATATTGATCGGAGAGATATGAAAGTCAGTAGACCTGTAAAAAAATACCTGTAGTTTCTGAAAATGCTCTTTACAAAAAATTGCTTTTTTGGCGATTTTTCGGCTCCAAAGACCCGTGTCCCCCCTTAAACAAGTCACTCCCTTAACGTACACACAGCACTACTTTACTTCCAATATGGAAACACAAATTATACATTGAAACGTCAGAGGACTGCTTAAAAACCTTGACGACGTCCAAGAGCTTTTATACAAACACTCACCTCAAGTGCTGTGTGTACAGGAAACACACCTAAAATCCTCCAATACAAATTTTTTACGTGCTTACATCATATACCAAAAGGACCGAGATGATGCTGTGGCGTCATCCGGTGGCGTAGCCATTATTATTAACCAAGGAGTAGCGTGTACACATTTACCACTCCAGACGTCCCTTGAGGCGGTGGCTGTTCGAGCGGTACTTTTAAACAAACTCGTCACCATCTGCTCTTTGTATGTACCTCCCCACCACCGTCTTGAAAGACGTGAATTCCAGTCTTTAATAGACGAACTGCCTGAACCTTATTTGCTTCTTGGGGACCTAAATGCACATAGTGGACTGTGGGGCGATTCTCGCTGTGATGCACGAGGTCGTCTCATTGAACAATTTCTCTTCTCTTCCGGTGCCTGTTTGTTGAATAGGAAAGAGCCAACATATTATAACGTTGCCAACAAAACTTACTCGTCTATAGACCTCAGCATCGTATCACCTTCACTCCTACCCCTACTGATATGGAAAATCATAAATAATCTATATGAAAGTGACCATTTTCCTGTAGTGTTGAGTTCACAAACAACATATGAATGTCCTCTACATGTTCCCAAATGGCTGATACACAAAGCAGACTGGGAACAGTTCCACAACACTACACATTTGAGTTGGACAGACATATGTAGGTTGAACATAGATGAAGCTGTGCAGTACTTCACAGCTTTTCTAACTGACGCAGCAGCCAAGTGCATACCGCAAACATCTGGAATGCCCGGCAAACGACATGTCCCATGGTGGAACACAGAGTGTCGTAATGCGCAAAAGGAACAGAACAGGGCATGGAGGTTGCTTCAGAACTCACCAACAGCTGAAAATATTGACACCTTCAAGAAAATAAAGTCTCAAGGCAGGAGAACGCGTCGGCAGGCCAGAAGAGAAAGCTGGCAGAAGTTTTTGTCAGGGATCAATTCATACACACAGGAGGCTAAAGTCTAGAACATGGTCGGTAGGATAGCAGGAAAACAAGTACGCACACTTCCACTCGTAAACACTCAGGGTGATACCTTGGAAGATCAGGCAAACTTCCTCGGTGCACACTTTGAACGGGTATCCAGCTCATCCCACTATACTGACACTTTCCAAAAATACAGAACAAGAATAGAAAAGCAGAAACTCGTACACAAATCCACTAGATACGAGGCATATAACCAAGCTTTCAGTCTAGCTGAGCTCCGAACATCTCTAAACTCCTGCAGTACTTCTGCCCCAGGTTCTGACCGTGTGGTGTATGAAATGTTAAAAAAACCTACCAGCCGAAACACGAAAAACCTCACTTTGTTTGTACAATGCTATCTGGTTTTCTGGCACTATCCCTACCTCCTGGAAAGAGACTATTATTATTCCCATTTTGAAAGAGGGCAAGGACCCTTCTTCTTCGAAAAAAGTCTTCGAAAAAATGATAAACTGCCGACTTGTACATATCCTTGAAACAAACAATTTGCTCGACCCATTTCAGTGCGGGTTTCGAGAAAATAGATCCACCACAGACCACCTTGTTGGTATCGAGGCACAGATCAGAGACGCCTTCATCCATAAACAATATTTTCTCTCTGTGTTCCTCGATATCGAAAAGGCTTATGATACAACATGGCATTTTGGAATTCTAAGAGACCTGTCCCACCTTGGTGTGCGTGGAAGAATGTTTCACATAATCGAAAGTTACCTGTCAAACTGGACATTCCGTGTCCGTGTGGGCAGTGTTCTCTCCCAAACATTTGTCCAGGAAACAGGTGTGCCACAAGGTGGTGTACTTTGTTGCACACTTTTTATTATCAAAATGAATTCCTTGCATTTGTCTGTCCCCCGCAATATGCTCTATTGTACATATGTCGACGACGTTCAGCTTGGCCTCAAGTCATGCAACTTGGCAATGTGTGAGCGGCAGGTTCAGCTGGGTTTAAACAAGGTCTCCAAATGGGCAGATGAAAACAGATTTCAACTTAACCCACAAAAAAGCACGTGTGTCTTGTTCTCCCGAAAGAGAGGCATGCACTCGGAACCTGACATTGAACTGAACGGTCAACGTCTGTCTGTTAATACGGAGCATAAATTCTTAGGATTAATCTTGGACAACAAGTTGACCTTCGTACCGCACATCAAGTATCTAAAAACAAAATGTTTAAAAGCCATGAATGTTTTAAAAAGTGTTGGCACGTACTATGTGGGGTAGTGACAGGCAATGTCTCATGAACCTGTACATAAGCCTCATTTGCACCCGCTTAGATTATGGGGCCATTGTTTATCAGTCTGCGACTCAAAGTGCTTTAAAGATGCTGGACGCCGTGCATTATTTGGGCATCCGCCTTTCTACGGGTGCTTTTCGCACCAGTCCCATAGAAAGCCTTTATGTTGAGTCAAATGAGTAGTCGCTTCATCTGCAGAGAACTTACATGTCCTTTGTTTATTTCCTTAAGGTGAAAGCAGACAAGAAGCACCCCTCATATTCTACTATTAATGATTTGTCGAGCTCAATTCTGTTTCAAAACAGGCCTTCGATGAGGCAGCCCTTGTCAGTTCGCCTGAAGAGTCTAGCTGAGGAAACTGGAGTCTCACTTAAACACAGTTTAATGGCTCCTGTAGCATACCCGCCACCGTGGCAACGACAGACTATAGACTGCGATGTGTCTTTTCTAGAAGTTACAAAACATGCACCTATTGTCCATATCCAAACATACTTCCTGGAACTTCAACACAAATAGACACGTCCTGAGTTCTTTACAGATGCCTCCAAGTCTAACTCCTCTGTGTCCTACGCTGCTGTCGGCCCATCCTTTTCGGATGCTGGCCCTCTACATCCAGGCACAAGTATCTTCACAGCGGAAGCTTATGCGATACTTGTGGCGGCTAAACACATCAAGCAATTACAAATACAAAAGGCAGTAATATATACGGACTCCCTCAGTGTGGTAACGGCTCTGCACACTCTTAAAAAACACAAAAGCCCAGTCCTTGTCTCACTTTACTCTATTTTGTGCACACTCTACACACTCAAACAACATGTTGTAGTGTGCTGGGTGCCAGGGCACCGTGAGATTCAAGGCAACGTGAGGGCGGATCAGCTCGCTGCATCCGTCCACAAAAGCACTGCCCCTACACCCATATCAATCCCGGCCCTTGATCTTGAGCCGTCTCTCAAACGAAACCTCAGGGACTACTGGCAGAGTAGTGACACGGCCGCTCGATCTCCCCCTCTGGTGCGGCCCGCCGATTCGGCTCGCGAACAAAAGAGCGCGCGTGAAGGGGAAAGTTGACTGACAGGCCACGACGGCAGGTGGGGGCGCTGCATATCGGCGAAGAAATGACCCGTGCACCTGCTTGCACCGCCTCGCGCGAAGGTGGAATCTCGCTAATCCTCCCTGCTTTGCGACAGTTGTATCCTGCCGTCGTGCGGTCAGCATGCGATGCCTTTTTTTTTCTCTGGACCTCATTTAGGTTTAGAAGTCCGTGGATGAATTCCAGTGCATACGATGCCTAAAAATTGTTGTGTGCCGCTTTGTAAGTCGAATGCTTCACGAAACCCGGAACTGTGCTACCACGAGCTGCCGTCCAAGGAAAACCTCCGGAATGCCTGGCTGCGGAACATTTCCCGCGAAGGGAGTGACAAGGGCAGCCATTGGGAGCCCAGCTCCAGGACTGTCGTGTGTTCGCTTCATTTCACAGCAGACGACTACAAGGTAGGAATGAAACGTAAGTTGCTGCTGCCAACAGCCGTGCCAACTCAGTTTCCGTCCTACCCAACCTACATGTTGCCTTCTAATTGCAAGGAGCGCAAAAGCTTTCTTCGTCTGCCACGTGGCGCGCACACGGAAGCGAGAATTTTAGGGAAACCGGCGTTAGTGACAGAAGAAAAAAAAAGAAAACGTCCTCGTCTAGAAGAACCTGATGCTGAAGGCACAGCCACTGAATACCAGTCACACGGCCACTCGATTTCCCCGTGCAAGGCACAAGAAAACGTAGCTTCGGGCGAGTCTACGGGTGGTAAGGAACATCTTGAAAGCGGATTAAAACATGAAGAATGCCAGACGACGTTCGACCTGGCTGGATATATAGCAGAGACTAAACGAAACGCACATCGCCTGGAAGTGAAAGTGCAGAGACTGAACGAGCGCTTGCAAGAACTTCAGAAAAACTGCGACGAATTCCGAGGAAAAGTTGAGGAATATGAAAAGAACCGTGCTGTGAAAGCTCTAAAGGCCCTTGCGACAGCCGCGCATGAAGGAGATAGGACTGCGAAATTTGTCATGGAACAAATTATCAACTTCGATAAGACGCGTCCAACGTGGCAGGAGCCCACGCTGCGGGAATGTGTACTGTGGAAGGCGACATCGTGCAAGAGCTACGATCATGTACGGGGGAGGAAGCTGCTGAAGCTGCCGTGTCGAAGCACCCTACAAAAGTTTGTCGGATCTTCCACAGGAGAGACGGGTGTAACAAGCCTGATAAGGGAACGGCTCCAAGTAGAGAGACAAGGCTTGCGGTCAGAAAAAGAGCCCTACTGCAGCCTTATCATTGACGAAATGTCAATACAGCAGAAACTGATCTATGATCGTCAAGTTGATAGAATTTTCGGGCTCGTTGATATCGACTGCGAACCTCAAGCTGGTGGTGCCACTGAAATAGCCAACAGGCTCCTTTGTTTTGTTTTGCGTGGGCTTTCCACGGCTTACGTGGTTCCCGTCGGATATTTTTTTACCAGGAACCTTAAACATGACCGGCTCCGCAGTCTGACGTTCAACGTGCTGAAAGCTGTTGAGGACGCAGGGTTTTTCGTTGTTCGTATTGTGACGGACAACCATCAGACAAACACCGCCATGTTTCGAGGAATGTCTGATGACAACACTCTGCAGCATGTTGTGCCGCATCCAGTACGAAAAAATGACCCCTTATTCCTTTCATTTGACCCTAACCACCTCATCAAAAACCTAAGAACAAATCTGCTAGAAAGAGAGATGTTTGACGGAACCGAAAAAATTAGAGGAGGCGTTTTTCTAAAGGCTCTCTATGAGATTCAGCAAAATTTGCTCGTCAAACCAGCGCGACTGCTAAGCCGATCTCACGTTGAGCCTAATAATCTAGAAAAAATGAAAGTGTCTCGCGCCACCTTAATATTTTCACCTGTCGTAATTAGCAGCCTGGAGTTCCTTCAGAAGAATCCGAAAGCTCACGAGAGGGCTTCGGAATTCAGGGACTGCGGATCGACAATCACATTCATGAAAATTGTTGGGATGTGGTATGACCTACATGACATATCTGGCTGGAAATCTAGGCAAAGGCCGTTTGTCACACGTGAAGACGATCGACTCACATGGCTTGAGGTAGACTTCATTAGCTACCTTGAGGACATCAAGCTGGAAAGCGCGAAGTGTCGAGCAAAGTCCCTCACTAAGGAGACGTATGAAGCAACCATCATGACGACAAGATCAACGGTTGCTGTTGTGGAGTACCTCCTGAATGACGTCGGGCAAGTATACTAACTTTTAAAGAAAGATGAATTGTTCAACTTTGATAACTAATGGCTCATTATGTTTTGGAAATGAGTTTTTCTATATAATGGTTTATTACTATTTTCAGCTTCAAGTACACCTTGACGCGGGCTCTCAACAGTGATCCTGTTGAGTCGCTATTCAGCTGCTTCCGCCAATTCAATGGCGGCAACGACCGAGTTGACGCCAGAACAGCTGTCTTCACAGCAGAGAAATTGCTAAAGGTTCGTTTAGCGTCATGCGTTTTGTTAGTGCAGAACGTAAAAGTCTCTTAATATGTGCAGGTTGGCATTTTAGAGGCAGCCAGAAGCGGCAATGCGCCCTCTAATTCGGAGTGCCAAACGGCATTGAGAGCTACGAAGAGTTTCCATGGAGCAAAAACTCCAGCCATTCCTGATGAAGCTCTTGCTGTGCTGTGGAAAATTCAGCACGTGATGAAGTACGATGAAGTCCCCGTCCTGTTTGACTTCACCGCGCTGGTTTACCTGGCAGGATATTTGGCTTTCGTTTGTGAAGAAAAGGTAAGATTTTGTTTGGCGACTACATCATCAGATTTAGCACGCACGCACAAAATGAAAACGCAATACATGGACTTCTTGACTTTGCAGGTAGCATGCCCAGCGTGCAAACTGCAGTTGAAAGGAAAAGCTTCACGCGAGGGTGCATACCAGTTTGTCTTCAGCCTTGACCAAGGAGGGCTCAGCTACCCCCGACCTCAAGTTGTCTGGTTGTGTAAGCTGGTCTGTACCTTCGCTGAAAAAGCGCTACACTCAGCAGAGATCCGTCGTTGTGGACAAATATGCAAGCTGCTCTCAAGTGCTGTACTTCCACACCTCACAAGCTGCCCTCTGATGTGGTGTTCCGCTTGCAGAGACCCGTACCACTGTGAAGAACTGTGTGAGCTCTTTATCAAGAAGCTGCTGAGGCCACTCTTGGCCAACTGGGCTGGAGATCTCAACAGCTCTCTAGAAAATATACTGAAACTTTCTCGAAAACCACTTTCCCGCAAAGTCCTCCGCTTGTGAAATCTGCCACTATGTACATTTGAGTATTAAATCATGCTTATTTCAGACTATTTACGAAGAATAATTACTGATAATTGTCCGATTCATATAATCCGGACATGTACGTCGCGGAAATGAATGCGCTCGGTAGCCGCATAAATAAAATATACATTAAGCCTCGGCTATTTAGTTGACATTAAAGTCGGAGCCACCACGCTTTAATAATCCACAATAACATTTTTAACATAATACTGCGTTGCCGTACGAGCGAGAGCAAGACGAGGATCGTGTGGTTCCTCGTTGCCTCAATGGGACAGCTTAAACCCGCCGCGTGCATCTAATTGAGCGCATGTATCAGGAACCATCTACCTCTGTTCCAGCTAAAGTGACTGCAACCTGTGCATGAGAGCGTCTGGAGTGAAGCATGCCAAAACACTGAGCAGAACCTCATGAAAGTACCCGCGCAGATAGCTCACTGTGGCTGAAGAGCGCTTTGAGAGAAACCCCCGCGTCGCCGATAGCTAGCGCCATAGCCAACGCGGCGGGTTGAAAGGGAACTAGCGCTCTCACAGGCGGAGAGGAGCATTCGGCGGGCCGCACCAGAGGGGGAGATCGAGCGGCCGTGGTAGTGAGATAGACACACACAAAACAAATTACACATTATTAAGCCACACCTTGGTCATTGGCTGCCCGTATCTAAATCGCGTCATACAGAGGTAATACTAACGAGACTCAGGATAGGACACACATACACAACACACACATATCTTTTGTCTGGTGGCGATCCACCATTGTGTGACAGATGTGGTGAAGCATTAACAGTCCTTCACATGTTAATCCAGTGCAAACACTTAGAAACTCTAAGAAAACATTTTCCATTACCCTACCGACAACATATACCTTTACACCCTGCAATGTTCGTCGGTAGGGAACCGCTTTTTAGTCATAAATCATTGTTAGCGTTTTTAAAAAAAATTCATAGTTTTCATATCATATACCCGGGCATTCCGTAGCACGACCTCTCTAGGGAGGTTTTTGCTGCGGTGGCTACACAAGAAAGCACTTGCCTCACGGCCCTTGGACGCAAGGGTATGAACGAGTGAGGCACTTGTGCTAATTCCATACATATCCACCATCGTTTTTTTATTATCACCAACTTTTGTCATCTATTCACACCACACACACCTTTCACGGCATGGTCATGATTTTATTACTTGTATGTTCTTACCCGCCTTACCGCGAGGAATTTTATGGCCCCTATACAGCTGCTTATCACAATCATTGTCAATATTTTTAGTAAGATGAACTGGCGCTCTTTGTTCGTGAAATGGCCCTTGCACTACAAAACATCAAACATCATCATCATCATACTGCGAGGAATTTTATGGCCCTTATACAGCCGCTAATCACAATCATTGTCCACATTCCTTGTCCTATGAACTGCCGCTCTTTGGCCATCAAATGGCCCTTGCGCCAAAAAACACCATATATCATCATCAATGCTCTCGGGGGCTTGGCCTATTATTTGATGGAAAAAAAAAACAATAAGTGAAAACTTTTGAGTCAGTACCCCTTTAAAGATTGCAGGCCATCCAAATTAAAGGGGTGGGGCCATCAAATTTCGAGGCTATAACAAGCTTTTTTGTGGGTTTCCTCTGTATGCAAGGACATCCCACACGAATGGTCGGACGCAGCAAACGTTTAGAATATCTTAATTCACTTCCAAAGTATATCCAAATGCTCATACCCCCCATCAAGGCCCATCACTAGCGCGTCTAACACTGACCTGGCTCTATAGTAAGAGCAGTGAAAGCTGTAGTGACGGTAACACCAGATCTGTAGTGAGCATTAGGCATGCGCAGAGTTCACCTTCATTTGGGGACGAAGGTTCTTCACAGTGCCCTCTCTATAATATCAATGTATACGGCTGACAAAAAAATATTAAAGATTGTAATTAAGCTCAATGTAGTTTAAAATTGCTTTTAAAGAGCGCAAGGTGGCAACTGAAAACTGAAAAGGGCTCATTGTCTAGAGTCCCCTGAAAATTGTCAGCCGGCTGCTTGCCATTGCATTTCAGATGAGAAGTTCACCAAAGCCACATGCTCAAAATAGCCCCGATTCCTAAGCTCTCATCATGGGAGAGATCATTTTTAAAAACATATTTTTTTTGTATAGATGTGCTTTCACTTATACCTTTGAAATGTGTTTTTTTCACGATACAATTTTGGGCAATTTCTTGAGTTTGGACATCATGTGTTTGGTACTTCTGATAGTCAGATTTTGATAAAATTTTGTCCACATATTCCTTGACATGTGAAGAATGCAAGTATCTTAGTATTTTTGATATTTTTTTATACTTTCCCTACTTATTCTCTTGCACATCAGTTTTCACAATCAATAAAAACATATTGCATTATATGGTTTCACTTGCAGTTATGGCCCGTGAAAAAATACCCTTGCCCAAGGATAGGCAACAGTAGATCGGACTTCCTGCCCGCTCAGTATGGAAGGCAGGCGTATACTTCAGTTTTTTAACAGGCAAGCAGCACTGAAATAGCTGTTGACTGTACTGAAGACGCCAATTTCGAAATAGTTTAGTAACGGGAGCGGCCATGAGTGCAAGATTACCGTGCAAGCAAGTGCGCACAGTCCATGTTCTGGTGTGATGAGGACCTGTCGAATAAGGCCTCTGTGCAAGACTAAGCAGAACATGTGGGTCTGAAGATTGTATGAAATTCATGATTGTGTACAGCTTTTCAGTATGGCATAATATTGTATTGAGTAATTATGTCCTGTCACTGCAAATTAGCAGCGATAAACACGGTAGTGAATGCGTAGAGTTCATTGAGGCACTGCGAGATCAAGCAGTGATGTGTAAGTCTGTAACTCTGCGAAAGTTTTGTGTCTTTGAAATGAGATTCTTGTGCTTCGAATAGTAGCCTGCACAATAATATTTCGAGGAATTTTGCTATTCTTACCAACCTACACATCTATATATCAAATTTATCCAATTAAAATGCCCTAATGGATGCAGTTTTTAGAAAATTGTAAACTGGTAAAACTTGTGTTTCCAATTCCTTAAAATTTATTTAATATTTATTTATTTATTAGGAACTTGTTGATTTTTCTCTGATTTTTGTAAATAATTCCATGCTCTGAATCAAAATTTTGCGTACCTGGTTGCTAAAATTTTACTTACCCTCTTAAATGCAAATTTTTATTCAAACTGATTCAGGGTATGCCTGCAAAAGGGTTTCTGGATCTTGCATGTCTTTGGGTGGCACCTGATTTGGCCTTCTGCTTAAGCTCTGTCTTCTCAAATTTTTGCATTGGGATTAATTATGTAATTCATTTGCATAGAAAACAAATGTGTTCGAAGGTCACAGGCTCACTCCCTGCCCGTGGCATATTGTCTTTTTGTCTTCTTTTCTTTCTTCCCATATATATTACAATTACTTCTAGTAACACCCCCATACTTTCCTTGGCATCATTGTCTATTAGTTTTTATTATTATTGAGTCTGTTGCTAGTATCACATAAAGCATGAGCTGACAATAATGAAGCAAGAGAAAGCACTGCACAGCTACACTAAGTTCTTTCTACTGTCTTTCTGGCTAAATACAGGAAGTGAAACATGGAATCACAATCACTGTTATGAGAAATCAAGGAGTACAAGTAGCATAATACAGAGCAGGTACATGCAAAAAAGGATAGATTGTTATTTTATCTCTTTTTCTACTTTTCATGTTTAGACTGTCACGAGAGGGCAAATAGATTTAGCAATATATGGTGTACAGACTGAAGGAGTGTGTGTGTGTGTGTGCGTGTGTGTGTGTGCGTGTGTGTGTGTGTGTGTGTGTGTGTGTGTGTGTGTGTGCACGCGCATGCATTAAGTGAGGATGATGAGGCATCTCTTCACAAGTGCTTCCCAAAAGTCAGTGGTACTCCCGAAAGGCTAGTTAGATCGTTAACAGAGGGAATCTCCACTGTGAACAATTTAATGGCTATATTGGTATCATTTTTTTACACATTTTATTTTATAGTGTGGTATGCTTTGTTTGGATGTTTCCAACCACAGCCACGTAGTATTTGTGTCTGTGCTCAAGTAATTCGGCACGTGTGATTGTTCCTATTTCAGGTTTACCCTCTGCTTCACATCAAAGATAGTGCCTCACACACCAGGCTGTAGCATTGCCTGGTGGGATACTCGCTGGAAGGAGCCAGAGGAGAGGCTTTGCCAGACAAGCATCTTTGTTGAGCCAACAGCGTGGCTCTTCAATCAAGCAAGGGCACTCCAAGGAAGGGTAGGTTTTAAAATAAGTGTATCGGAATGGAATGAAAAAGAAAAGATAAAAATGATATTTTTGACCGGAATGAAATCGTAACCAAAACGTTATCATTTCATTCCAGAGTGAAGTCAAAATTTTAAAAATAATTTTTCGGTTTACGTAAAAACTTGGCAATCTGGAACAACTAAAATCATGCAACATGAGTATTAATACATATTTCAAGAACAGTACTAGAACATATCTCAGGCAGGAATTCCAAAGTAAAAATGTGTTGAAATGATGTCAAAAATGATAACAGTGGCCACGAGATCTTCAATCTAACTCGGGTAGACTTTCGTGTGCCTGTGACACATGCCAGCATGGAGAACGCATTCTCGATGCGGAAGTTCGTTTTATATGAACAGCAGTTTCGCCTATGAGAGGTATATGCCCGATGACAGGTTGTTCCTGAGATCACGCTGACTCTCTTGGCACAGAGCATTGAGCCTGCTAAAAAAATTCGTAATTCATTTTTGAGAAAGTCTACTACAGTTGATCGCGGATACATCGAACTCAAAGCTGATAGTCAAATAATTCAGTATATCAATAGTTTGATATAAGAAATACTATGCTTATTGTAGGCTTACATTAATGCATTGCACCTCTCGAGATGGCTTTCGAAAATCATAAGCGTTAGCATGACAATTCACTCGCAGTATGCTTTAAAAAAAAAGGTGGAAACTTTTGCAAGTTACCGCACTTTATTTCGCGTGGAAAAAGTCTGCACACTTGTCTTACTCTTTGTGCATTGTAAAATCATCCTCATTAATCGATCATTAAAGCTTTCAAAGTAAGCAAAGTCAGCCTCTGCAGCCACAACAGCGGTGATTGGCGGGGAATGTCGACGCAAGCTCTGTAGTGCAGTAAAATGTTTAGTGGCAACGTTAGCGTCTTCATAACCGCACGGGTTCACTTTCGCGGCACCGGCAATGTTAGCCGTAATATCAGCATCGATGCAGTCAGAAACAGCGACGTCATCATCTGCACCGATGACGCTTTCTATATGATTATCCAAGGTGGCGCATGGAAATGCTATTAAGCAGCAAAATTCTCTGAGGCACTCTACACTGTTGTCAGCTGTCACCAAAGCCCACTAGTAAACTGTCTACGACAGTGCCTTACTTGACGTCGTTCCAACCACCAGTCAAAATTTTTATCGCTACATAGCCAAAGTGACAATGCTGTCCATCAACAATAAACGACCATGTACCGCACCATATCTCGGCGATGGCGATGGCACTAGGGCCTTTGTAGCAACAGGTGAAAAGCAAGAAATAGCGTAGCCTCTGAGATGTGTCCTCTCTAACTAACATAGAGTTCCATACAATAATTCCGAGAGGGAAATCTGGTGCTAGTGTCTACACGGACTCCTTTGACGGCGCTTGTACCTCCATGGGAATTGTGGGAAGTACAGGCTTCAGATCTGCTTCAGATCACATTCTTGAGATTCACCACATTTGTTTGCCGAGTGTAAAACAAAGTGATATGAAATCAGTATATTATATTAAACTTGCTTCTTTCTTTTGTATGTAAGATTTATTGCAAAAAGTTTCCGTGACGATGAGGTGGAATGAAAGTTGGACAAATATAATTGCTAGGGTATGCATTGCTATGCCATTGCATTCGAGATTTGGCATCAAGATAAAACGAATAGTTTTTACAACTCTTCAAAACGAACATGCTTGTTTTTTTTTTCAGAGGTATGCATGATCTATTTATGGAAACAGTAGTACAGTATTAAGTCAGAAACACTTAACGTTTCGTCTGCTGCAATGCCAGGTGCGTCTGTCCAAGCGGTCTGCCCCAACGCACCTGTCGTTTTGTTTTGAAGTCGAGTCAACAGAGAATGACAGGGAGTTTACTTAGCTTCTCCGTCATTTTGTGGTTGATTTGAATGGGTTTTTTGGCAAGAAGTGATGATAAAAAAACGTGAACTCTATGCAATATTCTGCACTGGCATGGGATGCTACATTTATGGGCAGCTGTGAGTGGTCAACTTTCTGCTTAAACTGTCAATCACAACCTTTAATGCTCTAACATCACAGCAAATCGAGAGACTTAGTGGTCTTCAGCCTCTTTTAATAACAAAGGCAGTGCGTCAGTGGTTTGAATTGCACCTCACTACCCATACTGCGCAAAAAACTGAACTGATACTGTAGGAAAAGATTTGTAGACAGTTCGCTAGCTAATCCAATCCAGTTGGAAGCCTGCATACTTCCCATAATTCTCATGGGGGTACACGATCGCAGTTCCAGATTTCTCTCTAGGTATTATTGTATGAAACTCTATGCTAACCGAAAACATCATAAATATGTCACCAGGTTGCTGATCTCAAAGGCCATGCTTTGCAGGCCTGCATGTCGTCATGCTTGAGCAAACGAAGAGAATGTGCACATCGCGACGAAGCGCAGAGATTCATGTGATTTTAATGCCCGAGGCAATTGGCCCCTTTGGAAACACTGTGTCTATGTGTTACAGCCTACAAAATATCGCGCATCACGTGCCGGTCCACTCACAAAGGCTGCGCAACCAACGAATTACACCGCTTTTTCGTCACCTGCACGTGAGGAAGGATTAAAACTTGTTATAATGCAGCCGGAAAATTGAGCAATTTTTCTCAGAATACAGTCAAATCCTTCTGTAACGAAGTCCATTACAATGAAAATTCCTCTACAATGAACAATTTTCAGCGCAGCGGTTGCGGCAAACAGTTCCGTGTTGAAACTGTGCATGCTGCGTTGGCTTTGAGCATGACTTAAAAACTGTGTCGTTGCTATCTTTGTTCGCATTGTTACGGCAAGAAAGATTGGATTAAGTCGGTGCGCGTTGACTGCGCACATACTTTTGTGGTCGCCCAAGATAGCGTTCAACAAGGCCGCATTTGAGTTCGAAGTGGTTGCGGCAGAACGCAGTTACGCTGAGACTAGGCGCAAATGCTTGCGTGTGTGCCCTCATGACGCAGTATTGGCATTTTGCACAATATTCCTCAATCACATCACAAGAGGTGCATTTTATACACAACCTTTGAATAATATTCTTGCTAATTTTTCAGTCGACTGTGCCGAGTGTCCTTTCACTAAGCAATTTCACGAAATACTCACAGATAAAATAAGAACACAAAAGATCACGATTTGCGTGATGTTCATCACATTTGGTGAAGTAGTAAACAATGTATTAGTGACACATCTGTAAGCATAGTATTGCATGTCTAAATGGCCAAGTAATAGTATGCCATTTGCATGCCTTTCAGAACAGAAAACCAGCTTTAAGCACTCATACCACTGTCTTTCTTGTATCAAAGCTTTTATTTTTTCCCAAGCTTGCCTTTTTTGATCGCAAGAACTTGTGCCATCTTTCATAATTTACACTACTATGATATAAGTAGAGCTTTGTAAATTTGAATTCTATTAATTAGTACAATGAGATAATTTGAACTACTCAAGTCTCACGAATGTATGCATTATTTATTGACATAAAACTCTCAAATATATGACTCTGATATATAACTCTCATGTATATGGCCACACCCAGTTAATTCAGATGATATTCGGAGGGCATCATGTACTGGAAACACATGATACAAAAGAGCAAAAATGAAACTAGTGGATAACCAAAACAAAGGAGTGACAATCATGTCACAATATTTATTAATGGGAACTATATAGAAAGACAGGAAAGCTAGAATATTTCGCATGAAACTTGTTCTGCCCCATTCGATGCTGTGTTGTTTAAGTGCATGCCTTTAAAACAAGACAGTGACCACTGGCTTTCCACAATTATATTTACAGTGACCTAGATTGGCCATGTTGCGTTTGCTGCCATTGTGGCAAACTGTAATAACCACCTGGAAAAGGGACGAGGGCATCTGCTCGGGATTTAACAGTTCACACATTGGTATCGACGGATCTAGTTATGATGTGCTCACTGACTTAGTGCATATACAGATGTGCTGACCATACTTATTTTGTGCCGATGCTTTTCTGTTCACAATACAGGTAACCTGTCCAAATTGTCATGGCAAACTAGGAAACTACAATTGGTCAGGTGAGTGCTTGCAATGACACATTTTTTTATTAGAGCTCATTTCTTCAATGGGTATTTTATACCTCATTAAACACCACCAACATTCTTTTGCTGCACTATACTGTTACACCAGAACAAAACTGACAGACTAAACATACATGTTGTGCCGGTGTAACAGTATAGTACAGCAAAAAAAAAAAAAACATGTTATACCAACTAGCCTCCATCAAAGCCTTGTTGATTGCCAAAGATGACAGACATATAAAGTATACTTTTGTGACCATGTAATTGGCTGGCTGAATCGAAGCCCTGTTCACCTTGTTATGTGAATGAGTGCATGATGCAAGTCCTATAATTTTTGGTCTAAGCCAAAATTTAATGCACTTTCTTTTGATTTTTGTTGTATGAACAGTTGGTATTGCCAGAGAATAAGTGACTTACAGCCTGGTAGTTTAACAAATTCGCACATGTTTAGGGAAAGTCCTCAGGAAAAGATACATTAAAAGTTTTCAATTCAGTTAATTATGAAGAGACATGCCCATTGTGTCTCCCAGCTGTGGTCTGAACTGTTTCATGCTGTGTTCTTGCCATCACAGGGCTGTATTGTGAATGTGGAGCATGTGCGCAGCCAGGTTTTCACATAACACCCAGCAAAGTGGACAGGGCTGTTGGTGGATCAGAGCCTATCAAAGCCTACCTGCGGAATAGAAACAGACCAGCCACAAAAGAGTGCGGGCCTGCTTACAGCCGCCTTGAGGAAGAGCCCGATGACAGAGAGAATAACTCCCCGTGCAGCTATAAAAACCTGTTGGATGACCCTGACAGCGATAAGGTGGAGCTCATATCTGCCTGTTGTCAGTTGGAGGAGCAACCGGAAAGTGACAACAGTGAGCAAGTCAGTGCCTGCAGTCAACTGAAAGATGTACAGCATGAAGTGTGTAGCTTTGATTTTGCTTTGGCTGCTAATTTGCAGGAGTCGAATGAGGAGCAACAAGATGGTTGAGGAGGTGAGCTTCCTAAAAGAACTAAGCAGCATCCCGGCCCATTCACTTGTTGATGATAAGACAGCAAAGATTGGCACAGGGAAGAGAGCCTATGGGCGTTGTTGTGAACAGTTTTTCTTTTACACTTTTTTGTTCTACTACATTGAGCTTTATGGTTAGTGCTCATTGAGCTTAGTGGTTTTTGCCTTGAAAAGACAATTTCTTGCAATGAAAAAAATGCATTAATTGTTGTTGCGTTGGTCTATGGTGAATGGTTATGGCTGGCTAGCTGATCGGTCAACAGAAACCATGCATCTAAGAGCATCCTTTTCTTGTTCATTTTTGGTGATAAGTTGGCTTTGCATCTCTCATAAATATAGAGGCGGTCATAGTTATCATGCCATCATTTTCTCATCATTGTTGACTCTAGTCCCAATTCATATGTTAAGTTCGACTCCAGCCTGTCTTGAAAAGGACAGAAATCATTTCTGTGATGGCAGTTTTTATGTATATATTTTCTTGCAGTTTTATGACAAATGTTTCATGACATTCTTCCACCTGTGGTAAAGTGACTGCCAGGCAGAGGACAGTTTTGAGGGACGCAATGGTGGTGGAGTGGCTTACTGGCTTGCATGCGATGCAATGAATGTATAGTTCTAAAAGTTGTTTATGAACGTTCTTGTGTTTTAAGTCTACCAATGAACAGAAGTTTACAGCTGCCCGGTTAGAGCCAAGACGTGCTAAAGAATGAGGTTGAATGATACAAAAAACAAATGTATCTCTGCTTCTTTTTTAATCATGTTTGTGCATGTTTTTATTGTGTGCTAATGCAATATCTCCCACTTTAAATCTAAATTTAGCCCCTCAGATCCAGTCTTTTGTGGTGACAGTGCCATAACCTTACTCTGTGAACAGCTACGATGCCTGTGAACAATGGAGTACACCCCACAGTTCTCCATTACTGTCAGCGGGTGTACAAGACTATGGCACCATAAGTGCTGACTGCGTTATACTACAGTGATTTGACTCCTTCACTCTCTTTGTGATATGCAATGTAATGGCACCAGTGGTGCTATTGTGCTCAATATGAGCTACTAAAAATGAGTGCACGGCACAGTGCCCAAGCACAATCGTACATTTTGCAGTTCATAGGAAAGCAATGTGCTGCAATGTAAGACTTTTTAGAACTGCAAAGAATACAGGGATTTGATATTGTGTTGATCTCTCGCTAATACCACTGGGAAAACACGTAGACTAGAATTGAAGGGGCCCTGCAACACTTTTTCAGCATGGTCAGAAAACAATGCCAATTGGTAGCCGGGGCTCCTGAGAACATTCCTGCCAAACATTATTACATAGCACACGGCCGGGAGTTGACAAATACATAGCTCTCAAATTCACCTTGAAATCGCTCTCTCTTTTTTCCACAAATAATGCCATATACTCATATCCCTGCTCCACATACTCGCAATCAGGGTCACTGGCTGATTTCAGCATTGTGACCTCCATAGTTACTGAGACTGTCGCAAGGTGCCACCATGGGCCCCATTCGTGATCACACCAAACGTAAACAGCATTTTATATTAAAAAATATAGAGGAAGAGAATGTGCGCAAGGTCGTGACACACACTGACAATAGGGCAAATATTTTTTAGCCCCCTTATCATCGCCCTCCCTGCATAGCTCTCAGCATGTTCACTGGTAAAAGAGGAGAGATAAAGTGCTTAGAGCACGCAGCAAATCCTTGTGACTTCGCTTGTACTTGACGGATTCTAAAAATTTTGTTGCAATCGATTCGTGAGGCGATAAGCTTTTTTAGTGGAGCCATTCGTTGATTACATGAAAAAGTGTTGCAAGGCCCCTTTATGCTCAGTTGTTCTGCACGGCATAAATGCACTGGCACAACATGAGGGCTAAATCTGCCAATAATGAGACTTTGCATCCTTTAATTTCTTTGTTTACTATCTGTTACGAGTGTACAGGGTGACTGAAAAAGACCGGGGCACACTTTCAGTTTTATTTTATTTTATTACATCGTTCACATCTTTCAGCAGAGACATTATTCAAATTGTGCTCATTGTTCTTGGGTATGAAAATGGCGTTTTTTGCTACTTCAGCTCTCCCATCATCTTTAAATGTCTCTGAAGAGTTGTTCTCCCTAATCATTACTCAGTGCAAATTGGATACTAGAGATCACAAAACTGTTAGATTGTGGCATGTTCGAGCTTATTGCGTTCTCAAATGGTTTCTGGATAGTACATCAATGGCATGCAGTGAATCAGAAATCTATCAAACCTCTTAAACATGCTGTGTGGCAGACATGGAACAAATTTTCTCCAAAAATGCCTTTTGGCTATTTTGAAAAATTTTCAGAAGAGTCTGCTAGCTTGGATCAAAGTGAAATGTGGACATTTTAGAACTAAAATTTGAGTTATGGCTACTTCTTTGTCATACAGCATTTTTCAGCTGCACTGTATAGTGCCATTGAAAAAAAAAATAGTAGTGTATAAAGAAAGGCTTATTCAAAGTGCAGCTGTGAATTACGAAAGAGGTGTTAAATAAAAATGACTTTTCACTTATAAAAATTTGGGGATGACATTTTGCCTATGAAGGAAATCAAATACTTTTAATGATTGCTGTGTTGCATTCTTTCACTTTTATATGTTGCTTAATTCTCACATTATTTTTCTTTTGCTGAGTAATTATTTCACAAAACAATGTATCTCTAGTATGCAGAGCTAAGGAAAAAAAAACACTATTACTAAGTGCACTCTGATTTAGCTGTTGCGAAGTTAGAACAGTAATGTGAAGTGTCTTGTATATAGTGAGGCACTCAATTACCTTCTACATAGCAGTAAATTTCCCAGAATGTGAATATCTGTCGGATCAAAGGCATAAGCATGCATTATATTCAGTAGTATGGTCGTCAGACGTGAACCCTGGATCAAACAGGTGCTGTTTATAAAACAGCAGCTGACTTAATTTCTTTCGTTTACAAGTCAAACTGCAGACCACATTCAAGTGGTAAGGCCACTGGGTCGCAATGGCTTAATAAAGCTATTGTTATATACCATTTCAATCTTCTATTAGAGCTCTGTGATTGGTCAAAATCTTTTTGCCCATGCCCACTGCAGTCGTCTATATCGCTATCCAACTAAAATTGGAAAAATACACCATCTCAAAATTACATGTACAGATTGCATAACTACACCATTTGATATAACGTAGCAGGATAACTTATTTTTTGTCACCTGTAGCCCTCAGCTATAGGTTAAATTTTCAAATCACACTAGCATTACCTGTCTACTGTGCAACATTGTAGAACCATAAACATTCATTGACATGGTGATGTGTGCACACTAAACTATGCATTAGTGTGCCTATTATAGCTGAAACTATTTCAGGACAGTCGGAGTGTGGCCCTGTTCAGTAAAGAATATAACATGGCTGCCAACCAGTCATTCTGGCGTTCGCTACTCGCAGCTGCCAGAAAGGAGGGCTTCTTGGCATATGAGATATATTTTGCATAGTAGTATCCTGTTCTCATACCTTTTTGACATGTGTGTAATATCCCACTGCCAAATTTTCTTTTGCTGAAGATACATTCTATGCATCGCTCTTTTGCAACCCACCACAAGATAAGCTAGAGAAAGTATACCAATCAGAGACACAGGAGCAACCTTTTTTTTTTTCTGCCTGCTCTTTTACCCATGTTGTTCTAGGTAAATGAGGAAAGAGTGCCCGAGCAGTCACTGCAACTTGTTTTAAACCAACGTATAAAAGGCAGCCAAGAAAAGCATTTTGTTAAGCTGTTCAGTTAATGTTGATTGATATGTGGGGTTTGACGTCCCAAAACCACCATATGATTATGAGAGACGCCGTAGTGGAGGGCTCCGGAAATTGTGACCAGCTCGGGTTCTTTAAGTGCGCCCGAATCTGAGCACACAGGCCTACAACATTTCGGCCTCCATTGTTCAGTTTATGTTGCTGGTTCCTGCCCATGCTTGTATTATTGGTGGGTTAAATTTGACACCAGGCAAATTGGAATAAAATCAGAGTAGAATATCTTTGCATTATAATTTTTGTTATATATATATATATATATATATATATATATATATATATATATATATATATATATATATATATATATATATATATATATATATATATATATATACATACACACTTCGGCTTAATTTTCACAATGTAGCGGTCAAAGTAAAAATATGGCTTTATATTGTTGCATAGTATAGTTTGTCAGCAAGATAAGCCGAAAGTTTCAAAAGAGTAAATTTTTTTTAAGGGAGGAAAAAGAAATTTCTAACTGAACAACCACAAAGTATTGGGCTTCATTTATGATGAATTCTGTTAATGCATACATCAGATGTAATTTAATTCTGAGACCATACAAGAACTTGGTACACCTCTAAATGTACGTAGTGGACATTCCAAATTCAATAACTTTCAGCTCCTAATGTTGCTCTGCTCATACAAACATTGTTGCTCACATCCACATATTGTTAACAGCAGAATAAAGGATAAAAGAAAAAGGCAAGAAAGAGATTGTAGTAGCTTTGTTAGTGATAACTGCTCAAGCCTAGGTCAACATCTAGGTTCTAAAGAGCTGTTAGCCGAGGCTAACAGCTCTTTAGAACTGTTAGAAATTTTTAGAAATTGTGGCAGTGAAGTCTTGGAATGATGGAGGCCTGTGTAGCGGCCAAAGCTGTTAATTTTACAGCAGTCAAAAATGACAGGCTGCCTTCGATATCGGTAAATAATTTCTCTAAACCTATCTGTGGATTACATTTAAGTATGGATATATAAACAGAACCATTGAACTGGAAGTCTTTTGTAACATTATTTGATTTCAACATACTTCCTTTCAAATGAGTGAAATCTCCACCATCCAGGTCATTAAAGAGTCTATACTGTATATTATTCAGGTCTCTATTGTGCATCACATGTAAAATTATTAGCTATTATTTTAACCTGTGTTTAAAGTAACACATGGCTGTGTTGCCATATGCAGGAAGCACTCACTGGATCATTTGTTTTACATAATAACAGGGCCATGCTAAATAACAGACCCTTCAGTTTTGTGCTGCCTACTGATTACAAGCCGTGTTCTTTCAAATAATGCTCACAGTGTTCTCATTGTGTGGTGTGTAGCATTACAGAGTTTTTGTACATACTGTGTAAACCCATGCAGCCACCCTTTTGCTTACCATGAAATATTTACAGTTTGTTCTCGTTATTTTTTTGCCTACAGTCAATTCAGCTTTCTAGATAGCATCTGCTGTTCGTTTGTTGTATTCATACAAAACTGTGACGACGTTTTGCGTGTTACTCATACGGATGCTACATGTTTTTCTGCATGTTATTTATATGGATGCTGGATGCTCTGGTTTTTAGGTTTCACAGTAGACAGCCTTCCTATTTTTGAAGGATAAAAAAGAATGCATTCGCCCTATTGCCTCTTCCATCCATTTTCTAAACATTTTATAAATATATATGTGTATTTATTTCTACATTCAAAGTCATGTGTTCACAAATATTTATATGCTACTTAGATAATTCTAGCGTGTACATTCATATTTACTAGTAATAAGTGCCAATTATTTTGTATAGGAGCTCCAAGTTTTAATACTAAAATGATATTCATGCTCTAATTCAACTTAGGCACATCACATGTTATTATTAAAGGTGCATAACTTGTATGTAGCAAAATAACATCTGCCTCTAGTGCTACTCAGAAATGCTGTCCTGGCACTAGCTTTGCTTACTGAAATACTTCATGTGATGTGCTGCATGAAAAAAGAAGATAATGTTTCTGCATTTGCACTGCAAGGTTTTTATTTTATTTACAGGGAACTTATCTTTTCCATAGAAATAAACAATGTGTTTTCATTTAAATTGAGATGACTGATATATAATTACATGCACTGGAAAGGCTAATGCATTGGTAGATATAACCTGTACTATTTCGTGAAAAAGGTCATTGCGAAAGATATCTCTATGAAGTTACTGTTGCTGGCACACTGCATGTCACCTTCCTATTGTGATTGCTGTACAGAGACGAATTTGACAATTTTAGGGCTGCTCAACACATACAGGGGCATGCTGATAAGTCTTGAGACTTATTCACAAGGTAATCGGAATTCTCCACATATCCAGTATAGTCTACCTGTAGATCAGTGCACTTCGAGCAGTTAATCTTCAGCATTGATAGGCCTTCCAGAAGAAGCACTTGGGGTTGAGCATGGAGTCATTTATCTGCAGCGGCTGTCATATGTCCACAGGTCGAAAAATGTGTGCCTTTCAAAGTGGATCTAAGACGATAACTGCTCTATGCTAAGTCTGCTAAGTGAGTTGGATGCTATACCATGTCAACCTCGAGGTCGGCAGGATTTTATGTCATGATGGTGCCTTGTGCACCACTGTATCTTTATACATGGCCATCAACCTAATTCACAATGTTCTGTTAGGCTTGTCAAAGCCTATATGTATTTTTGTCCTACATTGGTGAATGAACTGCTTTGAATGTTGTACCAGTTTCCGGATGGTCGAGGAGGATGATTATATCTTGTCCCAAAACACTAATGCCATCTACTTGCTTGTTGATATTAGCTCTGAGAACTTTGGCCTAAGGGAATCCAAATGTACCTATTCTTCCTACTGCTTCATAGTCTCGGAACCTATAAAGATACCCATTTGTGAGTCATCATCAGTTTTCACAACTTTAATCACATTTATTATCTTTAGAATGATGGAGATTGGTCAGAGTTCTCTTGCATTCATGTGTTAATAGTCAGCAGTGAAGCATTTGGGGACCACTTAATTGTAACCATGATATCCACTAAATGAGGGAGTAAACAGCCTAAGCCCATTATTGTAAACAGCCCATTGTTGCTACAAATTAAGAGCTTCTACTCTGCTGAGCAGATGGCCCTCTGTTTTCGAAAATCATTTCATAAACCATGTCTATATGTTCCCAGGTCACATCCCTAGGTATGACAGGACATACTTCGTCATTCATGCTGTGGTTGCCTGTTCATAATATAGGTGCCCATATTTTAACTATAGCACACGAAAAGGTATTCTCTACTCTTGGTGACCATCGCTGAAATCTACATTGCATGTTTCCCTTATGCGTAAAAAAGTTGATCACTGTATGACACTCTTGGGGATTACAAGCGATGGATGACATGGCTTAATTTCTGTTCGGAAAAGTTGAAAGAGAAAAAAATTGTTCAAAGGACAAAACTTATCTCTTAGTTCTCATTAAAGCTTGCCTCGTAGTTATTCACGATACTAATATATATTCGAATTCATTTTTGAGGATGTTCATTAGATAAGAGGGTTACAATAAGGCTCACAACTTATGAACACTGCCTTGTATTTTGTATACCTGTTACCAGTGTTTTCACTTTTTGGTCAATTATGTGTCATTCTTGTGTATTTGTTTTTTCATGATTTCTTCTTTAAGGAATATTGTATACCTGGTCAGATAGCACTTGTACAAACAAACATGTAACCACTCAACTAAGGCCAAAACCGTCTTTTAAGTTTTGTGGACAGGAGATGCTCTGTAACATTACAAAAAGGGGGGTGGGGGTAAATACTTGCTTCTTGCGGCTTCAATGTGCTCTAAGTTATCACTGAGACTTGTTGAAGCTGTGCCGCTGAGACAGAAACAGTGTATTGCCTCAAAACCACATCTGACTATAGCAATTATGTAAACATAGCCCTGCCTAATGACATAAAAGTTGTTGAAGTGTTTTAAAAAGAAAATTCTATTAGAGTACTGGCATGTTTTTTTTTTTTACTGTTCATCTTCAGTATAAGGTAAAGGTCGGGGACCCTTGAATCGTAGAAAAAATGCTGCTGAGCCTTGAAGTGCCGAGAATAATTCAATCTAACAGGTTTTCTAGAGCTGGTACCAGCTTTTCTTTATGGATGTTGTACTATACTGTGTCATCGTGACCCAGGAGGTTAATGCGCGGGAGCAGCACTCTTTGCAAAATTTCATATGTGCTCTGGCTTGCTCTGTCTGCTACACTGCTGAATCAGTCCTACCAATGAATAGCAAAATAGAATGATGGAGCAAGCAAGTGAGCAAGCACCAAAATGCCACAATTTGCTCTTCCTAACAATGACCTTTTTGGCCATGATATCACAATAGAGTACAACTTCGAGAAAGGAAACTGAAACTCGCTTTAAGCGAGCTATTAAGTTATGGTGGGCACTCTGATGCTTACCAGTATCTCTCTATGGTTCTGAGGCAGTATACCATCATTCAACTAAAAAAGAAAGGAGAAAAAGAGTCGAAAGTATCATGTCAGTATAACATACTGACAGTATAACTTTCATAACAAAGTATAACTTTCATAACATTTTTAGCTATATTCTCATTAGTCTTTTTTCTTGTGCGATAAATAAGATGTAGAAAGTACAATGACTTACACGTACTTATTCTTTTAAATTTACACTTCAATGCTTTTTGTTGACGCTACGTGGGTGCATTTTGGCTGCATAACGCTAAAGTCGCCCATTCTGGAAAGTGTTCTCTCATTCAGGTTAATAAGTAAATAATCTTCGGTGTACCTTTCATATACTGGTATATTCTGCAAGCTCGTACATAGTGTTATGTTGTCAGTTTTATTTTAGCTTATGGTAAAAAGAAAAAAGATTGTTCTTTCCGGCTGAAATATGATTTTTGAGGCAGTAAGATAATGTGACTGCTTTTCTGACCAGTAAAAATTGGGGAAAGAATGTTTTCAGATGAGTTTTCATGCACACATAGATATTTTTTATGAATTTAGTATACCTTAAAATGTGCTTCAAGCCTCCGGCGTCACAAGCATTTGTGTTTGAAGAATTGCTGGCTTCAAGCTATATACAGTCTGCTAACATGCTTATTATGTAAAATACTTTAAGGAGAAGGCTCTGGAGGCAATGCACAAAATCCTAATCCCAGCTCACTCCAATAAGTATGGGTATTTGACAAATTTAGGGAGAATCAGTGGGCTACAGTACTAAGTCCAAGTTGGCATATCATCATTCACTTAGATTTCCTGGCTCTCTTATTTCACTTGTTTTTTTTTGGGAGGGGGGGGGGGGACATTTTTTACAAAGCATGACTATTCCTGCTTGAATTGCTGGATCAGAAAGTGAGAAGAGTCCGCTTTAGTGACAGCTTTTCTAATATGTCACCGTGAATGTACAAATTATTTGAAATTAAAAATTAAAGGAGTTGGTGACAGTGGTACTAAAGGAAAGATGTCTGATCAAACAAATTACGAGCCAACTGAACAACTGGAATAAATAGGGAAAGAGATGACACCCTAGAGCCACACATGCAGCTTGATTTATACTGAGGAAGCATAATGCAAATGCTGAGGTTGTGTTTACTCATAAGGTGATGAAAGCATTCAATTATTTAGCTAAAAATTAGTATAATTGTGGGAACTCTTCTGTACTACACTTCGGTGCATGTCACTTGGATTTCAAAAATTATAGCTCATATGCTATTTTGGGATGTTAAATAATATTGATCCTCGTGTAAATAATGTTGTAACTACAAGTTCACAAGAGGCTGTCTTGTGGTAGACATGGGAGCTGTGGCTTAGATGCTTTGGACTGCTAATAATTTCTGTGAACACATGCACTGTATAATGTCACATGTGTTGGCAGGGCATTCCAATGTCCACAGTGCTTCTTTATTTGTGTTATCCATTTATCTAAATTTTGTTATCTGCACCACTTCACAACATTGAAGTATGTTGTTCCCCAAAGTGCTTTCATTTTACTCTTGTAAGTATGAAAGTGGAGTGTGTATTCCATATGCTACATACTTGGAACAGAACTGCTGTCCTTTAACAAAAAAAAATCACTCAAAATAAACAATAGTGCTCTTCTCAGTACCATGTGCATACTTTGTGATGTTAGGGTTGCACCTTGGAATTGCAAGCCTACAGAAATCTGCTTTTGATAAAAACATATTCGCTGCATTTTACCTTTCTAATACTCCCTGTCCTGTAGAGTTGATCTTGGTACAAAGTCAACACATGAGAAAATAAAACTGACATGAAACTATCTAGCAGTGTATCATGTTGAGTAAACCTGAAATGACTAGGTATATTCCATGCACTGCATAAATAAAAGTCAATTGTATTCCTATATGTAATACATTTTTCTGATTTAAGGCAAAATATCCATTAATTGTAGCTGCCACTGTAGCTCATGACCATTAAAATTTTTTAGGTATATTGCATTTTCGGGATTGATATTAGCTTTTTATCTGACTATAATAAAAAAACACATGGGCTATCTGAAGGTGTTGCAGTGTAAAAGAAAATGGCTGTAATCATAAAGCAGGCAAATGAAATTCATTCTGGGGCTAATTGGTTTATAGCCTTAAGTACTGGATAGTGTGTATTTGACACAGGACAAAGAAAGGAACAACACTTGTCCTCAGGACAAGCACTTGTGCTGTGCATCAGTGTTCTTTCTTTGACTTTTGTCAAATCTGCACTATCCAGTACTTCAGTGTGCAAATGGCCCTGTTGGCATTCTTACACCAGTGGCCTTTCTGGTGCATGGTGTTAGTATATTGTATGGATTTTGACACTTCCCCAGCCAGTGTCAGCATTTTTCTTTTTAGCTGTCTGATAAAGTGTGTGGGCTGATCCTGAAGGACAGAAGGACATGCAGCATACGTTCCCATAGTCATGAAGCGTCAAGCATTCTCTGGAGCTGCAATTTCAGCACACACGAAAAAAAGGAGACTGATATATAATCACAAACATTCATATACCTAAACTTTCTTTGTATATAAGATCTGCCAGAATTTTTTTCCTTTTCCTTTTGATGTTCATTTCAACAAGAGCCTTCAACGCACTAATTCATGGGACACCTTAAAATATGAGCTGTTAACAAATGCTTTCCCAGACGAAAGGTCAAATTCGCTCAAACAAGTTCATCATCAAAACGCCCCTGTGTATTCTCTTTTTCTTCTAGGTTAGTGCCAGCAGCCGTAGTGTATGTAACACAACCTCAGTGGTTCTTTCCCCTTTAATGACAGCCACAGAAGTATGGATTTTCATTAACCAGACGGGAAGCCATTTTTTACACACATAGTCCACTGTGGCTTGCACGTTCATTCTTTAATACCAGTGCCAGACTTTCATGCGCATTCCTCGCTTACTCCTTTTAACTTGTCTCGTATGCCCTTGGCAAAGTGACTGCACAAAAAGAAATTAATATAATCTCCCGTTTTAAAGTACCATCAAGTTGCTTTTAACTCCTGTTGGCACTGAGTGAATGAATACCAGTGAGATCACTGGCCTTTAAGCTCCTCATGGTGCAAGACGGTAAGTCAAGTGAGTTGGTTGAAGTTCTTTTTGATGAAACTACATGTTACTACCTGCCACATTGGATAGCGTAATTTTACACTACATTGAACTGTCACCCTGCATGGCTTGCCCAAAATAAGAAAGCTGTGATTTTAGCATTTTTGCTTGAAAGAGCTTTTATAATTAAATCTTTATTATGACTGACAGATAGGTTTGACAGGCATGTTTCTGCAATGAGGAAATTCCAGGCTTGCAGATTGTTGTGCCACATATGTAACTGCAGGTACGTGACTTCTGCAAATTCTGTTGCTGTAGTCGCATGACTTCACTACCTTTTTTTTAATTAATGCAGTTATTTGAACACTGATAACCAAGAACCTTTTTAGAGCAGGGGCACCGATAAAATTTTGCTTTGGAGAATGAGGCATCGCAGAGCATGACTGTTTCCAATAAGAGGCAATGGAGTGCACATTACACTTGTGTTCCATGTTAGTAGAGTGAAGGTGGTAGTGGGTAGGCAGGAGAAAATAGTGTGAGGTAGGCTGACTTCTCTCATGCCCCCTGCTGCCAAGCATTCAAGAATGAAGATGTCAGTGAAAGCAACAGTAAAAACAGCGTGACGATGTAATGATAATTTTGACGAGGTGTAATTGTGGCATCCAATTTTCTGTATCTGTGCCTTGTGCAGCATACTGAAAGCATTAATGCCATGAGGCGAGGCTTGTGCTAGTGGTGAATTTCAGTTTTGAAGCGAATAGTGATTTTAATTAAATAATTTTGAACCGGATTAGAAAAGTGCATATATATATATATATATATATATATATATATATATATATATATATATCTATATATATATATATATATATGTGTGTGTGTGTGTATATATATATATATATATATATCATCAGCCTGACTACGTCCACTGCAGGACAAAGGCCGCTCACATGTTCCGCCAGTCGACTCGGTACACACACACGCACACACACACACACACACACACACACACATATATATATATATATATATCACACATTATAAATAAAAATGGGTGTGTTTGTCATGCCCAAACTATCCCTCACAATTTATATATTTTTAATTGAAACAAGGCTTGTGCAAATATCATTCTTTTTGGTTCAAAGGAAGTGCAAACAACTTTGAATAGTAGCAGGACTTGACCTCTATAGAATGCATGTGATAACGTGCAAAATATGTTGCATTTTAAAATGTTCATTTCACCTTGAGAAGTGGATTCGCGGCAGTGCAAATGTTCATTTTGTGAGGTGTTTCGACGGCTTAGCACCCTTTTTGCAGTGAGAGCATTTTTACAAAAAGTTAAGTTCAAAATAAAGTATTTAAATGATTCTCTCATGGCTTAACATTTCTCAAGTGCAGTAAAACTACCTTCATAGGGAGGTTACAATCAAACAAATGTACACACCTATTTGTTCATTTCCAATACTTCCGAATTTTCAACAATTTGAATTTGAGCCACTGCAGATTTCAATACAGCAATATTCATCCAAATACTCAAATTATTCGAATACTCACACAAGCCTACATAAGAGCATTTCACCTAAAATGACATTCTGTCACATGAGGTGTGAAAAAGAAAATGTCCAACTTTTTGCACTCTTTTATGCACCCTGAATAAAAGCTATATGTACTAGGATCCAGAATTTAATACTGCCTGTGCAGACTGTGCATAAAAACAGCTATCGCTCAGGGAAGCACTGGAAGAACTACTGTGTATTGAAGCAATCAAGTGGAACCCGTGGTGTCCTCCATGGAGTGATGAGTGCATTCTAATAAAAAAAAATCGTTACCGATGTTGGGTTATGAACCTGGGTCACCACGCGTGAAAGCTGGTGTCCTAAACACTATAGGCTACACACTCTTACCTTTCTTTATAGCTAGGCTACATGCCCATGTTTGCAAAATGAGTATATGCCTGAACTAAATGAATGCGTTGTATTTTATACCGCCACAATTAGGACTGTCGAAAAGTTTGCTTATGAGGAAAGGCCAAAAGAGCAGCAAATGTCATGCAATGCCTCAAGGCAATAGGAGACAATTGATAAACATAAAAAAAAGTCCAAAGGCTTTTATATTGTCACATAAATTAGCCTATATTTTCTTTGAAAAAATGTCTTCGTAGCACTGAATTTGTTCAAAAGTGAAACCACCTAAAGAATGGGGATAAGATCGGTCCTTGTAAGGTGGACTTTTTCACATTCTCTACTGCAGTGAAGCCTACTTACATCTCGATGGTGGTAGTGTCAACGTGGATTGAAGGTTGATGGGCACATTCACAACCTAACCTTTTATACCAAACTGGTCTCCATCATGTCACCACAGTGCTCTGTGCTGAACAGTTTTACCGGTCAACGAGTGAAACTGTTAGAGTGGAATGGCTTTTTTTTTTCGTTTTATTGAACATGCCATGGAATGATAGGTGAACAATGAGGTGAATGATTACTGTATAATAAATTGCTTAAAGGGGCCTTGCAATACTTTTCCAAGTAGCCATGAAATAGATTCACTAAAGGAGATTATTGCCTTACAAGTTCACCCTCGCAAAAATTTTCAGAATCTTTTTAGTGCAAACGGAGATTTTTCGCTCACTGAAATTGGATTTCGTTCGAACAAAAGTGCTGGAAACCAAGCAGGAAGGGATTGCGTGGGGCAAAAAAATGTCACATGCGCCTCGTGACCTTGAGCACATTTTTGTCTTCTTCGAATACCCACCTTTTCCGTGCATTCACACGCACACTCGTGTTCAAGTCATGGCCTCCCATGGCGGCGCCAGTAATGACCGAGCATGCCATGTGCAAATCAGCCAAGGGCTGATACTAGGCCTGTGACGCAGTGATTTTTTACCCTGTAGCATCATTTGTCGAGATAAGCAAAAGCAACTTTTACCTAGCTGGCCGAGAATTTATTGTAAATTCCAGGCCGGCGTTCTGCGCTACCATATTTGGCTCGCATATTCTCGGGAGCCTCGACTACCCGTCAGCAACATTTTCTGACTATGCTCGTGTCGCAGAGCCCCTTTGAAAGTCTAAAGCACATTGCCGTAAATTGTCAATTGTATGCACATCTGACTGTCACCTACTTTTTTCTCAAGTTCTGTGCTCCATACCATCCCGCAGCGAATGGGCTGGCAGAACGTGCCATACGGGACGTGAAACAGTACATAAAGATGTACGATAGTTTTCCTGGTGGATGGAAATGTTCTTTGGAAGCCGCCGTGAAACATCATAATCGATCCTATACAAGTGGCTTGGGGTGCAGTCTATAGTACGCTTCTTCAGGAGAAACCTCTATTCTGCAGGCAGACCGTGAGTTGTGACTCTTGGAAAACATCAAGATCGTCGAGGAGAGGCAAGAAAAATCACAGGAGGAGAGATACCAAAAACAAATGAAGAAGAATTTTGACAAGAGGCATCGAGCAGACATGCCAGACATTCAAGTCACCGACCTCGTACTAGTAAAGAAAGGAATAAGAGATGACAGAGCCAAATATTACGGTCCTTACTTTGTAACCAAGACAGCTACACAGAACGGAATTTTGAAGACTGTCTGGTACACTGATGAACGTGGATCAGTTGAATGTGCTTCAATCGGAAATGTCTTCAAATATTACCCCAGGAGGGGTAATTAAAAGAAACTGGGAAGGGTGAAGCGGTATGAGCCTTGGGGCAGGAGAAGAAGCAGCAAGAGAGCCGGGGCAGGAAAGAAGAGAAGGATGAAGTTGGAAATAAAGCAGATTAAGATGGACACCAGATCCATACTGAGGCTGTGATGCTGTTCCATTCTTTTAAGTAGGAACACTACATTACAGTGGCAGCAAGCCACTTGTCGGCAACCTGGCACAACGACAGGCTTTTATGTTGACAGTGCCTCTTGTGTACCAGTACATATTCATTTCCAAGCCTTCGTGCAGGAACACAAGCTGCTTATGCTTAGTCCCAAAGCACAGGCTAAAGATTGCGTAGTCCATAAAAGTGTTCACCAGCTGGCAATACACATATTCAATAGGTTTCAAACTTTAGCAAAGTGCTCACTACATGCAATTTAGGAAGATTAACAGTGGCAATCACAGCATGAATTCACTGCTGCATCAAATTTAATATAACATGATGCACTGAAAAATAAGTTTTTATTCGTACAACAGAACTTTCCAAAACTACCACTGAAGAATTTACTGCAGCTTTAATCATGCTCCAATACAATAATGCGAATAACATCACACGCTCTTGAAATGCCTATGGTGAAAAATGAGTGTGCTGTAGCCAACAAGTTCCTGAAATCGGCAAACACAGTATTGTTGAGACAGTATAGCACAACACAGACAACCATCAAGGTAACATATTTTACTAGCTAAAACAGGAAACGGTGCTTTATGTTTTAAAGGAGAGCATGTACATATGAACCTACAGTAAAGGAACATGTTTATGTTAAGCATACCACCATGTGCCCCTATAGGACCACTGCTTATCAAACTAGACTGTGCATTGCGATCTGAGCTATAGACAGACAGGGGTTTAGACTAGCGCTCATTTATTGCAGCATGTCTGCAAAAAAAATGCGTCCCCAGGCCACTGAACAGTCATGACAAGACTATATGAACTCATGCGGCCTCTAGTTTGCTTGTAAAGAGTAAATATATGAATTCTCTGCCTCTGGTGTCGAAAGAATTTTCCGCTTCAGAGAGCATTACAACAGCCTTCCTCACAAACTATCACACAAACGCAAAACTTCCACTGAGCAGCTTCACGTAGATCATTCCAGCCCAATAAAGTGCTGCTATGCCTATGTCTAGACAGTAGCTAAATTGGCCAGATGTGCCGCATGTATGTACAACTTAAGTCCCTTTAATGGGTTAACAAAATTGTACAAACGAACAACACAACATGCAAACAGCTGTACGCAACTCACTACAGAGCACTGTCCCACTTAATCACAAGCAAGTTTAGTGCAGACAGATAAAATCCAGGTTCTGCATGAAAGAGAGAGCCTAAGCTGTTTCCACACACTGAAATGTCCAAACTGCTACAAATCTACAAGCAATAACTACTGCCTGTATATCTTTTTTTTTTTTTTTTTGCTTACACAACTGTTAAGGTGTGCTACCAGTTTTAAGCATCACGTATCAACCACCATTAACATGTTTAATTATTTTTTTAATTGGAAGCAGAACTGCACCAATTTAGTCTTAAAGTTTTTGAAGATATTACAGACATTTTTTAGACTCTGGAGGCCCAGCACTGCGGCATTAATTATACTCTAGAAATTTAATACTTGCATCACAAGTAGACACCAATGAGCACTTCAGGAATAAAAAGGCAAAGTAGCACACAATATCCTCTTTCCGTGCACAATGTGAAACAATATAGATGCATGGTGCAGTTATGACCAAATTATGACCATCTTTGGTCAGCAGAAATTGCCACAAATGTAATACAAGCACAAGTGGACAGACTTACAACAGGCTTTCTAAATATGACAAAAAAAGCGTAATGCAACTGCAAGCAACAGGCCTAAGATGAGTGTATTGGCATAGCACAGCATACTACTTGCGACTACGATTTCCACCTGTGCCATTACATATACCAGCATGTGCATGCAATCATGCGTACATCAAATCCAGTGCATCCAGCACGGTGTGTTCTATGAAATCTAAAAATATCCAGGACGAGATGAGTGAAACACCAGGTTGTTTGATCTGGCAAAGGTGTGCATATGTTGCCCACTATAGTCGACTAGGCTATTGTGGCCTGCATTTCGCTGGCACTCCTCTTAGGATGCTAGCAGTAATGCGCCTAGCTCGTCACTATGATTTATGTGCATTCGCAGTTACGTCCCTTGAGAAATATTCATGTCTTACATCAACAATAATTGGCATCTTGCGTGCATTTGCTTGCTTCAATTCTGGACATCCGCTACTTTTAGGTCACGAAGAGCATGTGTATCATCAGCGTGGCATAGTATCTTTGATGGGAAAGTGGTGGGTGAAGCGTTTTCAAGAATGGAAACACAAGGAAGCCAGATCGGATGATCATTAATGTTGTGGGACAGTAGAACTGCCCAAAACGTGCAACTGTTTTTAGCCGCCTCCCGGGAGACTGGCATTTCTAAAAACTTAAATGCCTGGTGGTTAAGCTTACCATACTTTTTCAATGTAAATGAGGGAAGAGGAGGTATGGTAAATCATTTTGAAGCAGTTTCAAATGCAATACCAAGTCCCGTTTAAAAGACCTCACATTTTAATCCTGCACACATCGTAATAACCACACCAAACTTGCAATTTGACATTTCTTGTATTTATACACCTTCTATATTAAACTGCTCAATAGTATCAGGGCAGTAACTTTGCACAACATTTTAAAGATTCCTAACAAAGGTCCCGAGCTCCAAGTCAACAACATAAACCCAAGCATGTAAGATGTACACAACAGGCAATGCCCAGAAACATAGCACATCAAAAACCTTAGCACATCAAAAATCATCAAAAACCTTACATAAAATGCTGCATTTCTTACACAACACTTTCGCACCACAGTGCTCATACGCTGTTCTTAAAACACTCAGCATGCCTAAACTCACTGCTGCTAACACATTCTGCAATGCCTCGCAATGATGTGGAGTAATACAAGTGCCAACCTAGGGTGTAAAACAAAGTGATTTCATGTAGATAGCAATAAGAGTGAGCTGATGAAACATGGCTACCCAATTCCAACTAGGCTGGCCTGACAAAATATAAGTCCGCTTTCCGCAGCTGTAATGATCCACAAACCTCAGAATGCATCTTACACATCTTTAAGCACTACACAATGCTAATGAAGGCTTATTTTGACATGCTGTTACGTGTAGCCAGCTGTCTCGTGCCACCTAGGGACAATGCAAAGACTCTACACTTGAGCTGTTTTCATTTAATATGCACTGTTGCACATTTCTTGAACAATCAGAAATATTTGGATCACAAAAACGATACCCCACAGTCTATCTTGTTACACAAGTTCCACATAACATGCTTAGCTTGAAATTGCATGTCCACATCTTGTAAGTAGCGGCTCCTGAGGCAATATGTATGTAGTACTTTAAAATCCCCAAAGAGTCAAAGATCACTCTACATAGAGCTTAGACAGCGCAGAAAACACAATCCTTCAGCCATGATGCTAACAACAAAAACTTAGCAGCAAATGGTGTACAATGATTCATTAATGCTGCCTCTTTGGGAATAAAGAAGAATACTATGTACATCAATTTCACCTACAAAACAAAACTTTTTTTTATTCTAGACAAATGAGCATACTGATCAAATTGTGCCATCTTTTATTTTAATTAAAATAAAAACAATACCTAGCAACAACAAAAAAGCAGCACAAAAACACTAGTGGACATACCACTGAAGATTCTTAGTTCCACAATCTAGAAGCAACGTAAAAATCATGCCCAACCAGTATTCCTTCCCTCAATTTAGAGGACAACACAAATTGTCCTTCCATCAAATCAATTGCTGCTTGCATAAAGATCACACGCAGGGAACAGAATTTTGGGGAGAAAAAAACGAAAGCATATCGACGTGTGCTATCAAACACAATACTTAAAGCTACACAGCACAAAAGACGCACACAGGTACACAGCTATGATAAATAATCCTTTCATGCATGTACAATTTATACTGTCAAAACAGTTTCAAAATGACCTCAGACAGGCCTCTAAATACTTGCTTCATCACTTTACAAAATACAGTTCCAAGCCACTAAGTCAAAAGCTCTAATTCTGCAGAAGCCACTAATTCTGCAGAAGCAGGGCCATCCTTTTCTAGGCACTGCTACTCACAGGGATTTTTCTCACATTAGAACTTTACTACCGACCCTTTTTGCAAAAGCTACAAAGCCACACCTTGCTATAACATGGTAGGAAGGAAAAACAAAAAAAAAATAGCAAGACCAACAAACATCTTGACTTGTGTTCCTAAAGCTATGTACACTGCACACACAAAATGCATAGGTGAGGAGAAGCAAGGACTTCGGTTTCAGCACTAGAGCAGGCTGTTCTCGCTCGAGGACATCACTGGTGATCCAAAACTAAATGACTGAGGTGTCAGGCCCAGCAACAAAGCAAGCTTTACCGCCACATTGGATGGTTTTGCCTCTTCTAGCTCTTCGTCAGGCATCATCTACAACAAGAGAAATAAATATGCTGCATCAATGGCACTTGACAATCAAATTAACAATATGCTCAAGTAATCACAAAAAACCATAAGGCAGAAGTTATTGTACAATAACGCAGTACAGTAGGAGGGGCTTCCTGGGCCAATTAAATTGGTTCAGTACCAGTGTAGAAATCAGCACATGAATGAAGGCAAAAAAGAGGACACATAAGCAGCGCAAATTATGAACTCAGCGTTATTAGAAAAGACACATATATATACATACTAGTAGTTATAAACTTCAAAAGAGTGGCTTGCTGGGCCACGTATATATGTGTGGCGTTTTTTTTCGAAATGAGCTAAATCCAGAAACCGAAACTAGCTCAAATATTGCTCCATATGCAAGCACATTCTTTCAACTTTCCTCTAAAAGAGTGATCAGAACGAAATGGGTCAAATACCAACAGCTACATGCGCTCACAGATCTCGTTTCAAAACGAAATTGAGCCAGATCCATGCACTGTATGGATCGAAATGAGTCAAATCCTGTATGCCAATAGCAGAGCGCATCAGCGATCACGTGATTCAGCAAACGTAGAAGCCTCCGCGTGATTTCTCGCCTGATTGCTCTGCCTGTTTTCTCGGTGCTTTTGCAAGTTTTTTTCGCTTTTCGGAGCTGGATTATCATGGATTCTGATGGAAGTGAAGAGATCCGCGAGAGATCTGTCCCCAAACGTCGACGACAACGTGAACAGAAGCAATGTCGACGCCGAAGAAGCAAGAATGTGCCGCTACCGGAATGTAAACATGCAAAAAAGACTCTCAAGTGCGCGCTCGTCACAGATGATGTATAGTGCTCCGATGTATAGTGCTCGTGATGATTTATAGTGCTCTTGAAGCACTGCTGCCTATGGCTTTTCTGTCAAAGCTCCATCTTACCACTCTTGAAGGTCAATATCAATAAACTTTTTTCAAGAATACCACATTGAATTCAATGTCTCAATTCAATATGAGCCAAATACAAAGTTATCAAGCTAATAATGGTGCAACCCGCTGCATATTTTTTAATTGATTGCAGCGGCCTGAAACTTCCCCTAGCCGACATGTATAACATATCATAAAATAGCTTTTACAGCGTTGTGTTTAGTTTGCATAGCAAATTTTTGCAGTTTTCTCAAATTCTATTTAGGTGGATTTGACTCATTTAGAAAAAAAATGCCTCATGTGTGTTTTTCACTGCAACTCAGATAATTGGAATTCCGTCGAGCGGGAGCAAGTTTTCTTGCTCTGCGGCCGAGAATCTGCATTCTGCTGGTAGATTCGGAACAAGTTTGCGTTTTGCACTGGCAGATTTGGAGCAACCATTTTGTGACAGAGCACTCGGCGTGCCCCGTTTTGCTGAGACGTATTTCGCTGAAACTCCGAGAATGTGGTGTCGTCATTTCAGATACAGTCGGGAACCTAGATTTTCTTCAACGTTTTTTTTTTTAGGCGGTGTCTGTCTGGTCACCCTGTGCACTTGTTTACATTTGTAAAATGGCGTCATTTGACTCTGCTGGACATGCTGCTGCTGGTTTGCTTCTCGCTTTGAGTGAGAGCGAGAGCACTAGTTCTGCTAAGTAGCAGCAGCGAGGTCAACGAGTCATACGCGCTATACGAAATGATGTATAAGGAAATGTTTCCTGGCCCGCCGTGTGCACGGCTGATGAGAACTGGCTACGTCGAGGAAGTTTCCAATACCGGTTTAGTGGTGTATGCGTAAACAACTTCCAGAGTGACCTCACGTGGGGCATTCACATGTTCCACTCACATATCTGGCTTGGCACAATTCGAGTGCTCGCTCCAGAATTTCGGCGGCCACTCCATATCTACCAGTGAAATTCGCAATAATAGTTTGCTCTGTGAACTTGTGGTCTCTCCTTTCTCCCTAGTTACTACTAATAAAGTAGTCCACTAGTTGTTGTTGTTTACAGATTTTTATAGTGGCTGCATTCATGCAAGATTTATACCACATAGTTCCCAAACAGATAAATATTTTTCAACTATTCATACATAAACTCAATAATTAGTGTATGCAGCAAAGAACAATAAGATATGTACATAAATTTGTCACAGGTGTAAACGAAGTGTGTTTACTACTTGAATTGCCACAAGTTTAGCTTCAATTTGAAACATTGTCGATCTAGTACATACTATAATAAGGCAGAGAATAGAGTCTAGTACATGCTACAATGCCATTAGTAATATACACAAATGCATGTGCTTTAACCATGTTCACAGTGTCACCCATGCAATGTAAAAGTTCTAGCTTGCCAAGCGAAAGTCAACTGAAGTTGTAAATAATCAAGAGCATTGTTTACAATACAACATGGAAATGGCCAAAATGGCAGTCCTAGGATGACATGTGTAGGGAAGGCAAAGCAGTATAGTACCTAAATAGAACAAGTCAAATTAAGTTAAATGTAGATTTATCTATTGCGAACCAAGGCTCTCCACAAAAGAGGTTTGTGCTTAAAATGCTGTCATTTTGCTACATTAATAGACGTGTGACATTAAATAAAAAGGTACAGCTCCTTACTCTACTGAAGGCAGCAATAGTCGCACATTCTTGGTTACTGCTGTACTACCTATGCAAGATATTCCCTGCCACCCTTTTTCATGAAATTACAACAGCAAAGATCATTACAATAGCTTACCTTGTCACAAATGTGCTCATATATAAGGCCATCAGATCCGACCTTCAGCACCGAAAAACCATCTGTCCACCTAGCAGAAGTATAATTGAACAGTTTGCAACCACACATTTTCTTACATGGTTATCGAAACACATGCTCCTGAAGAATCTTTTGAGACTAAGTAAGAATAAATACCCTATTGGTACTTATCACAGCTTAAAATTATTCAATTAAGTTCCAAGGTCTTACATGCTAAGACAACAATTATTATGATCGAGGCAAATCTACTGGGCCATCCCAGACTGATTTTTAGCACATAGGGTTGTTTAACATGCACCTAAATCTAAACACATGATCTTTTGTGCATTTCAACCCCATCAAAATGTGGCCACATTTGCTGGCAATAAAATCTATGCACTCTAAATGGTTATTTCCTCTGTATTTTATTTATTTAGTATACATACTGACAGTGCCCGAGCTGCACATAATCGTAGCAGGTTAATTACACACATAAAATTGCAACAAAACATCAAAAAAACAGAATTATCAAAATCATACAACTAGCACATACAGACATTGTGGTAAAAGAAACAATAAAAATAAAAAAAAGCCTAAGACATCTATGGGCTTGCAAAAAGAGCACTTGCCACCCTCAAGCCACACCAGCATTTGCCCCCACCCAGGCTACAAAAGCGCTCACCCCTCCCCCAAATGCAATGCAACACAGGTTTGCACTCCCCCCCCCCTCCCCCCAAAAATACTTCCAAGGCTCTTGACGACATCCCATTATACAGACATTCGAAGTAATATTTAGATGGATTCGTAAAAAGTTCTCTATGGCAGAAGAAAGGTTCGGGACAGATACCGTTTCACCACGAAGCAGATTTCATTCTTCAATTGTTCGAGAAAAAAATGAAAACTTAAAAGCCTTATTGTTAGGGCCTTTTTAAATTGTCACGTCTCTTACACTGATAATGAGGTAGTTTTAAATAAATGTCCGTATTGATTCCTGTGTTGCCACTGTATATTTTACCTAAAAAAGTTAGCCTAATTATTTTTATTTTCCTAAGAATGGAAGCAATTTTCATTCCAGTTCTTGTATGAATTCTTGACTTCAAACTTTGTAATCGTAGTTTCCCTTGACAAATCTTGCAGCTGTGTTTTCGACTCGCTGTAAGTTATCTTCAAGTATATTTGTGAAGGGGCCCTAGCTGCACATGCATAATCCAAGATGGACCTAATATTAATGCGGTACAAAGTTTCCTTTAGCACTTCGAGCACATACTTAGGATTTCTCTGTGCCATACCAGAGGAAGATTTTAGCTGCTAATGCAAATGACAACTCAGACACTGAGCATCATCTGTTCCCTTGTCCTGTAATCTGTGCTTTTTTCTCATAGGGCTCCATGTTTTCGGACTTTTTTTTTTGTAATTTCAGAGGGTGTTTCTTGGAGTTTATTTTTCGGAGAGAAATTTTCGGTGGCGTTTGTCGAAGCTTATTTTTTATAAATCCCAAATTCTCCGAAATTTGGCATTTAATTTAGTACTAAAGTTGTTGCAGTTAGGCCCTATCATTATTCATTTCAAAACTAAATTACACTGCATTGTAGCTGGTAATTATGCTTTTCCAATCTTTCCCGTTTTTTTTTCTCACTTGATGTTTATTTACCGTGGTTAAAAGGCTGTTCATGGGCACTGCTGTATAATTGCCAAAGTGTACTTTTATAGGGCAGGAGCCAGTCAAGCGGTTCCTCAGCTTTTACTCCCAGCCTCTAATCTTTTTGATGGAACATAAAAACACCTATTATTATTATTATTATTATTATTCCCAATACACTAAAAAATCTTAGGTGAAATACTATCCGACCACGAAAGTATGCAAACCCCATAAGTGCATTTCAGATGTCTGGAAATTTTACAGCAAAAACACGTAGAGACACATGTACAAATACATCAACACAAAATACGTATGTTTGTTCGTATAACAACCTTAAAGTTTGTAATTGATACGTTATTACCACTGATGGAGACGCGATCCTTTGGAGTGAGGATTCTAAACTTGAAAAGTGCCCTCTAAAGGTTGAGGATGCCTTTCAAAATCAGAGCTTATCGTATAAAGTCAAATCGCCAAAAAATTTTAGCGGCGAGTGTTTAGCTATTTTCTCAGATTTATCCGAAAACACAGAGCTCCACTTATAATGAACCTGAACATACTAGCTGAGATGAGAACACGTTCTGGATATGTTATTCTGACATATCATGATAATGATATGAGCGCAGGTGGTAATCTTTATTACAATTTGAGTAGTATACTGAAAAATGATTTTGTAGTCTTCACCTGGTCACCACAGTGATGGCAAGAGGAACAAGAGGGCAAGCACAAGAGGAATAAAATTTTTAAAAATCAGTGTTTATAAAGCCACCATAAAAAAACAATCGGTTTAAGCCATATGCTTGACACATACAAAAGTACAGGTGCAACACCTAAAAAAGTTTAGGAGCAGGTGAACTTTTGCAGTTCTATTATTTTGCACTAGAGTCGAAACCCGCAATAATGAAATCGCCGGGGAAACCGATCGTTTTCGCAAGAATTTCGTTGCCGCGAGTGCGAGACATAAAAACAGTGATACGGCCAGCAGAACGAAAATTTATGGCCAGAAGTCGGTCAATGTCGTCATCATGTGCGCCGAAGAAGGAGCAAAGGGTGTCCAGCGCATCCAAAACAACTCGCGGGTTGAGTTTCTCCGCTTGCGTCTCTTCTTGGTCCTCGGTGTCGGCAGCTTCGTGCACGCTTTCGATAATGGCCTCGTCGGTCACTTCCTTGTACACAACTACGTCGTCATCGGCGCGAACGAACGCATCAATGGTGAATTCATCTGGGATGTCGATGGCTCGAAGTTCCCCCCAGGCGTTGGACAGGGATAAAGGCACTGCACTGCCACCACTCTCGCCGTCAAGTGCACCTTCGTCCAAATCTTCCTCTGGTGAGGCCGAAGCGCAATCCGTGCGTGATGCTTGCACGGTGGTGGAGAAGCCCGCGTGATCATTTGCCATTGCCTGACCATTTGCCATCGCAGCATGATCATTTGCCATCGCCTGCTGCAGTGTGGTCAGGCATATTGCCGGACACAGACCCCATCACCGATTTCAGTAAACGAAAATGGCGGTACTCGCGCTAGCGCAGCAAAAGCAGACATTTACAAATTTTGAGTGCGCATAACACGCATACGAGCATACTTTCGACAGTTAACCTTTGACGGGAGGGTAAAATAAGGCCCGCACTGTGGTAGAAAATTCGTTAATGCGGGATCGCTGTTCAAAAACATTTTTTTGCCTCAAGATACGTAATACATGAACTTCTATAAATGTTCCCCAGGGATCCGAAAGTATTTCGTTGCCGCGGGGATTTCGCACTCGCGGGGTTTCGTTATTGCGGGTTTCAACTGTATTCTCAGGCAAAAAGAAATGCAGCAGGTTTTAAAAGGTATCAATTAAATTGGTGTTATCAGCAATCAATTGACAGCAACAAGTTAGTGAGCTGACAAACAGAACTAGACCCATGAACTGTCAATCTGATTATTGTGCCCCAGCACTATGGAATTTTTGCTGTTTGCTCAGAGAAATAAGGAATTATACCAAGAACTTACTGCGTGGACATAAATGTGTATGGCATTTTGAACAGTACTTTTGTGAAAATTGCCTGGTAAAAAAAATTGGGGTTAATGTTGAAGGGAATCAACAGAAATAAACAAACTATTGCAAAGTGGTGGAAGTGTGCTGGGTACGCAAGTCTGGAACTTTGAAGCCGGAAGCTGCCTGCTGCATCAACAATGCCTGATCAGACCACCGAGCAAGGAGCCGCCCAGCAAAGCACGGCCCAATCTCAACTAATCCTCGTGCCTATCGCCCTAGGCCAACGAGATCCCCCCTTCTTCAGCGGCACCGAGAACCAAGATGTGGAAGACTGGCTGCACCTGTTTGAAAAAGGTGAGCACCACGGCCAACAAGTAGGACGACCCCTCGAAATTGGAGTATGTTCCATTTTACCTCAAAGACGTCGCCAGCTTGTGGTTCACAAACCACCATGCTGAACAGCGCCTACGCGGACGGGCGCAAAGGCAGGGCGAAAGCTTCAGAAGCTATATTGAAGATGTCATCGATTTACGCCGGCACTTTAACCCTGAAAAGAACAAACAAGACAAGATCAGGCATATCTTGAAAGGCATAGACAATGATGCCTTTCAAATGTAGCTGGCGAAGGGCCCAAGAACCGTGTCCGAACTTGTTACCTTGTGCCAGAGCTTGGAAGAGATTTCCAAACAATGTGCATCTGTTCAGAGGTCGATGACAGCAGACGACTCTCTCACTGCCCTGGCCGTCGGTGGTGACAGCACCCTGATGGTGCAGATAAAAGAATATGTACGCAAAGAGGTAGCACGACAGCTTTCGTGTCTCACGTATCTGCTGACTACCGAAGTACCAACGAACTGCCTAGCACCGACCATCAGACACGCTATTCAGGAGCAGGTCTCCAAGGCGTTGCCTTTGCCAACGTCTGCATCTTCACCAGCACCTGTCACCGCGCCACTGACTTATGCGGTCGTCGCGGCAACGACACCGGGTCGTCTGCCATTGTATACCCCACAACCTTTGCGACCGTCCACCGCGTCGTTTCTAGTTACGCAGCACCACTCCGGAAATGCTTGGCGCACTGTGACAACCGGCCCATATGCTTGCTACTTTTGTGTAATTTCAGGTTCCGTTGCACGTCTATGTCATCGGCGCTTCGTAGTGAACCTGGAGGCACCAAGATACCCTGACTACTCGTTCCGGCCTTCATAACGCGCGCCTCACGTGCCACCTGAAGTTCACGAGCGTGACGCGCAAGCTGCTTCCGGTGCCCAACACCTCCACCACTTTGCAAGGGAGTTTAATAGCGAAGCCAGGTAGCTGATGATGATGAGTGGTATTTAACGGCGCAAGGGCCAATTGATGGCCAAAGAGCCCCATTTCAATACACTAGAGATGTGAACAATATGATGCATGGCTATAAAGGGGCCTTAAAATTCCTCGCGCTAACAAGGGTGTAGTGAACGAGTGACGTGCCTCGCACTCACGGGTAGCGGTTGCATACTCTCCTTTTTTTATTAGACGTTCCACAAATATATACAATCACAAGGACCCAGTGTTGCCAACTCAAACACAGAAACCGAAACTACAGGTACTATATACAGGATACAACATTTTCCCTCCCTCATTTATTATTTTTTATTTTGGGAAGGTGTTAGTACGTTAGTACAGGTTAATCGCGCACAGTTTATATGTGGAACGAGAAATACACAACAAGAAATACACATCAATATATACACACAAAATTATCTAACACAGGCCAAAAATATTGAATACATTAGGTAAAAGGTACACCAACTAAGGAATATTTACACATTCACACTTATAACCATATCTGTCCGGTCGCCGTCTCTCTCGGTGCGGCTGAATGCGATGACCAGAAGGGCACGACATCACAGGTTCTTCTGTAGTGTTCATGGGCGGGCGTGAAAGAGTTTCTGAAGTATCTGCTGCTTGTAGTATCTGCTGCTTGACAGATGCTACAATTGTGGACTGCTTCTTCCACGTGACTGTCCATGCGGGGCCACCAATATTGCTCCCTAAGCCTGGCTTTGGTGCGTCCGATACCCTGGTGAGTTTCATGTGCTGTTGCCACAAGTTGAGCCACGAGAGATGATGGAACTACAAGCCTCTCTGCACGCAACAACAGTTCGCTCACCACTGACAATTGGTCTCGAACTCTGAAGTTCCAGACCTTCCGGCAAGTCTCTGTGTGACGGCCAAGACCCATTTACAAACTCCTTCACCTTTTGAAGAGTGGCGTCAGCAAGAACCGCTTGTTCAAATTGCTCTTTGGTCAGGCAACTTGGTTGAACCATGGAAACAATTTCCTCCTCAAAAATCAGCTCTCCATCTGCCATATGAACGGGTAACCGCGAAAGAGCATCGGCTACGTGCACCAACGTGCAATTCTAAGTGGGCGTTGGCCTGAGCCCTGCGAAGACAGAAGCGAAACGAGGGCCTGGTGGTCTGTTCGGAGAGTGAAGCTCCGTCCCCACAGGTATGCATGCCAATGCTCGCATGCCCAAATGCATGCAAGTGCTTCCTTCTCGCCAACTGCGTACTTTCTTTCAGCCGGAGATAGCGTGCGTCATGCAAAAGCAACAGTACGAAGCTTATTATCGGCGTGCTGCTGAAGGACTGCTCCAAGACCACATTCAGATGCATCAGTGGAAATGATAATTGGAAGCGCAGGATCAAACATGTGCAAGACAAGATCTGACGATAATACCTCCTTTACCGTGCGAAAACTGATATCCACCTTAACAGACCAGGTGAAGGTTTCGCCTTTCCTAAGAAGAGCCCTCATTGGTTCTACCATCTCGGCCAAGTGTGGCACAAACTTGGCGTAGTATTCCACCAACCCAAGAAAGGAGCGAAGTTCAGCGGCATTTCTTGGAACTAGGGTTTCCACAATTGCGTCCACTTTCTCCGACAGTGGCGAAATACCGCTAGGTGTCACCTTGTGGCCCAAGAATTCGAGCTCTTGAACTCCAAACACACATTTGCTGTTGAGCTTCAGACCTGCGTCTTTGATACGCTGCAACACTGCCTCCAAGTTCTTGAGGTGCTCCTCAGCCGATTTACCAAAAATAATTACATTGTCGATGTAAAAGAGGACACCCGCACAATTGCGAAGGATTCGAGACATCATACTCTGAAAAGCAGCAGGTGCTGAGGCTAGCCCAAAACAAACGTATTTGAACCGGTACAGCCCTTCATGTGTTATAAAAGCTGTCAAGTCCCTGCTCTCAGGATCCAGCGGAACTTGGTGGTAGGCAGACGCTAAGTCGAGTTTGGAAAAGTGCGTGGCACCCACCAAGGCTTAAAGCAACTCATCCATGTGAGGCAGCGGAAAGCTGTCCGGAACGATGACCTTGTTAGGTTCGCGTAAATCTACACAAAGCCTAATACTTCCATCTTTCTTCTTAATGACTACAATAGGGGACACCCATTCTGACGCGTCGATACGCTCAATGATGTCCAAGCTTTCCAGGCGCTGCAGTTCGGAAGACACACGTGGTCGTAACATGAAAGGAAGCCGGCGAAGTTTTGATGCTACTGGCTGAACACCCGCACGTGTCTTAATCCTGTGAACAGAACCTTTTGCAAGGCCCAGCTCATTTGTGAAGAGCGAGCAAAGCTTTTGCTGAAGTGCTGACGGCAGCTGCATGGATGGCTCTATTGGACATGTCCGAGCTACTTTGGCGTTCTGTACCGAACTGCTTTGAAAACACTACAGCTGAGAGCCTTCAATACACAGCTTTAAGGCCTTAATACCATCCAAGCCAACGAGAGAAGTACCTTGTTCGACGACATAAAACAAAAGCGGTGCGCTGCGATTCTCGAAAAATACCCCAGAAAAGAAGCAGCCTCGAACCGAAATTGGTCTTTTGGAATAATCCAGAAGCGTCACATTAGAAACAGGAAGAAGCGGCACACCAGAGAAATGTTGGTCAAACACCATGCCTGAAAGAATGGAAACGGAAGAGCCAGAATCGACTAACAGCTTCTTAGCGACCTGCCCGATTTGAATGTTAATGTGAATTCCGGATGCAAGAGGCTGTTGAACTACAAGAACCTCGACGGTTTCATCCTGCAACGGGCTATGTACTGAAACCTCGTGGATAGCTGTTTGCGACCGCTTCTGGTTGCAAACGTTTTCAAAATGTCCGATACGGCCACAAAAGAAGCATTTTTTTCCTTTAGCTGGGCAGCGTTTCCAAGAAGCGCGATGCTGTTTAGAACCACACCTGAAGCAATACGAAGAATTCGCGTGTTGCTGCGAGTTCGATGGAGAGCGCTGTCGAGATGGGGGGCGGTTCCCCGATGTAGCTGCCTTATCGCGTTGACTGAAAGTGCGAGCACGCGGCAGTGAATTCGGTGACTGCAACGATGAACCGCCTTTTGTGCCAGACTGCACAGATACTGGTTGCACAGAGACGGAAAATTCCTTCATTTCCACTGCTGCCTGCTCGATTTGACTCGCGAGAGCAACTGTCTTGTTGAACGAAAGCGAAAACCCTTGTAACAGAAGACGTTGCCGAATACGATGCGAAGACACACCGGCAACAAACTGGTCATGTAATGACTTTTCTTGCGACATAAATGAGCACATCGCGGCAAGCTCTGTTAGTGTGGTCACGTATTCTTGAATAGACTCGCCTGGGAACTGAATTTGACTATGAAATCGGTGGTGCTCGACGACCAGGTTGCAGGTGGCATCGAAGTGCTTAGCCAGTGCCGCTACCACGCAGTCATACATGTCGGGCGTAGCTACGGTCGCGTCCTCCTCAGTCTTTTCGGCCGCCTGCGAAATAGAGTATTGAAGATACGTTGACCTTCCGGTCCCAAGGAATGTAGTAGAAGAGCCTTGCGTCGCACTGGGGAGAACTCTGAAGCACCGGACGCCAGCAGATAGACCTTGAACATGTCGTGCCATCGGAACCATGGCTGCACGGGACGACCCGGTGTCGGAAGGAACGGATCCGGTGGGGCGATGCCAGCGAAAGCCATCTGGGGGGCGTGGCTGGTTATCCCCCGGGAACTATCTCAGACGGGGTTCAAACACTCGTCGCCATTGTTGTGAACGAGTGACGTGCCTCGCACTCACGGGTAGCGGTTGCATACTCTCCTTTTTCTATTAGACGTTCCACAAATATATACAATCACAAGGACCCAGTGTTGCCAACTCAAACACAGAAACCGAAACTACAGGTACTATATACAGGATAGAACAGCGGGTAAAAACATGGAAGTAATAAAATCATGACAGTGGCGTGAGGTATGTGCAGTGAAAGTGGATGGCAAAATGTCGTGATAATAAAACCATGACAGAGATGTAGTCACCACAGCAACGACCACGGCACAGAGGTCGAGCTATGGATCTCCTATAAATATGGGGTGAAAGCTATGAACATTTTTTAAGAACATGAAAGGTGATTGCAGTTTAAAAAGCGAATCCCTATCGATGAGCATCTCTGGGTGTAGTGGGAGCTGCTGTCGGTAGGGCAGTAAAAAGTGCTTTTTTCTTAAAGCATCAAACTCATTGGACTGGACAAGAATGTGGAGAACCAGAAGTGGTTTCCACATCTCTCACACAATGGTGGATTGCCGGTGGACAGAAAATATGAATGTGTAGTGTGTGTATGTCCTGTTCTTAGCCTTGTAAGTGTTACTTCTGTGTGTCGTGATTTTGATAGTGGCGGCCAATGACCTAGTTCGGGCTTGATAGCATGGAGTTTATTGTCTGTGTGTCTATCCCATGCGCTCTGCCAATACCCCCTAAGCTTTCATTTTAAAAAAAGTTTCAAATCAAGTGCAGGGATTGGTACTGATGCATTGGAAGTAGTGTCGTTGGCGGAAGCAGCCAGCTTGTTGGCCAAAATGTTCCCTTGTATCTCCCGGTGCCCTGGCACCCAGTAGAAAACAACATGCTGTTATGATGTGTACAGTGTGCACAGAAGTGGTAAAGTGACACCTGCACGCGGTTCCTGTGTTCTTTAGGAGTTTTCAGGGCTTTAACCACACTTAGGGGATTTGTGTATATTACCGCCTTTTGTAATTTTATCTGTTTGATGTGCTTTACGACAACCAGTATCGCGTAAGCTTCTCCTGTGAAAATTCTTGCATCAGGATGAAGATTGCCGGCCTCGGAAAAAGATTGGCCTACCGCTGCATATGACACAGAAGTGTTGGACTTTGAGGAGGCATCGGTATAAAACTCAGGGCATGTGTATTTATGTTGTATTTCTAGGAAATATGTATGTGTGCAAGTGGTGCGTGCTTTGTCACTTCAACAAAAGAGATATCACAGTCTATAAGCTGCCACTGCCACGGTGGCAGATATGCTGCAGGAGCCATCAAACTGTGTTCGAGAAGAGGCACACCTGCTTCTTCGGCCAGGCCCCTTACACGGAGCGAGTAGGGCTGCCTCAACGAAAGACAGTTCTCAAACAAGCCAGAAAAAGACAAATCATTATTGTGAAATGAGAGGGGTGTTTCTTGTCTGCCTTCACCTTCAGAAAGTACAAAAAAAAGACAGGTAACATCTTTGTAGGTGAAGCGACCATTCATTCGAATCCACGTACAGGCTCTCCACAGGGCTAGTTCAAAAAGCACTAGTAGAGAGGCGAATGCCTAGATGGTGGACAGGGTCTAGAACCTTCAAGGCTGATGATGTTGCTGACTGATAGATTATAGCACCATAATCTAGGCATGTGCGTACGAGGCTTTTATATAAATTCATCAGACATTTCTTGTCACTGCCCACGTAGTGCGTGACAACACTTTCAAAATATTCATTGTTTTTAAGCACCTGTCCTTTAAATGTGTGGGATGAAGGTTAGTTTTGTGTCTAATATTAGTCCAAGAAACTTGTGCTCAGTCTTCACAGACAGAGGTTGACCATGCAGGTGAATGTTGGGGTCAGGATGGAGGCCCCCCTTTCGGCCGAACAAGACTCAAGTGCTCTTTTGCGCGTTGAGTATAAAACCATTCTTATCTGCCCATTGAGATACCTTGTTCAACCCTAGTTAAACTTGACGTTGGTACATTGAAATGTTGCACGATTTAAAACCAATCTGTACATCATCGACATATATGCAGTAAAAAATATTACATGGGAAAGACAGGTGCAAGGAATTCATTTTAACTAAGAAAAGTGAGCACCTCAATAGACCTCCTTGTGGCACTTCTGTTTCTTGGACAAATATTCGAGATAAGACAGTGCGAACTCGTACACGGAATGTACGGTTGGACAGGTAGCTTTCTATGATTGTCAGCATTCTAACCTGCACACCTAAATGTTACATATCTCGCAATATGCCAAAGCGCCATGTAGTGTCATATGCCTTTTCCATATCGAGGAACACAGAAAGAAAAAATTGCTTATGAACAAAAGCGTCACGAATTCATGCCTCAATACGGACAAGGTGGTCAGTGGTGGGCCGAGCCTCTCGAAACACACACTGGTATGGGTCAAGTAGGCCATTAATTTCAAGGAAGTGCATCAGGCGCCTGTTAATCATTTTCTCAAAGACCTTTCAAAGACAGCTAGTTAAAGCTATTGGCCTATAGTTGGAAACTGAGACCGGGTACTTGCCTTGTTTTAGAATCGGGATAACGATAGCTTCCTTCCAGGCTGAGAGTAGCTCGCCGGAAGACCATATCGCGTTAAACAGGGAGAGGAGAGCTTTCTGGGTTTCAGTGGGCAGGTGTTTTAACATTTCATTTGCCACTCGGTCCGGGCCTGGGGTAGATTTGTTGCAGCAGGTAAGTGAGGCTTGTAGTTCAGCCAAACAGAAAGGTTCATTGTATGCCTTATGTGTTGTGAGTTTGCGCTCTAATCTCTGTTTTTCTATTCTGGTTTTGTATCGTCGGAGCGCTTCACTATAGTGTGATGAGCTGGAGACCTGTTCGAAGTGCGCTCCAAGAGTGTTCGCCTGGTCTTCTAAACTCTACCCTTGTGTGTTCACTAAAGGAAGTGAACGTGCTTTTCGTCCTGCCACCTTACCAACCATGTTTCAGACTTTCGCCTCATCTGTGTAGAATAATTGCTTGATAAATATTTGTGCCAACTTTCCCTCCAAGCCTGTCGGCGTGTTCTCCTTCCTTGCGACTTGATGTTCTTAAAGTTTACAAGATTCTCGGCTCTAGTAGAGTCTCTAGGCAACTTCCGTGCATTATTTTGTTTTTTTCGCGCATGACGGCAGTCATTATTCCACCATGGGACTTGTCGTTTGCCTGACGGTCCACAGGTTTTGGGAATACATTTCGTTGCTGCATCAACCGAAAAAGCTGTAAAGTAGCACCCGGCATCCTCTATGCCTAATGCCGCCATGTCAGTCCAAGTTATTAGTCATTTTTTGAAACTTTTTCCAATCATCTTTGTCGGTGAGCCATTCGAAAACCTGTGCAAGACATGTATTTGTTATTGATGCGCTGATAATGATAGCAAAATTGTCACTACTGAACGGATCATTAATGACTTTCCATTTATTTACAAAATACTGCAGACCCATTTAAGGGCCCCAGCAGGAGGGGCAATGATCATAACATTGCACACAGGTGTAAACAGCAAGAACAAAAAAGATACATCATATACAAAAGATACAAAAACATAGGTCATTGTTAAATACGCTCAAGTGCCCCTACAGAGCTGGTTAACGATTGAGGTAGGCAGTTCCAGTCGTTTATGGTTCGAGGAAAGAACGAGTATTTGAAAATGTTTGTTCTGGCAAAATACGGTGTTAATGAATGAGTTTGTCGATGCCGGGTTTGTCTTGTCATAAGCGGTTTCAGATACATATCACGGTTTACTGACAGCTTGTTGTTATTTAAAAGAAAAAGAAATTTGAGCCTGTGAATTTTACGACGTTTTTCAAGTGTGGGTATACTGTTTTCTTTCATAGGGTTTGTGGGGGAATCAGTTCTTCTGTACTTGAAGTAAATAAAACGTACGGCTTTGCGTTGGATTAGTTCGAGAGCCTCAATGTTTCTTTTTGTGTATGGGTCCCAGACGATTGAGGCATATTCCAATGAGGGGCGTATAACAGTCAAATAAGTTAGTTTTGTTACAGTAGAAGGAGCATGCTTTAGTTTGTGTCTCAAAAGACCAAGTTTACGGAAAGACTATGCGCAAATATTAGAGATGTGCTTATTCCAGCTGAGGTCGTCTGTTAAAGTGACACCAAGGTACTTACACTCAACAACCTCAGCTAGTGTCTGGCTACCTGATTAATATGTAAATGGTAATATATTTTTTTTGTTGGTTACTCGCATGAAGACGGTTTTGTCTGTGTTTAACCTCATCTCCCATTGCTCGCACCATGCAAAGATATTTTGGAGGTTAGTGTTTAGCAAGACCTGGTCGTCATAGAAAGTTATTTCATTAAACAGCACACAATCATCAGCATACAGTCCGATCTGAATCGGCGAAGAAACAGTATCGACGTCATTAATATAAATTTAAAATAATAAAGGCCCAAGTACACTCCCTTGGGGAACCCCAGAATTTACAGGGAGCGGGTCAGAGCAATTACCGGCAATGCTTACAAACTGAACGCAGTCAGACAAATAGGAAGAAATCCAGGAAATTATAAATTCTGGAAGGCCAATCGATTCCAGTTTTTGAATAAGCTTATCATGAGGAACAAGATCGAATGCCTTCGTGAAATCCAAGAAGATAACATCAACTTGACCTGCCTTATCTAAAATTTGTGAAAAACTGTGCACAACAGAAACTAGCTGAGTTTCTGTGGAAAACCCTTTCCTGAAACCATGCTGAACATCCGAAAGTATGTTGTTATCATTAAGAAACGTTATAATAAATTTAGCTATGATATGTTCAAGCACTTTGCAAGACAAAGACATTATAGAAATTGGACGATAGTTTGGCGCCAAATCTTTATCACCCTTTTTGTGCACTGGAGCAATGCGTCCCACTTTCCAGTCACGAGGCAAGCGGCCGGAACGGATGGAAGCGCGGAAAATGATTATAAGGAATTCCGATAGCATTTCGGCATATCGTCGTAAAAAAACGTTGGGAATTTGGTCAGGACCGGTTGAAGTTTTAGTTTTCAAATTCAGGAGCAACGAAAGAATACCAGGTAAAGATAAAATATCTGGAACGTCGTCATTACTTCGAGAAAATTGATGCAGTGGCTTGTTAGAGGCAGAAAAAACGTTGTGGAAGTACAAATTGAAATGATTGGCAATAGTTTTCTTGTCAACAATAGTTTCTCCTTCATGTGTTATTTGTTCAACACAATTGGTCTTTCTGCTCAAAAAGTTCCAAAATTTTTGTGGGGCAGACGTAATAAAGTTGGGTAGAGTATCCTGAAAGTATCTAAACTTAGCTATCCTCACAGCCTCGTTCAGTTTGTCCTGGGCAGAAAGAGTAATATTGCGTGGAGCACCCTTGCGTTTAAGCCGCTTTAGTTTCCTTTTCATGTGCAAAACATCTCGCGTGATCTAAGGATTTGATTTGCACGTTTTTTTTTACTTAAGTATTAAGTATTTAAGTAGAGGCAGGAGTGATGGGGATGTTATGCTGAGGTCTATTGTTGAGTACGTATTGTTAGTCATGTTGTGATATGTTGGCTCTTTCCGATTCAGTAGGTACGCATTGGAAGAGAAAAGGAACTGTTCAATTAGGCGACCTCGCGCATCGCAGCGAGCGTTACTCCAGAGGCTACCATGTGTATTAAAGTCCCCTAAGACAAGGTAGGGTTCTGGAAGTTCATCTACAGGAGACTGGAATTCATGCTTTTCAAGGCGGTGTTGTGGAGGTATGTATAGAGAGCAGATGATGATGAGCTTATTTAAAAGAACTGCTCAAACAGCCACCGCCTCAAGGAATGTTTGTAGTGGTAGGTGTGTGCATGCAATCCCTTGATTAACTATAATGGCAACACCACCGGATGGCACAAGGGCATCATTCTGGTCCTTTCGAAAGATAACGTAATTGCGTAGAAAGTTAGTATGTTTTGGTTTCAAGTGTGTTTCTTGCACACACAGCACTTTTAGTGTATGTTCGTGTGAGAGCTCCTGAATATCGTCGAGGTTTCTCAGCAGTCCTCTGATGTTCCACTGTAGTATTTGTGTCATTTTAGTGTTGTGTGGTGCTGTGTGTACAAAAGTGTTGCCTTAGTTTACAGGGCCTTTTGGGGGCCCTGTAATTCGTGTTTTTTTTTCTTTCTTGGCGCGCTCCAAAGAGTTGCACCTACCCTTCAGCATTTGAGGCGCCGGAGGAGTCATACTTGTATCCATCACCTCTTGTAAGGTGGTGGATGGTGCCTGCTCGGCAGGCATGGTCACAAAACTTCCAGACCTCACTGCACTTGCAGTGGTCCGAGCTTCAGCAGACACAGGGGTCTGCCGGCCCTGTTTGTCAGGTGGCGGAGCAGTACAGGCTGCTCCAGCCGGGGTGCTAGTGGCATGACCGCAACCACACACTGCGTGACTTTCGCGAGTGTAGAGTCATGTGGTGCGGCGCCCCGGCGCGTCACATCTGCGAAGGAGGATTAAGATGGGTTGTGTAGTGTGAAACGTTGACGTGCTTCTTGGAATGACAGATTGAATTTGACCTTATGTTCTACTATTTGTTTTTCTTTTCTCCATGTGGGGCATGATCGTGAGTAGGCAGTGTGATCTCCTTCACAGTTCGAACAATGAGTTGTTTCTGAGGTGCAGTTGTCTAGTATGTGTTTAATGGATGCACACTTTGTGCAAGTGGCACGCCCTCTGCAACTCTGCAATCCACGACCGAAACGTTCACACTTGAAACATCGACGAGGGTTGGGAATGTATGGTCTTATAAGAAGCTTACAATAGCCGGTTTCAATTGATTCTGGTAGGTCACTTGTTCCAAAGGTAATTATTACGTGTTTTGCTGGGGTCAGTTTGTTGTTGCGCCTTATTGTTATTCGTTGGACTTTGACCACGTTCTGATCCTGCCAACCTTCGAGCAGCTCACTTTCAGAAAGCTCAGTAAGATCATCATCGGAAATTACGCCACGGACAGTGTTCATAGACCTGTGTGGGCTCACTGAAACAGGGGTTTCCCTAAACGCTACAAGTTTAGACAGCTTCTCATACTGAACTTTGTCACGAACCTCCAGAAGAAGATCGCCACTTCCCATCTTTGTCACTTTATAACCTGGGCCTATTGCTTCCGCGAGAGTTTTCGACATGAGGAAAGGGAAAATTGCTCAAACTGTCTTCTTTTCATTCTGGCTGTGGATAACATGGTACTTTGGGAATGTCGGCTTTGGTGTGTTAAGCAGGAAAATATCTTCGGCGTGCCACCTTTTCAGGGAGCAATAAGGAAGGGGGGGAAAATAGTGGCCACCTACCACCAAGCCCAACATGGGGACGCTACAAGGTTGAAAGCAAACACTTGGAGACGCCAGCCATATATCGCCGCTATATCCTGGTATAATTATCCTAGGTTGGATAGCTACACCAGGTTAACCCTCGCCGCCCAAAAAATTTGGAAGTAAACGGAAGAGAGAAGATGACAGGACAGATAAAAAGTGAGAGATAAAGACGAAGATTAGGGGGAGAGAGATAGGAAAAGGCGACAGCCAATTTCCCCTAGGTAGGTCAGCCCAGGGGTGCCGTCTACGTGAAGCCGGAGCCGAAGGGGTGTGTTGCCTCTGCGGGGGGCCTTAAAGGTCCAATCACCCAGCGTCAGAGCTCAACCCCCAGAATCCCCTTTTCCCCAGACATGGCAAAGCCACGCACAGCTGGGCGTGGGAGGGAGTCGAAATTTCCCCAGTAGCTCAGGTCCGTGGTGTCACTACACACCAAACGCCTGCTTCCGCAGACGCCCCTGCGGGGGCGACACCAGGTAGTAAGCAGACAGCCGGTACGGACAAAATTACTCGAACAGTCCAGCGTCTATAGCTCGTGCACAAGCTCGCGCTTTGCCCTAAGAGATGGTCCCACTGGTCATTGCCTGGCGTATTCCCCACTACACTATTAAATTTTATGGCCTAGTAAGAGCAGGTCAGAAGTAACACAATCAGAGCCTATCTTTACAGAATCTGTACTCACTCTGCCTCCTGAGAGATCATCTTCTGCCACTCCCAGATTCGAAACTTCCAGAACATGAACAGGGCACGCAAGCCGGACACGCCCACAATGCGCCACCGTATACGCACTGTGCTGTCCTCCTTGTGAGTTGTCATTTTGAGAACTTCCAGTCGCACATGTGCATAGCGTAGGTGACCCAAGATGCGAACTAGTGCCATTTGTTGCACATAGCCCGTAATGCCCCTGCAAGGCAAAAGCATCCATGGAGTTCACCAACAGTCAAAGCTCACCCTATCATTCGTCTTGCCATTGTCAAGAATACCTAGACTGTTTAAAGCAATGGAAGACTTACTGGAACCTACTGCAGTTTGCTTTTCACAAACAAAAAAAGATTCTTATTGATTTTTATGTTCATATGAACTATTAAATGTGAGCACAAAATAAAAAAATTTCACAATGGCAAGTACACTTTACCTACAAGTATTATTCTAAAACATCTGTGATAATCGTGCAGTATGTTCAAATAAATAAGGCTTTGATAACTTCTTGTATCTACTTAGAGCTTTGTAACTTGTCTGGTATGTGCTACGTGTCTACTCCACCGTGCACTACATACGCACGTCCCTATGTCCTGCTAATAAAAAGTGCATTACGCAGGTTAGCCCCCCCCCCCCCCCCCCAGTCCTTTTTTCCAACAAGTGTCGCGCTCTCAAGAAGTATTCATTAATAAGGTCTACGCAAATTCTGCATACACACCGTATTTTTTTGCTAAATGGCTACAAACGGACACTGCAACAGCGACGTGCGACAGTGACGTGCAATCACTGCGGGTTGCGCTGCCACGCAGACCTTCACCACTTATGCCAATGTTTTGCATTCCATAAAGGGCAAATGGCCATACAGGCTTTGCAGTGCACAAATTATTATGAAGCACTGCTCACGGACCCGGACACGCAGTTATTATTTGCGCAATATGGCTGTCAGAGTGGCCTGATCAGAGTGGTTTAAGGAGTCCTACAAACCACAGTACTGATCACACACCGCCTCAGCACAAGTGATTGTGACTTGCATAAGTGTAAACCCTATGAAGCTCTGAAATATTACTATAGCTTGAAGGTCCCGCTTATCCCGATAGAGGACATGCAGCTCCCTCTTTTTCAATAAAGGATTTTCCATTCATTCTATCCATTCAATACTTAAGTATGATCCTGCAATTATAGTTTTCTCGTGTATATTTTAAATGTTTAGCTTGGTGTTACAGTTGGCAATACTGCTCATTTCTTGCGACTCCCACAATCACCCAGGTTGTGACAACTTTAATGACAGATTATATTCAATTTCTCACATACGCCAGCATAATTTCACTTCAATATGGCTGTTCTTTTGCAATGCATACAGACATTTTCTCACATACTCAAGCAAAACTTCACATCAATACGGCTATTTTTTTTTTGTGCATCTATAAAAGGCAAATAATTGCAGTACAGGTTCCCTGCAAAAATTAAAACACAGTGAAATTTACTTAAGTAATGAATTTGTGATTACTACATATGGCATATTTGAATAAATATACATTTAATAGTGTCAAGAAATTTTCAATTATTTATTATATGATTTAGTATTGCAAAAATGCACAGTGGGTAATGGTTGCCATGAATGAAGGCTCTGGATTAGTTTTAATTACCTGAACTTCTTTAATGCCTTCAAGCCAAGCTCGTGTCACGGCAAAGACAAACCAGCACAAATTTATGGGCATTGGTAACATCATGCTTAGGAATTAAGATACATTGTGTGACCAGAAACAACAGCATGCACTGCTCTTTTTCTTAATATTTCTGCTTAGCCATCTACTCCAGTTTCAGAGAAAAGACTTCATAAACATTGATCAAATGTACAAATTTTTTTCTCATGACAGTCGCACAGGCTCCCATCAGTCAGTTTCCATGACCCACCCAAGTTTTTCGAAAATTTCCTGACGTTTCCACACATACCCAAACTCCCTGACTATTCCAGGTTTTTCAGGTCGGAAGACACCCTGTTAGTCCACCTTTTGTTTCTCTCCCCTTAGAACACAGATGTTTTTTATATCAAATTTGATCAGAAAAAAATATGTGAATAACAAGGTGAGGATATTGCACTCTCCTATAATGCTACTGACAAAAATAAAATCTAATTTAAAATGGGGCCCTGGGAAAGGTCATCACCATGCAGATAACACAGCTCATTGACACAATGCCATACTCTTGGTAGCTTAGTAAAGTGGTACCAAAATGAATGGTACCAAGATCGGCAACTTTTGAATGAACAGCCACAACACACACAAAAACAAAGAGAAGAGACTGCCAAATCTCCAACCTTGTAGTTATGCCACGAATGTTGTTCCTGAAGACAATGTTCTTGTTGTACAGGTTGTACATGTGTGGCTGAGTGAAAAATTGAGGCAAGTGATTTGCCAGGGCTCGAGATATCCGCTTTAACTGTTCCTCTGTGGCACGACCAGGATCAGGTAGCTGCTGATTACTGCCTGCCCCTTTCAGAGCAACTGATGTGCCCGCGAATTGCAACACTTCTCGCTCGTAGTCCGATAATGCCATTTCTGCTGCTACCCGACGGTCCACATCAAAGCAGTATACCTAATTAACAAAAGAAAAAACACAGCAAGGATGAAGCCACTTCTAAAATAATAAATGTGCCTTTATCCAAACTTTCACCTAAACTAGCATATCTCTCAATACCATTTATGAGCCAGCCAGTTCAAATTTGGCTATATCAAACTTTCAGAATGACACTAAACAATTAGACATGTTTAGGCAACATATCTCACTTTCATTCATTTACAGTGCATTTTGCCAAAAAAAAACATATTTCTGTAGAAGATCACAGCTGAAATCTCAAACATAATATCCATGCATTAAATACAAAACAGTAGAACTGTTTCTCCAAGCGGCGAACATGGAGTGCAGAAACATGGAGCGCAAAAACAATGACATACTATACTGGCAGACACATGATGACAGTGTTGGGTATACTCTTCCTAAAAGGGCCCTGTCAGTTATAATGGAATAGGCTCACTATTAGCACATGACACTTAATGAATAGCAGGCAGCAAGAATTTTTACAATCCATCAAGTACAAGTGGAGTTACAAGTATTTGTTGGACAGTTTTTTTTTTTTTTTTGTACCAACGAGTGTGTTGCAAGCTGCACAGAGAAGGGGAAGGCAAAGGGGCACAAAGATGTGTCCCTACGTCAGCACATCATGACCTCAAGCACATTCTTTTGTTGTTTTTCTTCGAATGCACAGCTTACTAGCAGTGTAATCACGAACGCAGGCATGTGACACTATCCCACAGCGGTTACAGTAACTATACGCAGCTTACGATGCTCAAATCAGCTAACCACCGTGGATGTGGGTATATAGCAAAGAAATCTAGGTAGAAAGAAGAGGAAACTATTTACATCTGACTAGAATTACCATTAATTCTAGGCTCTGGGCTATGCAATAATGTTTGGCTTGAGTTCTCTTAGTAGCCTTGGCCACCAGCTACCTTGATCAGGGTTGCCACTGACCTTTGAGTGAAATTCGCCATTTTTCTTCAAATTGCTCCAATAAGGTCCAATAAGAAATAAAATAAGGTCCAATAAGGTCCAATAAGAAATAAAAACCGCTAATTATGTATAGCCCCATGGAGTATGGTATCATCCATATCTCCTAAATCATATTGTATCGATGTTTTTCAATGCCAGTCGCATCACCCTCTTAACCATGGGAGCACTGAGAAAGGACATGAATACACCTGCAGCGTCTCTGAATGCTAGCGCCTTATAACAATAGTTTGTGATTGTTTCATTTGTAGTGAACACAATGAGAAGCAGTCACCACAACAAGAGAGAGACGGTGTGCATAGCCTCCCTGCTGATTTAACTAGATAATTTTATTACAGTAGAATGATGTGCCTGCCAATCGAACAACTTAATAATAAAAAAACAATGGAACTTAATTTGTAAGTCCTGCGTAACCATCACAATGCCCGCACTATGCTTTCTGTGCTGTCATGCTTACACTACACATTTGCCTCAGTGTACTTTCTGAAAGCTGCCGAAAGAAGCAGACTTCTTGACCGGCCCGAAAAGTATGTTAATAACAAATTTAAACTCTACATACTAAATTAGTGGATACTACAGCAGTAAAAAGTCAACAAGCTATTCAGGACAGTGGGAGCTGTGGTCGGCTCATGCAGCCTAACCATCACCTAGCCACTTCAGAAGCGAAACTTTGAAGAAGCTAAAAGTTTTTAAAGTACCTAAAAAACTTAGTATAGCACCACCACCTTGCGGCATGCGAAGTAGCCTGCTGACTTAAATTTTCTTGTGAGATTGCAGGCGGGTGCACCAGTGCGCCTGTGCCTCCAGGATTCAGATGGGCGGAGAAGATACACACAAAAAAAAGAGACACAGAATTGCACGTATAGTGCGCCTTCTGCTGGTGGGTCTAAAACTACGAAAATAGACAAATTCTTGTTGTCCATTCCTTTTGAAGACACTAAATATAGAGTGCATAAGTCTGTCAAAGCTAAGCCAAAAATCACCCAAAATTCGCTATATCGCCACTCATAATTTTAGGTCGCCATGGGCTTCTCAAACTCGCCATTTAACAAAAAGTCACCACCAGTGGCAACCCTGCCCTTGACTCCCTGACGTACTGGTGATTTTGGAAATTGTGATACGCATTGGCAAATACTATTGCAGCAGGCTCAGTATGAGACAAGTCACTGCCCCAGACATGCAGTGTTAAAAATAGCATAGGTTTAGTGTGCCGGCTGGCACCTTGCATGAACCTAGGGTTAAAGAATACATTAGGCAGATGACCCTAAACCGACAGCAGAACTAAAAAGATGATTGATCCATTTTTTAAGGATAAAGATATGCATACTATTCATTTTAGTTATTAAGTGAGGATTTTTTTCAGCCTCATGAAATCACTCAATGCCTGTCCCTTCTATTACAGTATGTCCTTTCAACTACGCAGTTTGGCAAGAGGATAGCAAGCGAATTTTGGCTCTATTGAAAGAAAATTATAAATTTGCTACTGCATTTCGCACTTCAATATTTGACTCAGACGGTCACACAAGAGCCTTCAAAACATACTGGCAGCATCTTACGGCTAATGTGAAAAGATGATGCTGGGGCCCTTTAAAGGGTACTGACAAAAACATTTTCAGTCGTAGTCTTTTTGCATCCAATGAAAGGCCAAGCCTTCAAGAGCATAGAAAAAGTAGTGCTAAGTGCAACTTCACCTTGAAAAAGTAATTGTAATATACTATTAAAAGGTAGTTTCAGTCCCTACTGAACCCTGACGTCACAACATGGTATATGCATCTCGTCATATGCTCGCACAATACACAGTGATGTTTAAATGGCCGCTCCACACCGTGGCTCTGCTGGGGATGCGCACAAGTGGATACTTGAAATGTTTTGATGATGCGCAAGCGGCATCTTGGAAGTTTTAGTACTCAACGTCATCACAAGTAGCCAGACTGCTGCCTGAAGTCACCAGAATTCGTACTGTAGCCTGACATCAAACCAGTACAGATGTCCGTAAGTGCGCCATGGAAAAATCGACTTTAATATCAAAATAAAATATGCCATCAGCATTTGCTAGGCTGCACACTTGCTTGGAGCTGTCTCTGCACAGGGGATTTCTAGGGCAGATTAAACTCGCTTTTGAAAAAACGTGTCATTAGTATTTTAAAGGATGACACAACAGCCATAGATGCCTTGGTTTGATAAAACACTTTCACTGCCAGTGCAAAAACTCGACAAATGATCATCTTGAGGACAAGTGCTGCAGTCTAAGTGCAGAAAACTGAGCATGACATCGAAACAACTTATCTCGAGGAATTTACCACAAAGCTTGCAAACATCGCCGTCAAAAGAAATGACCACTTATGAGTAAATTATACAACTGTTATAAAAGTTGCCACTTGACGCAAGCAACTTGAAGGAATGAAAGCAACTTTTTAGTATCTCTGCTATTTTGCTATTTATGCAGGTATGAAAATAATAGATTGGCACTTGGAATTAGCATAAGTGGGCTCCGTGGGCCAAAAGTTCTGTACTAGGTTTTATAAAAATTAAAACTCAGTAACACTTCACTGCTATATCAGATTACATTTAAATAAGATGTGTATAGTATAGTGGCAAGAAAAAATGCATGAATTGTACAGACTCTAACTCTAAAAAGAACAAAAGCTGTGTTCGCACCTTGTATGGATAAGCATCCAAATAGCCAGACAAGACTGTAGTAGGCACTCTGTAAACGACTTCTGAGGACTTTGTCTCATCATCGCCACTACGGAGTTCAAAAAATGTGAAAGGGGCTTGTTCCTCCCGTTTGATAAGTTCTGGAGCAATGGCGTCATTTATGACGACCTCAGGCAGTGAGTGTACAGCAGGGAGGCATATACTCGAACTGTGGCATGTGGTCTGGGGGGAAGTGCCACCCAGGACTTGAGGCAACACAGCAGCATGCCTTGCAAGTACCTGTGCACAAAAAATGCAGAAGGAAAGCTCAGTAACTGTGTCAATTGAACTCCATTGCCTTCATTAAAAGCTGCAGTCTAGCAAAAAAATAATAGGCAGTTTTTTGCTGAAGTATTATCATATGAAATTTCAACATTCGAAAGTAAATATTCAGGTATAAATGAACTGGACATTCAGAACGAATATGCTTCTCTCTGGTCACTTAAAAAATGCTTCCTTCTTTGAGGCTAAACAAAAGCACTATTAAAACATATTAAACACTATCCCAACGAGCAGACAATGAATGATGTTGGCCAAGACTGTGATCGGGCGAACAGACACAGTTCGCTCTATGCTTTGGCACGTATATTACAGATGTATTACTGTAATGTCATCAACGATGTGAATAGTAACCTAATTTTTGCAGAGACTATGGTATTCATGTTTGTGTAGTAATTTGATCACAAACCTTCAAGCCTTTTTATCCATGATTTAACACATATAACAATAATCTTCTATTTTTTATGTCAATGTGATTAAGGGAACACCATAGTGAAGGAGTCTGGGAATATAAACCAGCTGTGGTTCTTTAACGAGCATCTGCAACCAAGTACCCGGGCCTCTAGCATTTCGCCTTCATCGAAGTGCGACCACTACAGCCAGGATTTAAGCCCAAAACCTTCCAGTCAGCAATTGAGCACCATAACCACTAGACCCCCACTCTGACCGACTGGACTTGCTCTACGCCATCTCCTGATGCCGACAAGAGCTCTCGCAAGTGGTGCCCTGTCCTTGGATTCCTGTGACCCTGTTTCCATCTTTCCTATCTCCTCGATATGTTGTCGCTCTCACGCTTATCTCATCTCTGTTTCTCTCTTTCTACACCTTTATTCCTATCATTTTAATCCCTCCTCACCCCAATCCCTTGAGAGCTACTGTTGAGGTGTCGCTCCCTGAAGCAGACAGTTACGGGGCTCACTTTTCTTTTCTTTTCCTTCTTACAGCCTAACCACTCCCCCCCCCCCCCCCAAAGGGTATGATTTAACACTGCAGTTTACATTTTTTACACTGCACCTTTCAATTTGACATCACACTACAGGCAGTATGTCTGAATTAGCTATCGTGCACTCAGTGGTTTGGATGTGTAGAGCTGTGTAGTCATAGTGCCAGCTTTTTGTAGAAGACAACATGGCACTATATGCAATGGTTAGTGGTCTCATAATAATAACAATATCTGGGGTTTTACGTGTCACTACCACAATACGATTACTAAAGACGCTGTAGTGGAGGGCTCCAAAAATGTAGACCATCTGGGGTTTTTCGACGTGCACTAACATATAAGTACATGATCCTTGAACGTTTTCGGCTCCATCAAAAATGCGGTTGCCGTGGCCAGGATTTCACCCGCGACCTGCGGGTCATCAGCAGTCAAGCATCATAACCACTACGTCAGCGTGGCAGGTCTATGCAGAAGCGACTGCAGCAAGAAACATTAGATACCACAGCCACATGACAGCCTGTTTCAATGTACAAATTCCAAGGCAAAGATTATCTATCTCATGAGGTGAGACAAGGTCAGTATATCCCCTTCGGTCGCGAATTATGGACGTCTAAATATGTGTCATATTTATGCAACATGATTTCAGGATACTTGATATTACATAAAAAAAGAGGCAATACATTGCTCTGCACAACTTTCAGTAAAGAATGATTATTAGCCTATAATCAAATGTGATTATTCTGTAATCAGTGAGGTTAAGCTCTTGAAAAAAACAAAAACGAAAGTATTAGGCCCAAAAAGCACGCACGGTTCGTTTTTCGGTTGCGGTTGCTTCGAACAAATAAAAGCAATGCTCTTGACGTTGGTCCTGGAACCCGGCATGTCGAACAATCACCGAACATGGCAGTGTCTCCAGCAAAGTGGTCTTCTGGAGCCATACACAGCCTAATGAAGTTAAGCGAGAGTCAATTATCTACTAGAGAAGCCTGTACAAATTTACACATAATATTTGAAGGCATTTAAAATAATGTGCAGAGTGTGACACTCCTCCGTAGTTGACGTGTCTATTTGTACACACAACCGCTGAAGGGGTAATTGAAAGAGTGAGACGTCTGGTGAGGCTTTTACAAAAATATAATCTACTTTTTGTGCCAACCGAGCTATAACTTAAATCAATAGGTTTAATACCTAATTGCGCTTTCAACTTAAAGTGCTTTCTGGAAAGTTAAAAGTCATAGTCATTTACAGAAATTTTTCACACTTAACATACGACAAAACAGTGTTACTTCTTTACAATGTACCAAAAGACGCTAACAAAAGCACTAATAGAATGCTAATAATAGAACGCCAAAAGCCCAGAGTGCCTGCTAGTACGTTGTGCGATTATTTCACACATTTAATTTCAGAGGGGGGGGGGGATGAAGGACGAGAGGGAAGCAATCGCAGCAGTGGCTTCTGAAAAAGTTATGAGCGCGTAAAGCGGTACCACTGTCGAAATAAAACCTCGCGCTAGGTTTATGCAACACCACTTTCACAAGTGTTGATAACTATGGGTAATACCTAGAGTTGTACTTTAGGTTACAGTATTCGTGGCTTACGGCATAACGCGAAGCGCCGCTCACAATGTGCAGGCAGTAGCCCAGTATTTACCAGTACCTCAAATGAGTTGTGTAAACATAAACTATTTATTAATAAAATATCAAGCGGCCGGCGACTTGTGTAGCGCACATCGCATGAATCGCACATTACGTAGGAGTCGGTGTCAGTGAGCTAGCGCGAACACGTGAGCTCACGGGATAGCAGAAGCGACTGATCTAAGGTTCCGGAAGCGAATAAAAACGAACGCAACACAAAACGGCAAGAATCACCTTCGTGCCTCGGCTAGAGGTTAGGGTTACATAGCAATTGCATGGCGTTGCTGTGCTCAGGGTCAGAAGACCGGTGTGGGACCTGATGTTGCCAGTCTTCACAGTCCCCAACGCACTGTTCAATGATCCCTTGAGCGCTCGGAAACACACGGCCATATCACACAAGAAAGCTCCAGTTAGGAAACAAGTGAAAAGTGGAGACGAGACAGTTTAAATATGCACAAAATGTATACACATGCCCGACGACTCGGAGCCGCAGGAAATTAGCTACTGCTGCTGCCGGTCAATGTTGACTGAATGTCACAAAAACCTGCTAAGGTCATAAAGCTAAACCAAGGTAAACACTGCAAAAGCCACTTTAAGATGAAAAAACTAATTAAATATGACAACCTAAACAACTAAGTGTTTCACAAATAAACATTATATTTTTAACGCAGGTTATTTTTTTAGGTCTTATTCACCGAACACTTTGTTTTTGTTAACGCTTGGTGTCGCCTACAGTATCCGTGTTTCACGAGGAACGCATGTGCGCCGGCAATGGCGTGGTATGTTGCGGCGTTTTCTCAAGTTAGGTTATTTTCTGGGTTTTCCGTCCATACTGCTTTAACGTCACAGACGTTCGCACCATGTGTAGCCATCGCATGTAATATTCAATGCCGCTACAAGACGTCTACAACCATTAAGAGGCGAAAAACGTACCCTTTCCACTGGTGGGCACCGCGCAGGAGAAAAGTGAGGGACCAGGATCATATCTTGCCAGAGAACTACACTTTTCTCCAAGAGGTTGCCCAGAAGAAGTATCTGCAGCCAGGTGAAAGTCCGCTCAGGGAGGAACCATGGCCTGTAGCGACTTGGACGCCTGAGTCACGGAGGACCGGAGTGATCGGGCGTAAGATAGGCATCTACCCCATGTGGACTAACACTGGCAAGCGCATACTCACTACGTTGATACAGGTCTTGGACAACCACGTAATTGACTACTTGCCTCCGGAGCAATATGCAAAGACGCGGTTTGGCTTCCGGGCGCCCGGTCTCGGTTGTTTGGTAGTGGGTGCCGGCAGTATAGATCCCATGAACTTCAAGGCGCCCTACCTAAAGCTTTTCGAGAAGTCTGGCGTCATGCCCAAGAAGAAGCTCACCCGGTTCCTGGTCACTCCGGATGCGGCCCTTCCGCCTGGGACGCCGCTTACGGCGGCTCATTTCCGACCGGGCGACTACGTGAATGTGTACGGTAAGACCCGGGGTCATGGTTTTCAGGGTGTGATGAAGCGATGGGGCATGAAAGGTGGGCCGGCTACGCACGGCACGACCAAGGCACACCGGCGATTAGGAGCCATCGGTGGGCCGCGAGGCACCATCCAGAAGGGAAAGCGCATGCCTGGACACATGGGCCAGGAGAGACGACTGCTAGTCGGTCTCCGCATCTGGCGCATCAACACACTGCACAACGTACTTTTTGTGCACGGACCTGCGGTGCCTGGCCACACTCTAGCGCTTGTGAATGTATTCGACTCTAGGCATGGCAAAAAGGGCCATTCAGCCGATGACCCGCCACCATTCCCCACGTACTTCCCTGATGCTGAGCATCCTTTGCCAGAGGAAATGTACGACAGAGAGCTGCACCCATTCGAGGCGCCGTCAGTCACCTTCGAGGAGGAAGAAGTGCAAGTTAAAAAGAAAGCCAAGGTCAAGGCCAAAACCAAGGCTCGGAAGTAGTCGCATAGCTGCTTACAAGCATTTGCATAACACTTGTTTAATTGTAGAATAAATCAATGCCCACCTTATTTGAGTTGGCTGCCCTTTCATGGAACAGTAAATATGCCTATGTGGAAGACACTTTAACATTTCCGTATGGAGTGTGTGCTAAATGTGGAGTCTTTCCTGATTACAGCAGTATAGTGTTCTATTGGGGCACCTCTGTATGGAACAAAACACTGCTTGCAATTTTGGTGGCTGGAAAACTTGTTGTAGTGATGGAAGCGTGTGCTTAACATCTTATTGAGCTCAAGTAGCATTGCACTGATGGACTTCAAAGTAATTTTGACCACCTGTGACTTTTTAAAGCACTAGAAAAGTTTGCAGCTTGAATGCCTTTTACTTTTGTCTGTGAAAACCTGCTGTGGCTGGTAGAGATGGAAGTAGAAACCACGTGATCTGTAGGAGGCTTAAAATACCATGCACTAGTAGTCATGCACAAAAAGCCAAGCATACCTATTGTATTAAAGGAATGCAGCCATTGTAAGGCTATCACAGGTTGCCCATCTTAGCATCCCAGTGGCTGTGACATGGTGCTGCTGAGTTAAAGGTTGCAGGTTCTATTCCAACTGCAGTGGCCATGTTTGAGTGTGAGAAAAATGCGAGAACAGTTGTGTACGTAGTTAAGGTGAATCAAGCTCATGAACATAATCCTGGTGAACTTGCAAAAGGCTGTTAAAAAGGACACCGCAACACTTTTCTGAATAACCATCGAACGGCTTTATTAAATGAATTCATTGCCTCGCAAATCTACCGCCAGTAACATTTTTTCATTCCATAAAGTGTGAGCGGAGTTGCAGAAACTTGTCATGCGATATAATTGGTTTCTCTCGTCCCTACGAGTGCGCTGGAAGCTCAGCTGGGAGGGATGGCACAGGGAAACAAGTTGCGTCACATACGCGCCATCACCTTGAGCACTTTTTTTTATATTTTTTTCTCTTCACATGTGCGGTTTGAATTAAGTGTGGTCACGTGCGTGCTATCATGGGGTGACCTCCCGCAGCAGCCATTGTAACTATGCAGCTCATAAAAAATTAAAATCGAACAATCTAATGGCTATGGATCTGGGTATATCGTGGAGTCATTTGGGTATATCGCATCATTTGTAGAAAGAAGAGGGAATGATTTCTAGCTGACCTTAAGAAATAATTGTGAATTCCAGGCCACTGGTTGTGCTATGTTAGTGTCACGTCTCTTCTGGAGGCTCATCTACCGATCAACAGCGGTTTCTGACCGTACCGAAAAGTGTTGCAGGGCTCCTTTAAATGGCCTTAGTGTTCCACTGAATAAATAGTTGCACTTAATCTGTGATCAAAGACCACATTAATGAAATTGGGCCAACTTTGCTTGACAATATAGTTTGTTTTAAAGTGGTGTAAAAACATCTTGCTGATTACCTACTGGATAATTTGTAAAAAGATTAAAAAATGAGGTTGAAATTGCTTTATAAGAGTTTTTAAAAGAATATTTCAGAATATGCTGTAACAAAAAACTGTCAAGTAAGGTCATCTTGTTTACCCTAATAACAAAGCGCTTAATATGTGCTGAAGAACCTAATGTGGTCAAAATCGTTCGGGAGTCTCCCATTGTGGTATGCCTCATAGTTATAATTTTGGCATATGAAACTCTGGAATTTCATTCTATATTTAATGTATCTATGCAACTTCATTAAGTTGCGTTTTCTTGAATGTCACCTTGAGCCATTTTGCATTCTTTAAACCGCATGGGAAGATTGATTGATTGATTGATATGTGGGGTTTAACGTCCCAAAACCACTCTATGATTATGAGAGACGCCGTAGTGGAGGGCTCCGGAAATTTAGACCACCTGGGGTTCTTTAACGTGCAGCATGGGAAGATGAGGATGCAACTAAGAAACATACAGAACACCACAAACACATTCGCTCATGGTGTTCTGTACGTTTCTTACTTTTGTCTCTACGTCTTTTCATGCAGTTTAATTATGCAAAAAAAAAAAAGAGCTATGAACCAACTAGCCTGCCAGAATGCCTCCATTCAACTGCTTTCAAAACCTAAAGTTGCAGTTAACACTTTTCCTTGGCCTCTGAATGTGGGACATTAGAGTGACAGTCGCGACTGTTCGACACTTAGTACTTCTGCTTTTACGCTCATTATTTATAGGTTCATCTTTACTATCAGTTTAGGAGAATTCAGTGCTAAGTAATAATGGAAAAAGGAGTGCAAATGATACTGTGATGCAGAAAAAATGATGCAATGTTTTAGCTCTCTTTGTTACAAGAAATGCTATATATCAAGCATAATGCTACGACTGAGGCCATATGCTTTCTAGATTACTTTCAGGCTCATATCATTTCAGTAAAAATGTCCAGTAAGAAGACACCCTTACTGAAGTAATCGGCATTTTTTTAATGCACCATAGGACAGTGTAATGCAAAGTAATTTTGATGAAAGTAGGGCACGCCTTTCATTGCATCTCCTTCAACATGCTTAGCTGGTCGACACACACTGAATGTGATATCGTAAAAACAGCACAACGCCTTGCTTAATATGACGTGATGTGGGAAATATTTGACACTGTAAGATCCACAAGACTATAATTTCAAGATCATTTTTCATATTTGTGATTGCCAAGTCTTTGTGCCATGTTTCATTCTTCACATGGCAGGAGATTGAGCTGAGCTTTGCATAGCAAAGTTTTGAAGAATGTCAACGCATCAAAACTGAAGGTTCATTTAAATGTAGATTCAGTAATAGTAGCAGACATTTGAAATCAACATACCCTCATCAGTAGCAACATGAATGCATAACTGATTAGTTTAAAAAATAGCACAAATACTCTGTGGCGAATTTTTTATATGAGAACATTGCTATAATGAAATGGGTTATAATTTTCAATGAAGTAATTGTTATTCCCCAAGAAATTACCCATGGTCTCATCCTTTCTCAAAGTGAGTGCAAAACTTAGCTATCGTTCGATTAACTTTGTATAACCACAGTAAGCCACAACAGATTTTTTCCCCTCTTGTCCCTTTCCGGCCTGATTCATGCATGTAAGCAGCATTTTGTCTTGTAGAGTGCAAACCTATATTGAATGGCTACTAGGATAGTGGGGAGCATTGGTGTAGCTTAGGTAATGGGCCAAGTGCTGGTGGGGCTTGAATGGGGTAAGAGCCCTATGAGAATCTAAAAGAATGGAATGCCAAACATAGATAAATTCAGTTGATTTATGTATAGATTTTTTTGTTTGTGATTATTGTTTTCTTTTTAAGGTTTTTTTATTTGCTTCGAAATCTAACCCCTTTAAATTGTTACCTATAGTACCTAATTAATCCAACCCTCCCTTTCAAGAAGTGAATTAATTTAAAAAGCAAGGCATCATCCCATTCATGGCCTATCCCCCTAGGTGGGTTGCGCCAAGGTGTTGAGGAACCAACCAACCAACCCTTTTGCACCCCTCTTCCAACACCCATGGCCTCGTCACATTTTTATTCAATTTTGTAGCAAGATAGGCAAGTCAAGTGAAAAACCGGAAGTAAAAGTATGTCATATTGAAATGGAAATCAGCTATGAGAAAGGCTACAGGGTGCTAAGAAGCATCACGATACCAGTACCAAACATTCTTTTACTATTTTAATACAAATTCATTGGATACAGTGTTTATAGCATTTCTGCAGGCCACAATTCCATCTTAGCATCTCTAAAAGGATCCCGCAACACTTTTTTAAGTAGCCATGGAATGAATTCACTAATAGAGCCTATTGCCTCACGAATTCACCGGCACAATTTTTTTTTTTAATCTGTTCAGTATGAGCGGAGTTACAAAGATTTGTCGCTTGCTACAATTGCATTCTCTCGTCTCTTCTGTCGTTCCAATGAAACCGCTGGAAGCCTAGCAGGGAAGGATGGCACAGGGAAGGTAAATACGTCACACACCTCGTGACCTTGAGCACATTTTCTCACCTTTTTTTTTTTTTTTTTGCTTCGAATACGCGTTTTTTCAGTGCGATTGCCCGCTCAGGCGTAGACAAGTCGCAGTCTCCCGTGGCAGCCCCAGTAAGACCGAGTGCGCGATGCTCAAATCAGCCAGTGGCTGGTACAAGGGCTGTGACGAGTAATTTTGAAGCTTGTAATGATTGGTCGAGAGACGAGAAAGCGATTTTCAGCTGACTTTGAGAATATATTGCAAATTCCAGGCCACGTGCTACTCTATAATATTTGGCTGATGTACTCTTGGAAGCTTCGACTACTGATCGGAAGCATTTTCTGACCATGCTGAAAAAGTGTTGCAGGGCACCTTTAATGTCTGGCACTTTTTATGCATATATTACAGTTAAGGGTAACAGCGGATACAAAGAAGTAATGGCTCCTACAAAGTAAATGCAGCACCCTCTTCAACATACGCTCATACAGGGTTCCCCTTTGGGGGGGGGGGGCAAAGGTTCATCATTGCGCCCCTCCGTCTATTAAATCGATGTATGGGGCAGACTTTGTGTGCCCCCCTCCTTTGGGCATGCCTATGCCGTCCTTCAACTTTGTTGTAGTCAGGATTTATAACCGAAAAATGAAGGTTTGGCTCAGGTTTGGGTTTGACATGCTACATTTTGCTTCACTTTAGTTGTGGTCAGGTTTCTTCAATAAAAATCTTCAATAATGGTTTGCAGCATGTCTGGAGCTAACAGTAAACTTTATCTTTGGCAAGTTACACTGTGCTGTTGACCTAAATGTGCTGAGCTGAACAGGCAGCACTACTCAAGTGGCTGCACTCAAATATTCAAGAGAACTTTTAATTTGTACTTTTGACTTAATTAATTTTCTATTTGTCTCCGATTTCGTGTTCTGCTGATCACATTGCATATTCGCAATTTATTTTAGGAGGTGGAAGAAACTGACTTGTTGTTACATTGGAAACAGCAATCTACTTTTTAATGCAAGTATACAATAAGGTATTCACTGAAACTAGCTACAGTAGCTACTATAGTGGTAAGCATGGACATATGAGCACCAAGTTGCAATGCACGCATGTGCTCTTTAACATGGCAAGCTCTAAGATCTCTCTTTCATGCATTTCTTCATATTGCTAATCATGCCAACATTGAGCACAGCAGTAGAAATCTTTGCAGATGACTGAAGAGCAAAATTTTCTAGCCACGCTGAATAAAATCATAAGAGAAAAATGGCCATCAAATATTGATAAAAAATAAATGAAATTGAAAAGTTTCATAGTCCATTTTGCAATAAATATCTTTACGTAATTTTGTACATGTACACTACATGTAATGTGGCAGGGTTACACCTGATGTGCAATAACTTTAAAGTTAAATGATAAAAATAAAGTATGTCTTACACGTATCCATCTACTGTGAAGTGCAGAAATTGTTGGGTTAAATTCTGTAGCCTTGTGCATCATTTTTATGGGCCATAAACATGCTCAGAGAGATGAAATAATGAACTGCTTTGTCTAATTATTGAGACAATGAATCAATAAAAAGAAAGTTATTTTGCTGATAATTTCAATTGTACTAACGTTAACGTTGCATTTTCAATGCAATTGATGTGAGAAATTTTGTGATATTCGATTACAAACAATAATTTATTATGCTTCCTTAGACCCTACATATTTGTGGTTAGTGTGGACAAGTTTTGAGTCTTCAATTCTGCAGCTCTGGGTGATCCGCAATATCTTTGAAAACAGTAGACACACAAACAAGTGGCAACATCCCCATAGTTTTTTACATCTCTTGCACATTTGTGCACATCTCTTGCACAAAATAACTAATTGGCATGCGTTCAGAAAATCACTGGAACAAAGGTTTGGCTTTCGCTCACACCTTTCTACGCAAGATGTTCTACTACTTTTAAAAGAACAAGTATTAATGTACACCTCTAAGGTTAGGGAAAACGTCGTTATGGCAGTTGACATGAAGGGAGCCTTTGATAACATCAGTCACTGGAACAAAGGTTGACTGGCTCAGATATAACAAACTTGAGTGATTGGTGTGACGAAATAAGGCGTCAAAAAGAAAGGTACAGTAAAGAAATAACGCGATCAAGCAATGCCCCTGAGGTCGACTCTCACCTACTACACATCTTTGGGAAGCAAGAAGCCTTACGAAAAGATGGAAAAGACAGAAACGTAACCGTGAATTGAAAGGAAAAATCAAAGATATCACCCAGCGTGCAGAGGATTACGCCAATCAACTAGCTGCAACTAATTGGGCCAATTTCTGTCATTCACTCAATGGAACGCTGAGTACGGCCAAAACATGGAACATACTGAAAGCCATGATAGACCCCACGAAGACAAAAAATGAAAACAGTAAAGCCGTTGAACGATTGCTGCAGTTATACCCAGGTACAAAAGAGGACCTCATTCAAGCCATGCATAAAAAATGCTTTGGGGAAGACGGAGTGACGCCTTCATATCAAGGAAGGTATAAAGGATCACCGCAACCTGATTTAGACAAGCCTTTTACGGATGCTGAGATAAGAGCAGCCATATTTAGTAACAAGAAGAACACAGCCGCGGGTGCAGATAAAATCACCAATGGTATGATCAGGAACCTAAATGACGAAGCCATTGAAGCTCTCACTAAATACATAAACAAACATTGGCTGGCTGGAACTGTCCCACCAGAATGGAAACATGCGATTGTGGTCATGGTGCCTAAACCGGAAAAAAAACTTGCCATTGAGAACATGAGACCTATCTCGCTCACGTCCTGCTTAGGAAAAATCTTTGAAAAACTGGTGAACACCAGGCTCCTCAACCATCTCGAGAAGAACAACCTCATGCCCGAAACTATGTTTGGCTTTCGCTCACACCTTTCTACGCAAGATGTTCTACTACTTTTAAAAGAACAAGTATTAATGTACACCTCTAAGGTTAGGGAAAACGTCGTTATGGCAGTTGACATGAAGGGAGCCTTTGATAACATCAGTCACAAAGCAATACTAGAAGGTCTGGAGGAAGCTAACTGTGGAGAACGAACGTTCGACTACGTCAAAAGTTTTCTTAGTAACAGGACTGCAACAATCAAGCTGGGAGATTACGAATCCGACATCATTAAACCTCCAAACAAAGGAACACCCCAAGGAGCGGTCATTTCACCGACACTTTTCAATGTCGCCATGACAGGCCTTGCAGGAAAACTCAAAGATATTGCCGGTCTACAACATGCAATATATGCAGACGATATTACGGTATGGACAACCACAGGCAGCCTAGCAGAGAAAGAAGATAGGTTACAACAGGCAGCTAACACCATAGAAGAGTACGCAAAAATACGGGGTCTTCAGTGCTCAGCCGAAAAGTCAGAGCTCATTCGCTTCACGAAGAGAAAAGCACGGAGGATCGACCCGAATCTAAAGCTGGAAGTCAAGCTCGACGGAAATGTCATTCCGGAGAAAGATACCGTACGCATACTAGGAATGTGACTTCAAGCCAATCAGAGATGTCTGCACACACTAAATCAACTCAAAACATCAGTACAGCAGATCTCACGCATGATCTCGCGAATAACAAACAACCATAAAGGCATGAGAGAACAAGATACCCTAAAATTGGTCAAAAGCCTCGTCATCAGTCGCATTACATACTCGCTTTCATATCAAATTATAAACAGGGAAGAGAAGGAAAAAGCAAACCAAATAATTAGAATGGCCTACAAGACAGCCCTGAGATTACCGCGGAATACTTCAAACGACAAGCTGCTGGCGCTTGGTCTTCATAACACAATTGAAGAATTATCCGAGGCCCAGTTACTAGCGCAAGAAAATCGCCTTCTCGAGACCCCAACGGGCAGAGCAGTCCTAACAAAACTAGGGCGCGATACTTTATTACAAACACACCAAGAAATTAAAGAAGTACCAAGCGAATTCAGAAAATGGTACACCGTATTGCCAATACCAAGCAACATGGATCCAACTCTGCATGTTGGAAGAAGAAAGGCAAGGGCTGACTACATAGACAAAAAGACAAGATTTTTGAACACAGCCAGATTCACTGACGCCGCGCCTTATCAGACCAATGCAAGGAGATATGTGTGTGTAGCCACCGACCATAGAGGGAAAATTACAGCCTGCGCTTCAATAGATCAGGCGTCGACAACACAAGCAGAAGTTTCCATAGCACTCGCAATAAAAGAGGGATGGACGCGAAACGCTCCATTAACAATCATTTCAGATTCGCAAAAAGCTTGCAGAAACTATCTAAAGGGCAAAATTGGAGCACAAGCGCTCGGTATATTGATTGGGACAGGATGGGACCCCACAGTGAAATACGTACAGGCTGTGACTTGGACACTGGGGCACGAGGGTGTGACAGGGAAGCTGCGCGCGGATGAGGCGGCTCGAGGCTTCACAAATCACCGAGCCACTCAAGCCAATGCAAGTGATGACCCTACACCCCTGGACCCTTGCTTCGCAACAATTTTAAAGTACTACAGAGAAAATAGGCAGCTGTATCCACGTCCTCACAGCAAGCTCAGCGCTGCAGAGGCAACAGCGCTAAGAAAAATACACACTAACACTTACATAAATCTGCACACTCTTCACCTGATCTACCCCACGGCGTACAGAGATATGTGCCCGTAGTGTGGAGCCACCCCAACACTCTTTCACATCACGTGGGAGTGTGCAGAGCACGACGAAGAGCACGACACCACTGGCACGTGGGAGGAATGGGAGGCGCTGCTGTCTAGCCCAGCCCTAGTGGATCAGCTGCAACTGATCCAAAGAGCTGAACGGATGGCTCGCGCCAGTGGGGCCCTGGAATAGGCGCACCACTCTGCCGGACAGACTTCGCTCTCCACCCCGTATATTCTTCGGGGCACTGGAGTTCAAGCCTGTCTGGATTATGTATATAATAAAGTTTTGTACTACTACTGCTACTACTGCACATTGATTTCTTTTGACATATTCACAGTGCACTTTGTAAGATTATGTAAAAATTAAGGCTATTTCATGATCAGTTTCAGAGCCTCAATCATTTGGGTATGGACATGAAGGCTATGTGGCATTGCTCTATCTTCAAAGGTTTGCTGAAAATATACCAGTTCACATTATTGAGAGCAAAGGGTGGATTTTTTTTTCCCTTCGACGAATTCAGAGTGCGCACAGGCATTTTAGGTTATTTTTTTATGTACTTTGTGTCGTTATCTTTTGTTACGGTTCCTTGAATTCCACCAGAATAGTACATTTCAAAAACTTCTTAATATTACTTAAACGTGAAGGAGCTGGTTATGACATGCTTTGTACATAACACCTGATCAATATCACTTTAATAAAATTTAACTATGTTGTTAAAAGGTTTCGAATACCTGTATTACAAAACTCATTTTTGATGTAGTACTATGTCTCAGTCAAATAAGATTTTATGCCTAAATGCACAAGTTCATGAGCCCACACAGATCCAAAAAGGCTATGTTTTACTTGCCTTGCGTGAATGTAAGATTTCTAACTTGGTCCTGATTCTAAATAATGTCAAGGCATATGCTAGAGCAGTCGTTCTCAAATAGGGGTCCGTGAAGCCATTTCTATAATCCGCGAAACCCTCATCCATTTTTTTAATTAAAATAAAATTTACATATGCAAATCTGTTAAAGCGTGGCTGTGCCGCGTATTGATGAACTGTCCAAAATGAAGTGATTTGGCACATTTGTTTGATGTTTCTGGTAGCAACAAAAGGCTCCTGTTTCACGCTCCAGTTGTGTTAGTTTACCTACTTTCCCCCACACCCACCCCCCCCTGTCTACTCTTCACTGCAAGGGGTCCCCCATCACTTCGACCAGTTCACAAGGGGTCCCGGACACATCCATGGCTAAGAACCACTGTGCTAGAGTATAGCAGAAAATTCTGAAAGGTCGCCAAAATATAAAACTGCCTGAATCATTAAGTTTCTCTGAGCCTCGGAGTTTTACTGCTTTCAAAGCAGCGTTTAAACGTAAACATATAAGCCTGCTTGGGGAGTTTCTCTGTTTTGTTAAGCATTTCGGTGAGCCGTGTTCCTTTACCTCAAAGCTTCATATCACCTATACAGATGACAATGCAATTTTTGTGGTGGCATCAATCCTTTTCCCTATTGAACTTGTAAATACAGCATGTATTTCTGTGAACTTGAGTTATACCTTGATGGACTTCATCTGTATATGGATAATAAATGTGCTGTCCTACATTCCTGTTATATTTTCTTTACCCAGTTCTCCACATTGCTAAAAATGTATTCCTTATAGCAATATACAATGAAAAACTCAACAGGCACCTTCATGATAAATATGTAGCATCAAGAGTTGTACATGCTGTAGCTGCTTCATAAACTTGACAACGAATGGTGTGATTTGCAACAAAAAACTATGGTGACCATGTACAACATTCTGGTAATTTGACTAATGTTACAATTCAATTGTGTGGTGTTTTATGTAGTAGGACTCAAAGAGCGGTCAATTTGGAAGCTATCTATTGCTGGGTAGTGCATAAATGGACAAAACACGAAGGTGCAAGGGCCGTTTAAAATGAATACTCTGTCAAGCTTGTTAATAAGTACATGTATTACTGGGGTGGTATATAAAAAACCTTGAATATTCTGGAGTGTCTACATCACACAGACTGCCAGATGTGTTACTATCAGGCTGAGTGAACGTGATGATTCTTTGAAGGGAGGGGATTAATTATCTTTTTTTGCCAGTCGTTGTTGCGAATGTGGATGCATGCCTTTGTTGGCCCAAACCTCAATCACCATGCCTCAATTATCAATGCACGCATGATATGGCCTAAGCGTACTACACGGAGAAATAGTCACTACTATCAGAAAAAGAGATTCTGTTCATTAATCGCTCATATGTGTGGTTCAAATTTCCTTATATACCTGAACTTTTTCAAATAATTTTTTAGTTAGACTAGTGCTTGTCCCATATTTTTTCCTTTGTGTTTTGTCCATATGCATACTACCCAAAAATGGATGTTTTATGAAGATACAGTATACAAATTAGCCTCCTTACAGTGATTCAATTAGAAAATTGTATTCCTATAGGACTGCTAGAGTTTGTGGCAAAAGTAAACATGCTTTTCACCAAGGGCATGTTTACTTAAATGTTAGCAGATAAACTGAGCATGAACATTGTAGAAACTATTAAATTTTGTTTGAAACTCCTCATACTATGAGTAATTTTTTTTGGTTTTAATTGTTATTCATAACAACTTAAATGTGTAGGCTTGTGTGAATAGTAAATTTTAGGTCCAAAGCAAATTTGAAGTGAATAGTGATTTGGTTTAAATACCCAGATATGTATTATAAAGAATTGAGAGCATATTCGTCAAGACCCAACTAACTCACACAATAGTTATTTAAAATTGAAACAAGGCATGTGCAAATGTCATTCTTTTTAGTTCAAAGGAAGTGGTAGAATGTATGTGACAACCTATAAAACATGTCACATTTTAAAATTTATTATACTTAGAGCATATAAACTGGCATAGCAAGCTTTGAAATTTAAAGATGGAAGAATCGGTGTAAGGGTAATATAAGTTCGTTTAACCTAAAGTGAGACTTTGCGACAGTGTGAATATTTTTTTTAGAAAGATGCATTTACGGTATAACATTCCTTTACTGCAGCGAAACCATTTTTACAAGAGGGTTACATGTGGATAAATACCTATACATTTGTTTGTTCATTTCGAATTTTTCATAATTTCCAATAATTTAAATCAAAGCAAATTCAAATGCAATAATATTCGTTTGAATATTCTAAGTACTCGAATAGTTACAAAAGCCTACATAGGTTCTTTTTGAGCAAGTACAGGCATAAATGTTGCCCATCAAGTTACCTCTGTTCGAAGTATCACAATGAAGACCTACAATATTGTTACGTGAAGGAGACTGACTCAGAGGGGTAGTCATCGATGTATTTACAGCCGGTTAGGCGAGCAGCGCCAGCCACACAGATTAGCTCGTGCCAGTCTATCTGCTTCGTCTTCTTCAGCTCCATGCACTGGCACGTAGCATGACCCCCGGCGGCGGAGGCACCATCCCGGTGCTTTAAAGGTCGTTATCTGACGCATTATTGTAGGGCTTGATCCGCGAGACGTGTACGATATCACTGGGCCGCATAGTAGATGATGATGGGCAGATGGGGCTGATCTCGTAGGTGACAGGTGTTACTTGACGCAATATGCGATAGGGTCCCGTGTAATGAGACAGAAGTTTTTCGGATAGGCCTAGCCGACGATGAGGGGACCAGAGTAAAACGAGGGTACCGGGAGCGAAATGTACGTCTCTATGTTCCGCATCGTACCGACGGCATTGGTTGGTTTGCGACGCCATCAGCCGAGCACGAGCGAGCTGACGGGCATGATCGGCTCGCGGAATCGCGTCGCGGGCATACTCGCTGGTGGACGAAGTGTGAGCTGAAATGACTGTGTCCAGTGGTAAAGTCGGCTCTCTTCCGTACAATAAGTAGAACGGTGAAAAGCCCGCTGTGTCGTGACAAGATGAATTATACGCGAAAGTTGCGTAGGGTAAGGCAAGGTCCCAGTCTCGGTGGTCGGACGACACGTACATAGCGAGCATATTTGTTGAAGTGCGGTTAAATCGTTCCGTAAGGCCGTTTGTTTGAGGGTGGTAAGCGGTTGTCAGTGTGTGTTGCGTGGAACAAGAACGCAGAATGTCGGCGATGACTTGGGATAAAAATGTACGGCCACGGTCTGTGAGAAGCTGTCTCGGCGCACCGTGAATCAATATAACGTCCCGTAACAAGAAGTCAGCGACGTCGGTTGCACAGCTGGTCGGTAGAGCTCGCGTAATAGCGTAGCGTGTAGCGTAGTCTCTGATAACGGCTATCCATTTGTTTCCCAATGTTGATGTGGGAAAAGGACCAAGCAGGTCTAACCCAACACGGTAAAATGGTTCCGCGGGTATGTCAATTGGTTGAAGATGGCCAGCGGGTAGCAGCGATGGTGTCTTACGACGTTGGCATAGGTCACATGTGGCGACGTATCGGCGTACCGAACGAGCAAGGCCTGGCCAGAAAAAACGGCGCCGGACGCGCTCGTACGTGCGGGATACGCCAAGGTGTCCAGCCGTGGGAGCGTCGTGAAGTTCGGTGAGAACACAGCGGCGCAAATGCTTAGGCACAACAATGAGAAGGTCGGGCCCGTCTAGTCGGAAATTGCGACGGTATAGCACACCCTTTTGAATGACAAAGTAGCGGACGGAATCATCATTTGTGGAGGATTCCATACGGCTGATGATGTCAAGCAGCTCTGGATCACGCTTCTGTTCTTCCCCAATATTAAGGAAGTCGGACACTGACAAGATAGAGTTCTCCGTGGGCTCGTCAGTGTCCTCAGGATCGTCGACAGGGTACCGGGAGAGGCAATCGGCATCACGGTGTAGGTGGCCAGATTTATAGACCACCGAATAGGAAAACTCTTGCAGGCGCAAAGCCCAGCGACCAAGGCGGCCTGATGGATCTTTCAGAGAGTTCAGCCAGCAGAGTGCGTGGTGGTCGGTAACTACCGAAAATGGGCGTCCGTATAGATAAGGTCGAAATTTCGCCACCGCCCATACAAGAGCCAAGCACTCACGCTCTGTTATCGAATAGTTACGTTCAGGGGCGGATAGGAGGCGGCTGGCATATGCAATAACGCAATCATGGCCATGTTGTTTCTGAGCCAGCACTGCACCAATGCCATGCCCACTTGCATCTGTACGGATTTCCGTAGGGGCAGCAGGGTTGAAGTGTGCCAGAATCGGAGGGGTAGTGAGAAGAGCGACGAGAGTCGAGAACGCCTCTTCGGAGCCCCACGAAAACGGGACTTCTTTCTTGAGAAGCTGCGTAAGCGGCCTCGCTATGTGCGCAAAATTTTTCACGAAGCGTCGGAAGTAGGAGCATAGTCCGATAAAGCTGCGTACATCCTTCGCAGATCGTGGTACAGGAAAGTTTTTGACGGCGCTGATTTTTGCCGGGTCTGGTTGTACACCGTTGGCGTCTACTAAATGGCCAAGCACTGTGATTTGATGGCGTCCAAAGTGACATTTGGACGAGTTGAGCTGCAGGCCAGCGCGACGGAAGATTCCCAGGATGGCTGAGAGGCGCTCTATGTGAGTTTCAAATGTTGGTGAAAAGACGATGACGTCGTCCAAGTAGCACAAACATGTGGACCATTTGAATCCTCTGAGCAGGGAGTCCATCATTCGTTCGAAGGTGGCGGGAGCGTTACAAAGGCCGAAGGGCATGACCTTGAACTGATATAGGCCATCGGGGGTGATGAATGCCGTCTTTTCACGGTCCATTTCATCTACCTCTATCTGCCAGTAGCCGGAATGAAGGTCTATGGAGGAAAAATAGTGGGACCCATAGAGGCAATCAAGCGCATCATCTATTCGTGGCAGAGGGTAGACGTCTTTTTTGGTAATTTTGTTTAGGTGTCGATAATCCACACAGAAACGCCATGCACCGTCTTTCTTGCGGACTAGCACTACAGGAGAAGCCCAAGGACTGCAAGATGGCTCAATGATGTCCTTGGCGAGCATTTTGTCGACCTCACTTTGGATGATGTGACGCTCGGCCGCCGACACCCGATATGGGCGCCTATGAATAGGATGCTCATTACCAGTGTTTATGCGGTGGCTCATACCGGTAGCTTTCCCCAACGGACGGCCGCTGATGTCAAAAACGTCGATGTAGGACAGCAGAACCCGGTGGAGCTCATCAGTCTGCTGCGGTGTTAAGTTGGAAGCGATCATCGAAGTAATAGCGCTGTCGGAGCAAGTGGCAGACTGATGTTGAGCGTGGGGTTCAGAAGGGGCGGCCATCGCGAAAACATCTACCGCATTGTCTTCCAAGGTGCAGAGCAACGCCAAAGAGATCCCTTGCGGCAAAACTTGAGGTGTCAAGCTAAAGTTGACAACTGGGAGGCACGTAGAATTTCCTGCGACGGACAGAATGGTGTGCGGTAATGTAATGCCACGGCTTATGAGAACATCGGGGATAGGGGTCAAAACATAGTCACCATCGGGAACTGGTGGTATTGAGACGAGCTCTATGTAGGTCAGTGTCTGTGGAGGGAGGCGCGCGTGTCCCGTTGTGCAGAGGCGACTCGGCCGTTGTGTAAGAGGTTCTGTTGCGGGCAAGTGTAGACGGAGCGTACTGGTCGAACAGTCTATGAGGGCAGAATGCGCGGATAGGAAGTCGAGGCCTAAGATTACGTCGTGGGGGCATTTATCAAGGACGGTGAAGAGAACAACTGTGTGTCGATCCGCAATGCTCACATGAGCGGAGCACATTCCAACGATAGATGCTATGCCACCATCCGCAACACGGACGAACTGGGTGGTCGCAGGTGTGAGAACCTTCTTGAGCTTGCGGCGAAAATCACTCACACGGAAAGTTGGGCGCCGGTGTCGACAAGAGCAGTGACATGTAGGCCGTCTACTTGTACGTCTATGAGGTTCCGTTTTGTCGGTATCGTCAAAAGAGGATTTTCGGTCAGTCCGAGCGATGCAGCGCCACCTCCGGGGGCTGCAACGCTTAGTTTTCCGTCGGAGAACCTCGTGGGAAGGCGGGGGAAGATGGTCGGCGGGGCTGTGGAGAACGAGACTGGCGACGTTGGGGGGATGGAGAGCGGGAGTAGCGGTGTTCAGAAGCAGGTTCCTGGGCAAAATGGTCGCGGCTGGTCTCATGGCGATAGGCAGGACGTGCATATAAGGGACGCGAGAAAGGTTGTGCAGGAGGACCCCAGCGACTTCTGCAATGGCGAAAAATGTGCCCGATTCTGTGACACGAGAAGCATATCGGCTTGTCATCGTGTGTTCGCCATGCGGACGGATTAGGGAACGTTGAGGGAGAGCCAGTCGGGAAGGGACGCGCAGGCGTGTATCGGGGCTGGTAGTCGGTGCGGGTAGGCGGTGAGATAGAGTGAATTCCCAAGCTGGCGATTTCCTGCCGGACGACTGCTTGAATGAGAGGCAACGTAATTGGCGGAGAGGGGTCAGGGGACGTTGTTCCCACCTTAGCTGGAGCAGCCGCTTCAAGCTCCCGCCTGACGATTCGCGTCAAGTTGTCACAGGTGTCTGTCTGGTGGATGATATGTGTCCAGACATGAGGACGTCGCAGTGGTGTTCGGGAGGCGCTGGAACTGATGGGAGATGCGTCTGCTTTTAGCTTGTTGGAACCGGCGGCATTCTTGAATGATCGCATCAACAGACGACACATTGTTGAATACCAACAAGTTGAACGCATCGTCGGCGATACCCTTTAGGATATGGGCAACTTTTTCAGGCTCAGACATATTTTCGTCAGCTTGGCGGCATAGTGAAAGGACAGCCTGAATATAACCGATGTAGGGCTCCGTGGAAGATTGTGCGCGAGTCGACAACTCATTTTTCGCAGCTTCACGACGACCAGAGATGTTGCCAAAAAGCTCACGGATCTTTGCCTTGAAGCTGTCCCAGCTCGTTATGTCATGCTCGTGGTTATCAAACCAAACACGAGGGGTTCCGTCGAGATAAAAGATGACGTTTGCCAGCATAAGAGTGGGATCCCACCTGTAAGTGGCGCTGACGCGTTCGTAGAGGCGTAGCCACTGGTCGACGTCGGAACCCTCGCCGCCCGAGAACACGCCGGGGTCTTTGAGCGCGGGAAGCGTCACGAACGTTGTTGCGGGCGCTGGGTTGACAGGTCAGGCAGAAGGGGGAGCGACCGGAGAGGATGTAGCCGAGTCTTGGGTGGTCATGTTGTAAGCCGCGAGGGAGCGTCCGCTTCGGAGTTCCGTGGCGAGGACGGGGATCGCACAACTCCACCAAATATGTTACGTGAAGGAGACTGACTCAGAGGGGTAGTCACCGATGTATTTACAGCCGGTTAGGCGAGCAGCGCCAGCCACGCAGATTAGCTCGTGCCAGTCTATCTGCTTCGTCTTCTTCAGCTCCATGCACTGGCCCGTGGCAATATGTTTCTAAAAAATGCTACATGTTGCTACCCAGAATCAATTTATTTAGGTGGTATTTTTAATAATGGCATGAATGGTCTTGTCTGAGTATATCATGCTTCCACATTTTATGATGAGAGCAAGAGTTGGTAAAGTTTCATCATAGTCAATTTATATAGGTTTTAGGGGCCCTATAACACTTTTTGAGCATGGTCAGAAAAGGCTGCCGATCGGTAGCAGAGGCTCCCCACAACACGCCAGCCAAATATTATAGCGCAGCACGTGGCCTGGAATTCACAATAAATTGTTAAAGCCAGCTGAAAATTGCTTCCTTTTCTCTCAACAAATGATGGAAGACGCTCGAAAATCACTCATAGAAGGCCCATCTATCAGTCATTGGCTGATTTGAACATGGCGTGCTCGTTCATTAAAGAGATCACCGTGGGAGGTTGCGACTTGTCCACGTGTGCACATGCAATCACACTGAAAAAGCCGCACATTTGAAGAAAAAAAAAACAAAAGAAAGAAATGCTCAAAGTCACAAGGCGCATGTGACTATATCTTTGCCCCTGCGATCTCTCCCTGCTAGCATCCAGCGCCTTCGTCGGGACGAGAGAATGCAATCGCAGCATGCGACAAATCTTTGTAACTCCACTCGCACTGGACGGATTCTTGAAATTTTTGTGTTGTTGAATTCGTGAAACAATAAACTCTTCCGGTAAATTCATTCCACGGTTACTTCAAAAAGTTTTTCAAGTCCTCTTTAAATACATGGCCATATGTAGTGCTATAGAAGCTTTAATTACATGTATCAAGATTTGATAACAGATTCTTCGTGCTCTGAACCTAATGGAATACCAGCAGATTCAGTTATATAGTGGGAATTTTATTAGTCAGTCTCAAACTTCCAGGTGATTAGTCAGTCCCATACTTCCATCTAAATTACTGTGGCTGCTGGATTAGTGTGGATCATAATTACATAAAATAGAAGACTCACTTGTCAAACATTCCTTGTCAGGCTAAATATTTTCTGTCGTGTGTATGTCTATTGACCGTGACACAAAAAAATCTGCTTTATTTACTGTAACATAAAGATCATTATTAATAGTTTATGATTTCTAGCATCTGAAGTTCACATACTACAGTATGTCACTATGAAGTGAAGCACATAACCAAGACTCTGTGAGATTTTACAACCGGAAATTCATGTTCACTGGGATGGGCAGCGCTCTCTCTCGTGTCTGTAGGAGACATTCAATCACTGATTTGTTAGTTGTGTCGCTACAAAGAAAGCTAATTCAAGGCTTTGTCACCTTAATTACCCTTTTTTTAAGAGCCTTATTTGATTGATATGTGGGGTTTAACATCCCAAAACCATCATATATGACTATGAGAGATGCCGTAGTAGAGGGCTCCTGAAATTTCGCCCACCTGGGGTTCTTTAACGTGCACCCAAATCTGAGCACACAGGCCTACAACATTTTTGCCTCTATCCAAAATGCAGTCGCCACAGCCAGGATTCAATCCCGCGACTTGTGGGTACCTTTGCAGCCGAGTACCTTTGCCACTAGACTACCGCGGTGGGGGTTCTTTAAGAGCCTTGGCTTCAGCTGCAGGGATATCTGCCTTGCAATGCAATATGGACTTCTATTTGCAGCCCAAAGAGTTTGTTTTGTTCATGTTTGCACCATCCTATAAGCATGATTTCTCCTCTGCTGCTTTCCTTTTTTTAACAATCTTATTACCTTCTTTTTAGTTATAAGTTAATGTTTTATTTTAGGTGCACCATTTGTTTCTCGGCTGATCCTCCTATGTAGGCATTTTCTATGTTATGACGAGAGAATGGATAGAGAGGGACATATGTGCACCATTGCATTGCTCAAGGAGGGGGGTAGCACAAAAAACTGCCAGTTTTGCCTGAAGACAAAGCTTTGAGAGTGATGGCAAGGTTTAAAGCTGCACGTGAGGAATCTCAGATCACTGGTGTGATGAGGCGTATGCCAGTGACATTAGAAGCATTACACTTCGGTGGTACACAAGACTACACAGAAGAAAAACTGTCTGTGTTGATCACAATCTAAAGAAAGTATGTGCAAATTTAACTTTATGTCCTCCGCAAGCTGGTATGCTGCTAGTAAGAATGCTAAAACAGGCTGAGCGGCCACATGTTTTCGGTAGCTAAGTTAGACCTGAAAGAAAGGTATGGTCACACAAATAAGAAAGTAAGAGTCCAACAAAATGTGAGCCTAGCTACATGGGTAGTGCTGCATATCTACAGAGGGGTTTAGGGGCTCGAACCCTCTTCGACATTTTTTGTTTGTATGTCTATATATATGCACATACTGGCACATACAAGCACATGAATGAACATACTACCACTGTACCACTAGCGTCAAATAAAATCCGAACAGCAGTGAGCCTTCGCAGTGGTATGGGGCGTGCTCTCCAGTCATCACTAGTGAAAGTCATGCATGTCTGTTTTGGCAGCACTGTGCATATGGGCACCTTTCCATGGTGATAGCTGAACGACATGGAGTAAACTATTGTGAATGCTCGTCTTTGTTCGTGTTTAATTTGACGCTGAGTACATATGCAAATTCTTCCATTGAGCCCTGATGGACAGCCTACACACCTGTTGAGCTTTGCAACTCGTCCACTCTGCTTCAGCTACATTTTATTCTTGGCGCTGCTTCACTATATAAAAACAGCAACAAACCAACAAACCTTGTAAGCTTCATGTTTCACTTAACTAAGAATGACCTAGAGACTAAGTAAAGCATCCAATTATACATTCATAAAATATATGCAGTGGTCTCAATCAAGCACAGATCATGATCAGACAATCACTGAATATACTTGGCCAGAAGCCACATGTAAGAGAATCATCACGCATGATTCTCCTGACGTTTTCCTTTTATACAAACCGTAGTAAAGCAAAGAAGGTCTACACATAATGCGGAGATGGCTCTAGCTAAGAATTGGCAGTGAGGAACAAAATTATGAAAATATGGTGGGAGCAGCACAAGGAGTCACAAAAAACACAGAACCATGCTAATTATCTCGTGATCTTTGTCAAGGTCCTTGTGCTGCTGGCAATAATTAATATCAAGGAACATTATCAGTTGGTTGCTTTTCTAAAATATATTGAAAGAAATGTCATATTCAGTGAATAATCAATGTGGGAAACACACAAAAAAAGGAACATAAGAAGAGAGGGAACAAACCATACAGCGCCGATCAACCCTCCCCTTATGTCCTGCTTATCAAGCTGTTTCTTCACTAAGTATGAAACAACCAGCCTGAATATTAATGCTTCTTCACCAAATAAAGCAATGCAGTAAATGAGGCACCAAAAGTAACACAAGCTTGCCTTATAATAATAATAATGATGATTTTATTTCCACCAATAAAAAGTCTTCACTATTAATTTGGTGACATTAATTTGGCAGCAGCAGTTGAAGATACTAGAATGCTGCCTTATATGCACGCCTTTTGCACTTGCAGCTCGATAGATATGTTCCTCATAACCATAAAACAATATAAATGTATATAATTTCTTGCAACTCTAACTAGCTGCTTATCACTTATTGTTTGCAATACCTACTAGTGCAAAGCTGGCTAGATTTCAGAAAGTTGAGACATCATCTGAGAGCAAGCTAGATACGGTAATGAGAAGGCTACTTGAAAAATTTCTACTGAAGTTTCATGCTTTAAAACCAGTTGTTGCTTCAAAAGCTGAAATCGGCAGTCTAAATTGTAAAGTGATCTTTTCAGAATCTCAGATTGTGGCAGTCAAAAGTGATAATTCCAGTCTTGCTATTGGCAACAAAGATGTAAAATTGAAGAACAAAAGTTAATGAGAAAGGTTGTGAAAATGGACATATTCCAGGGCTAACAACTTTGTGTGTAACTAAAGATTGTTCCATGCTCCTTAGGTGATAATTGCTCAACCATCATAAAAATTGGAGTACCCCAAGCTTCACCTTCAAGTATTGAATGTGATATCCTGTTCCTAGAGCATACTTTTTTTTATTGTATGATGTTACTCGAGAAGTTTAAATTGCAGATTATGACAATGTAATCATTGAATTTGAAAGTGGCTTGTGTCTGTGAAGCTTTCACGTGTGGATACATTCTGTGTAATGCATAGCATGCTTTAAACCAGAAGCAATTATACGTGTGAAGTGTGTTCGAACTGCTATAAACTGTGAAGTTGTTATAATAATCACATGTTTTGGCACCTGATGGCAAAGTATGTTTTAACCACGCACTATTACTATGACATTACATGTACTTTGAGGCCAGTAGACCGGATGTGTGCGTTTGTAAAGCATGAAAGTTGTTTTCACTGTATTCCCAAGCAGATTAGTGGCTGTGTGGTTGAACACCTGCTTGCCGCGCAAACGACCTGGTTTCGCTACTTACTTGGACCCAGAAATTTTTTTTATTTATATCTTTCTTGATTTTTCTGTCACCGACAAGATGACTCTTTGCTCAGAACTAACAATGCAGACACCGGAAAATTGTGAAACAAGATTTTTAACGCTATCATGTCAAATGTGTTTTCATGAAAGTTGACTGCCCTATCTCAGATATGCTGATATCAATATTGTTCATAGAGTAGCTACAAGTGCAGAGTTTAACAAAAGTATTATAATGCAAGATGTTATTGTCACGCAGTTTGTAAGCAATGCATGGAAGGCTCGGCTTAGTTGTGATCATGGCTCACATTCCAATGCTGTTTTTGGCAACGATCATCCCGTCCCCGAGAGGGAGCAGCTCTTCACAATGGCTCTGCAACCTAAATAAAAACAGCAATATATCTCCTGAAAAAACAATTGTGAGATTAATGCCTGGATATCAAGTGGGGATTGGTTTTTTTTCTTTCATTTCTTTGGAATTGTCTTATTTAGGTCATCAGCTCCAAAATTCATCATATAGAATATTACGTAGCACAAGTAACTCCCCTCCACCATAAACTTACCCACCAATCAAAGTTGACATGTTTTGCTCTAATCTATATTTGTCCTTTCATGTCAGCACATGTAGCTTTAAAAGGTTCAACGTACATCCTCCTCTGTTGTTGTATCACTCATATCTTTCTTCTGTCATTGGCATCACTCAAATGCGGCTCTTGCTCGATGTTTTTTTGTTCCATCAAATGTTCCCACATTGCCATTCAGGCAGCGTGAGAAGCATTTATGGTAGTGTAGCTGACAATTAGATGTAAACTTAAGCATGCTGATAAGCATGGTTTTCTTGGTAAGAAATAGCTCACCAGCTGTGCCAGCTTATGATAATAAGACAATCGTTCATTGCATAGCTATACTGCTAACCACTGGCATCTGTTCTGAATTCCATGCTTCATAAATTATTGTCAAAGAGTAGGAATATTGTGACACTTAGTTGCATCAAGATCAATTCTCTTGATGAAGTTACTTTGGCTCGTTCCGACTACATCAAATGTTTTCTAAAGTTCAAGAATTCGGCTTCAAGTCCTTAATATCAGCTCCCGTGTTTCGACAAACTTTGTCCAATCTTTTTCCACCTAGTGTCTGTCATGTAATGGAAGCCAACATCAGTGATCATTGAATTCATTACACGTTCTCTGGCTAATATGAATGCATTATGCCAATTGTGGTTGCTTCAAGAAGCATTACAAGATAAAACTAGTTTTGTGAAAATCACTGAAGCTATAGGCTGGTCTTTTGTAAATCTTCTGAATAACCCAAAGGCTACTTTTGACCATTTTTCACTTGTTGCTAGGTTTATATAATCCTACTGCCACTGCTCAATGTTGCTAACATTTCAACACCATGTCAGCCTTTACTTACAGCTTACTAAATGGACAGCTTCTATAAAAAGGACAATTCATGCAAAAGGGCCAAAAAGCACGGCCTAAACCCGTTCTCAGATTAAACGCAGCAAGCTTTTTCAGCAAGCTACTTTTGTTTTCTGTACCTTGCCAGACGATGTTTCATCAAACTTGATTTGATGGTTTTCGGGCTTTGGCTAGCCCGGAACCCCTCAGGGAAGACACCGATACAGACCAGCAGCCATCTTTACTGCACCTTGCATCAACCGCAACTGCACGCTGCCAGCAGCTGCTGCATGCCACAAGCGAACCTGTGGTCGTCGTTCTCATCTTCCACGAGTACTCCCAGTTGCCGAGTGCTCCCATACTGCCCCCTACTCTCGAGAAAAAATGGGGCACCAGATGTGGGGTTTGAGGGCTGCAGCTAGCCTAAAACCCCTCAGGGAGAAAGCCAAGACAACGGCGGACACATCTGCATTAAGCTTGCGCTGCACTGCCCGTTGCCAGTGGCTGCCGCATGACACGAGTGCACCTACGATCACTGTCCTCTTCTACACTTTGACCACTCCCTTAGATTATAATGAACTAACATACTTTAAATGAAGCTACAAAGCTAATTAAAGTGCTACCACATTTTTGTATCTCTATGTATTACATCCAAGTACATGAAGCAATGCTGTCAGTGGGCAATTATCACCAAAATTTTAACATCCATTGCACACTGCAACAAGTCAACTTTATTATCAGCCCACAAGTGTCATCTCGTGGCACCTTGAGAACAGCCCGCATTGCACCAATTCATAAAAAGGGAGATCGTCTTCTCGTTGAAAATTACTGTCCCATTTCTTTAATCTCCTCATGCTGCAAACTTATTGAACATATAATCGCAAGTAGCATAACTACATATTTAGAAAAGCATTCTGTATTAACTAAGTATCAGCATGGGTTTAGGAGGGGGCATTCGACTGTCACACAGCAGATCACTGTTGTTCATTTTTTTTGCGTCAACTCTTGACAAAAACGGCCAAATTCACATAATTTTTCTAGACTTCCGAAAAGCTTTTGACAGTCCCTCACGTAAATTAAATCTGAAGCTTCTAAACGCAAGAATCTCAGGATTGTTAACTTATTGGGTTGCTGCATATCTGGCATCAATTCGTGGAAATTAATGGTGAAAAATTGGGCTCACTTCCAGTCACATTAGGTGTGCCGCAGGGCAGTGTCCTCGGCCCTATCCTTTTTATTATATACATTAACAACAATGTTAATATGGTTGAAGGTGGTGTCCAGATTCGATTATTTGCCAACGATTGTGAGCTTTTCAAAGACATTAATCTTATCAACTATAAAATTAGCTTACATAATAGTTTAAACATTATTCTTGAATGGTGCATGCACTGGGGAATGACACTAAACACAGACAAAAGCATATAAATGCGAATAACACATAAGAAATCCCCTTTGTTTCATACGTATAAATTAGGTTCATCCCCCCTGCATGAAGTCACCCAGTACAAGTATCTAGGAGTCACCTTGAACAACGTGTTAACATGGAATGACCACATTGGTAAAACTTGCTCCTCGGCCTTCAGAAAATTATGCCTCCTGAGGCATAAACTTAAAAAACACCTTCAGACGTAAAACTGCTATGCTATAACACCTTAATCAAAACTAAACTAGAATATGCATGTATTGTTTGGGATCCGTATACAAAAACTAATATCAATAACTTCGAGAGTGTGCAGCAAAAGGCAGTTAGATTTATATTTAACAAATTCTCAAGACAGGATTCACCCAGAGAACTTATGAGTGCTAACCACATTGAACCACTCGATATGAAAGACAGAAACACATATTGGAATTGCTTAAACTAGTTTACACGAACAATTCACCCCTAGACTCATCGTTATATCTGTTGCCCTTATTAACCCGAACCACTCGTCACCATAGACAAGATGCATTAACACCCTACTTCGCAAGAACTAACACATTTAAAAATTCTTTTTTCCCTCATACAATAACTGAATGGAATTGTATAATCGAAACAACACCAAAATGCTGATTATTATTAATTTATATAGAGTTTTGCCAAACGTATGGACTCTATTTCTGTATTACTGTTCTTGTTTCATTCATTTTTTGTTTTCGACATGTTTATTGTTGTACCATTTTATTTGCCCATCCTGCTTGGACTGCGTGTTTGTAGTATTTGATAAATAAATAAAATAAAAATAGAAACATTATGTTTAAGTATTTTAAAAAACTGTGCATGAATTTTTACATAAACAAATTGTGTTAAAGCTTAATACCATGGCTTTGGATGTGTCGCACACAAACGATTTAGCTTATCGTTTGCAGCAAGTTGTCCTTATTGTTTATTCTTCATTTTGTTCGCTGGTATTTTATTCGACCCAGCTGTAAATATTCGGTTATAGTGTGCGCAACATCACACGCAGAAACTCTGGAGCCGGAGTACCATCTTTCTTGTAGTATTTTTTATACTGTCTCTTTTAGTTTCTATTATGTCCAGTTATTTCATTAACATACCGCATTCTGTATATGTAGTATTCTTTTAAAGCATAGTTCATCTTTCTATACTCATTTTCATCGCGCATATTTTATTTTTATCTTAGTTGACTTTTGTTAAATCCTGCCAACCCCATTGTTTTAAATTCTCTTTTTATCATTGCCAAAAGTCGCCTTGAGTACGTCGGTCAACTCAAACATCACTATGCGTGCAATCTCGTAAAGGTCGACCAGCCTACGAAAATTTGAAAGGTACCACTGAGTGCTTTCAGGCATAAATGTAAAGGAAGCGTGCGAGTCTGCCACACGCAGCTGTTAGATCGGCGAGGCCTCACCCAAAGTGTGTGACATTCCCTCATGTGTTGTACTTGCCAAGTCCTTAGTGGATTGGGAAAGCTTGCTTAGTTCTTGTCTCTGCACATTACCTTCATCTTTGATAGCTGCTTCAGAGATCAGTTAAGTTACTGTTTCATCCCTTCTTCTATGTTCGTATTATCCTCCTATGTTTAAAGGGGCCCTGCAACACTTTTTGAACATGGTCAGAAAATGCTGCCGATCGGTAGTAGAGGCTCCCGACAACACGCGAGCCAAATAATATAGCACAGCACGTGGCCTGGAATTCACCATAAATTATCAAAGTCAGCTGAAAATAGCTTTCTCTTCTCTCGACACATAACGGAAAATAAGCCCAGTAAGCCCATCGACCAGCCACTGGCTGATTTGAACATGGCGCGCTCGGTTGTTACAGAGGTTGCCGCGAAAGGCCCTCACTTGTCTACACGCATGCGTGCGATCGCACTGAAAAAACTGAGTATTTGAAGAAAAAAAAGAAATCCTCGAGGTCACGAGTGACGTTTTTTGTTTGCACCTCCCATCTCTCCCTGCTCAGCTTCCAGCGCTTTTGTCGAGAGGAGAAAAGAGAGAATGTGATTGCAGCGTGTGACAAATCTTTGTAACTGCACTAGTACTTGACAGATTTTTAAACTTCTTTGCGGCGTTCAATTTGTGAGGTAATACACTTTTCCAGTGAATTAATTCCATGGTTACTCAAAAAAGTGTTTCAGGACCCCTTTAAGTGTACAGCAAATATTTCACGACCCATTTTTTACGGGGCGCCTTTTGTAATGTTTGTGGCTGCAGTAGTTATTTTCAAAAGCACTTAATTATTTAACAAGCAGTATTCTTCAATCTGAAAGGCCCTAAATACAGATGTACCTTTCCTCGAGCAACGCTAAGGATTGACAGCGATGCCGCCAGCCCTTCGAAGTCTCGATTCGTGAAAGCTGTCGTCGTTCTGCTTTTGCAAAAGTTTCTGAAACTATGCTTGCACCTTTATTTTGAGCTTTTCGAGTATTTTTGAAAACAAGCTGTTACAATAGGATGATATGGCATTATAAACCATCCCTGTATTTGTATCACACTGAGTGCGCCCAAAGATGCCTGCCTGCACCTGTGTAATGGGATGCTTGTCCAGACATCTTTACTCTTTCGACACATAAGCCAAGCCTAGTCACCGAGAACTTCACAATGCGTATGCAGGGCTGTGCCAAGTAGCAGCTCACGTCATTTCCGAGATGAAGTGTAGGTAGCAAAACAATGTCACTCCAATATCTTAGCAACTCTAACACTGCATGCTCATGAATACACTGAAAAGTTGCTCATGACATGCTGACGAACATGGGATCATTATGTCACGCGAAGGCAGTGCCACTTTAATGCATACTACTACCACAAGCCTATATGTAGATTTTCATGGAGTAATATCCTTTAAATAATGAAATGACAGATATTTCAATTACTAACCAAAAAGTTGACAGCTTACAACAAGCAACAGTCACGTGGCCCAGTATATCAGATCGTTAATGTTTTTGCCGCCACAGATCATTTCTCGCGACTGTCAATGAATAAAAATATGAATCCACCTCTCTCTCTCACACACACAAAAATAGAAAAACTGGGTTGAGTTAGGTCAATGTGATGGACATTATTTCCCTTAGTGGAGCCCCGTAATTTTATGTTCTGGGCAGTTGTCAGTCTCATTAAAGCTGCTCATTTGTTTTCAATTGTAATCTCAAAATCTGATTTTATTTTTACTGGATCTAGGTGGTGTTGTCTTTTCATAGCTAATCTTCCTTGAGATCATCTCAAAACAAGAACTATTTTCATGCCTTACCAGCTTATGGGCACTGCACTTTACCTGGTTTATGACATCAATGTCTATTATTACGCCTGGGTTTTCTCAAAATAAAATTTTCATGTTTTGTTTGTCCGTTAGGACTTTTCCATGTCCACTTCATATTTTTATGGTTTCGGAAAAAAGTGGTTATCATGCGAAGCCCATTTCCCTCTGCGAATTCCAGCAACATATCTACTTTGCTATTCCTAGAGTCAATACCTTTATTACTGCCTGCCTCTTTATTTTATTTTGTTCCTAATGTTGCATTGTAGTCTCCCACAATTACGGTGTGCTGTGTGCACCGCAGTCTCATTGCAAGTTGAATATCCTCGTACACTCGGACTGGGACCTATAGGGGGCGCCTTGAAAGCTGCGCCAGTTGTGATGCGGCGGGTGCGACGTTCAGAGCCTTAGCAAACAGCAGCGCCTCATTGTTTTGATAGTTATGGTGGCACAAACACCCGTGGCCAGCGCGTTACAGTGCTTCGAGCAGTATTTAAAGATATAGTAGGGACACATTCTTCTGCAATGCCACCATAAATAAATGGCAAAAGATGCACTAAATCAGCCACGTTTTCCTCGTTGGCAAATGCCTTGCTGCCCGTTGTCAGTGCTGATGGCTAAATGCCTGCATAACGCAAGATGCTTACTTCATAACTGAAACGGCATGCTGTCATTCTTTCACACTTAGAATATTATTAATGCGAGCCCACTACCAGCGTACTTGCGAAATACTCGGTGCATTTAGATATATTGATGGCTCCACGGTCATTAGCCGTGAAAATTGCGGTGAGTGGTTTATTGGAAATTGCAGTTTATTGTGGCTTCGTGCTTTGATGATTTTCAGCCGCCGAGTCTCGCGAAGTGCTTGGCTTAAAATCCTCGCGGCATCATCACTCATCATGATCATTACCTAAACGCTTGCGTAGCTCATGCTAAGACCTGGAGGTGCTGGCGAGAAAGAGAACACACTACGATTTCAGCCAGCCAGAAAGGACACCGCAGCGCCATTTAGTCTTTCGCTTCACCTTGGAAAGTGGCAGTGACGACGGAACGCTCCCTTCGGCCACCGTCACGTGTCTCTCATTCACTACAACCTCTTGCATTGTTAATGCTGGTTTCCAAAAGAAACACGTGACATGCACATCCGTCGCTGCAGCACTCGCGAAGCTTTTTTTTTTTTTTTTTTTTACCCTGTAGTCATACTCTACACTCTGCATCATTTCTTCTTAACATGCAGATTGTTTACCAATAAAAAACAACTTCTGGATGAACCACTGCGAAGGACGAGATTCAATATATATTTTCCGGCAGTTCATTCCTTTAGAGCTACAGCACTGGGTTTAAGCCACAGAAGCGTTCGCGATGCCTCATGCAATTTACTGCGTGAAACGAAACTAATAAAATGCTGAGATTGTTTAAATAAAGCTTATTCAACATTAGTCTTTTCTTTCATGAATGAGGGTAATTATTTTGAAAATAATCAACTGCTGAACATTTTGAGAGTATAAACAAATTCACTTGTACAATAAGGCGCGGTCCATGTCAGTGCCGGTCCCCCATGATAGGTTGCACCAGTTTAATAAAAACCAACCACTGTCTCGGCTTGATCCTAGAGAGTGCGCATAGCGCTGCTACTAGTTGTGTTTACGGTAATATGCTATGTAACTCGGTTCACACTGTAAATGATGGTCAATCAACCCAGTGATGCTACTGCAGAGGTGCAACAGCTGAAATACAATCGGAGCAATTTTTGGAGCAACAAAATGTTACTTTTAGAGCAGTGAATTCCAAACTTGTAGTAGGTTACAGAAAAAAAACATGCTTTTATCATGAAATACCAAATTTGGAGCAGTATAAGAGGCTAACATTTAGAAAAAATGTGTTTAGACTATTTGACATCACCTAAATCACAGTGTGAACATTAGCACTGCTATTCCAATGAAAGTAGCCCTTTGAACTACATCGCTGAGCAAAAAATGATAAAGTCCATATTAGCATTTGCTGCGCATGTCAAATCATTTGACAGACTCTGCGAATGTAAATATCAATCTGCCAAGCTCACGACTTTGAAATCTGGGAGATTCGTAAAGTAGAGAAGTAGGGGTGGCAAAAAAAAAAAAAAAAACTGGTGCACAATTTAGTTTTTTTTCTTTTGGGAAGGTGGGGGAAGCAGAAAAGTCACTGCTTCAAATGATTTCCAGTAGCCGATTTAGACTCAGCAGTTACACTGGTACTGAAAATTGTGCAGTGTACAAATGCAAAAGTAACTGAGCAAAATGTGCGGTGTCCCTCACACTAGCACCACCAGCCCCTTCTAAATCTCAATACGATTTTCCGCATGGCACTAATGTACTATGGCAATGGTGGCTCAACCAGCATTAGAACCAAAGCCAAGAAATTTTCTAACCGATACACCCCCACCCCACTTCCATACCCTTTTATTTTCAAGAACTGGTTAGGTGCCACTTCGGCTCACTTGCAAGGTGCGTTCGACCAGGTAAAGCAACAACGACGCGTGCCTGTCAGCCCAGCGACGGTTCCAGATATCTATCCCCAAGAACCGTGGCAGAGACAACGCAACTTCAAGATAAAATAAATGTTTTATGTGCCACTACTAAAGCAATCAATGTGGTCGCTAGCATTCACAGCACGTCGAACTTGTTTTGCGCGCAGAAAACGTGGCATACGCTTCCAGCTTTAGTTCTTGACAAGCCACAACCGCATTTTCAGGCTAGAAAATTTACATTTCCCACGAGCGTTGGTGGCTACTGCAACACATTTTTGTCTTGAAGCTCCGTCCCACCGATACACGTATTTGCTGCAGTCAGCGGACTAATAGGCATGGACTGTCGTTTATCCGGTCGATCGAGTCTTGTGAGCGTAGGGCGCATGCCGGGTGCGTAGAATATTTCAAGTATATTCTAGACACTATAGTTCGAGTCTGCACGCTTTGACTGATGGTGCAAGCTGCAGGTGGCCGACGTGGCCTGCATTACTGGCTGAAATTTTTGCATCTAAAAAACAATTTTGAGGTTGGCTGAGCATTTCGGCATCAGCGTGGCGCAATTTCAGCGAATTCCCACGGTTTTGGTGCCGCTCGGCGCAACAATAGGGAATTGTATGAAACTGGTGCAGTTGTTGCACCTCTGCTACGGGCTTATGCTGCTTTGAAGCAGACAAAAATGCATTTTGAAGCAGCAAAACTGGCTTTCTGAGCAGATATAGACCTCTCCCTGTTTGTAAACAGTGTGACGTCACTGGGGCACCCGGCCCCCTACACCCTCTCTAGGAGCAGGTACTTGCTCAATTTTCATCGTGGCATGTGCAATACAGTTTTAAACGAGGTACAGCATTGGCGGCAGCATGGTTTTGAGCTGCTGTGCGTAAAGTCACGGACAAGATTCTCACTCATTGCCCAAAGTCTCATCGGAGATTAATGAAAAAAAAAAAAACGCTTCTTGCCGTGAGTTAGGCCGAGGTTACATATACTCGTGAAATCAAAGTGAAGTTCTGCCGCTGCGTTTCTCAATAACCCAGTGAAAATTCATGTGGTGTAAAACCTGACATCTTAATAATATATAATATTATCTGGCACAGTTACCTTGCTGCATCTGACACCTATAACGTGTTTTCGTACCTGTCCCTCCTTTAGGCCTGATACACAAACTTCTAACGCGCATTGTCACTTCATAAGGATCGAGCCAAAGTACAAAGTAGATAAACCAAAATCTCCGCTGTTGCCATTAACACATATTAGGTATCCAATATTACAAGTTATAGCCGTGGTGAAGCATATATGCAGATTCAGCAACGCTACAACATGCTTATAGCTCATGCGTAGTCGTATATATCACCAGGAAATCATGCACTTTAATTTTTTGCACGCCGCGCATTTGCCGAGATGCACCCACTCACAAAGGATGACGCCGAATGTATATTTACCTTGACTACAATGTCTGATTGTAAAGTTCCATCGACATACGGTTAGTGAAACCGGCCCACAACGAATACCAGTGTTTTCGCAAACAGGACGCATCGCATTATTTACACTGCAGACACCATGCACAATATTCCCAGTTTCACCGTCCGTAAGGAAGAACCAAAATTGTCGATGCCTTTCAACACACACTACACGCCACAGTCAACACTGCACATTTTCGAAGATGCTGCTGTTCCTCGCACAGGCCACCACGTGTGTTCACTTCTCGTAGATAAACAGCCAGTGTGACGAATATTTCATCACGCACTTTAATCACACACCTAGATGTTCTCCAACACATGCCACAGCTAATGTTGCCACTGTGAGATGAAGATTAAGGCCAAACTCCATAAGCGCGAAAATGCACGCGACAGCGACGAGCGACGCTATGAGCGACGAAACAGGGCCCGTCGCGCGACGTGTCGCGTGCTCATTTCGCGCGATCGCTCGGTTCTCCAGATTTGGCACGGAGGAAGGAAAAAAGGTAAGGAGAGGGCATGCCCAGTCGGCGCAGGGCGTAAAAAATGTGGCGGAAATGACATCATGGCGGCCATATTCAGTAGGCACAATGGCGGCGTTGTTATGGTTACGTGTTGCGCAGTGGAGCTGGTCTAGCAGTGAGCGGCGGCGGCTGGCGGCGGAATGTGTGCCTCCCTAGGTCTCGTTCTGAGCCGCGGCGGGCAATATCTGTGCTCTGCGACGCGTTATTGGTTACGCAGTGTTCTCCTGGCTGTTACATTACTCATAGCAACGTTTACTAATCCCTTTGTCCATCACGGGGTTTCAACAGTGCGTGGAACAAGTGCATATCTATGTGTCGTGCGGCGGATGACGCGGATGAAGCAGTTAGTTCAGCGAAATTGCGTTGGGCACCATGACGAAGCTCAATGACGACGAACGCCTTGCAGGTCAGTAACGGTTTGAGCAGTGCTCCTGCTTGTGACAACGGACGACGCTGTTGAGCCCAGCAAGACGCGCCGTGAGGACCATGTGCACATACGTAGTTTCGTGTTGTGTGTGTACAGTAATAACTTGCATGTGCGTATTAAAACACCTTTTCTGTTCCGCTTGGTACACTATCCACCAGCATTGCATGTAATCTCAACGTAACAGCAACCGCGTTCAAGTACGTGTCACTTGCACCGTGCTCAAAGTCACCACGGTCGCAGAATGCTGACGCCGGTTAGTTTCACGCGGAACACGGACACAGGGGCAGGGCGCTGCGTCGGCCGCGTGGCGGAATGCAACCGTAGAAGGCGCACGACCGATCGTGTTGTCTGTACAGTTGCTGAATTAATGACGTGAAAGCACTCGCCGTTGTCAGTGCATCTAGCACGCGTTCTCTCGTAGTTGCTTCGTTGTCGGCGAGCTGTTACTCCCCGTTAATACTCGGACGGAGCGATTTCGCTGAAGGTGTCCCGCTGGCTCAGTGATGAGCCCAGTTCCATTAGTTTCGGATCGTCACGACACACGCGCTGCGCAGCCCACGTGCTTTCCGAGACGGAGAGGGAGTCGCGCCTTCTGCTTCGCATTCATATGTAAACAAGAGAGGAGAATCTGCCTAGTCAATATGGCCGACTTCCGGCTTCATCGCGGCTTCACAACGAGTGACGTCAGGGCCGCTCCTTACCTTTCCTTCCTCCGTGAGATTTGGAAATTGTCGCTCATCGCCCGGAAGTGCTGGGCTCAAGCAGCCAATAGCGAAAAACCGGAAAAGACGAAGACTACATAGGTGCACGTGATCCTGCCCGAGTTACGTATGCGCAACAAGAAATAACGCAATGTTTATTAAGCATGCGCATATAAAAATGCTGCAAGGCAATAATAAACACTTTCTGTTCCATTACACAACAATATATCTTATTTTTAAATTGGAAACCGCTCGCTACGCGGTTTTCTTGGTGCGAGTTGACGGCCTCATGCCAGCAACAGTGGAATTCGCTCGCCGAAGCCGTCGCGTGAATGAGGTTTGCCTGCGCTAGCGACTGGTCGCGCGACGCCGATCTACGTCGCGTCGCTCGTCGCTGTCGCGTGCATTTTCGCGCTTATGGAGTTTGGCCCTTAAGCTTTTGAAAAGAAAAAAAATTGCCCCAAGCCCCGAGCGACTGCACTCCACTCTGCCACCGGTGGGAGTGTTTTGCCAACCACCACCATGCACGTGCGCCGGTGACGTAGCCCAGTAGAGGTCTATTGCTAGAGTAAATTTTCAGACACCTATTAGCTCACGAAAAATCCGTAAACAGGGGTGGGTTGTGTCGAGCAGACATTTCGACAAGCGGTCTTGCCTTGGCTAGAACAGAACAAAACTGTTCTGCTCTAGCCTTGATAAAAACAAGTCCGCTTGCCTGACACAACCCCAGTTTAAATTTTTTTTCATCGTTAGGTTCCATCCACCCCTTCCTGTCGTTTTTGGAATACTGTGTTCATTACACACGAATGATAATATTACAATGTGCTGCACGCTATTCAAGCATAATGGAGTAAAAATAAAATTACATCACTGACAGATAGCCCCACCATATTTATTAGACAAAGCCAATGATAAAATTTAAAACCATAGCACTTCATTATAAGATGACAGAAGATCAGTTGACTGCAGATTTTTTTTTAAAGCCAGATTTTTCAGACATTGTAGTAAATTCAGATGATTTCATGACAGCATCACAAGCCCTATCAACGTCTGACCACTATTACGAAGCGCTCCGCCGGCGAGGTTACGATGGGCACCACGAAACCTGCCGCTTACAAGGAACACCGGCCGCGCCGACAGCGGAAGGGCTCGAAGCAAAGAGAGGCTTCCCTGACACATAGGTCTAATATCTGAAAATTTTGACGCTGTAACTCTTCGGCGTCAGACTTTTGGGGCTTTCAGCTGACATTCCAGGTATGAAGCAGCATTACTTAAATGTTCCTACCGTTGCTCATGAATGTCCTTGTAGGCTTAAATGAGCGCTTTCAAAAGACGTTCGACGTCACAATAATGTTCAATAGTCAGTTTTGCCGCAATGCCTAAGCACTACGCGGTGAAGCAGATAAAAAAGCAGATAAAAAGTCTAAAGAGCCGGTCTTACCACGGAGCAAGGCGATGTCTAATGGATAAGCACTGGAAATGCTCAGAGGTGTGATGGCGATAAACACGTCAGTAAGACTTGATCGCTTTGATAAACATGCCAAGAACATAAGGCAAATAGGCTGCCGCACTGACGCATTGAAAATGTCATTTTTTCCCAGGACGATAGCGCGGTGGAATAGGTTGCCTTGTGAAAGAGCAAAGGTTACTTCACATGAAGTATTTTCAAGATTACTTCAGAGTCTAGAGTAGTGTACTCGCGAGGATGTGTAGGGACGAGACGGTACTGTAAAGCTGCTTTGTATTGTCCACTCCCACGTGCCGCTAAGTATAGTTGACAATGAATTACGTTATTATTGTGTTGTAGAAGTGCCAGTATCTGTATTCAGTGTTGAAATTTTAATATTCTTTCCTCCCCACTGTAATGCCCTTGGGTGCTGTGGGTACTATGATAAATAAACCTCTCAAGCTAACTGCTTGTTACTGCATGTGGCGCGGTTGTCGGCATACTGCACGCTGTTAATTACTTACACGCACCGCCATTCATGCTGCCTTTCCTGCGAAAACAGCTTGCCATCGGCGCGCCCATGTGTTATCAGGAATGGCGTGGGCATCAAGAACACTTTTAATGACCAACGAGTGCGTACGAAAGCGCCCCGATAGGAACGGCGTGGGTGATGTGCTGCACACAACTAGAAACGTTCGGTCTCGTGTGACAGCAAGTGCTATGTGTCACCGGAGATTTTCGTACAGTGGCGCATCTTCTAAGTACACACACGCATCGCGGAGGTTCGGACAAGCATTTCTCTATTCTGCCACATCCTTTATGTTCTGCGTCATTTCCACACGCTCCACGCGATACATCTGCAACTTATTCCGCGCTTTGCTAGTACTGTATTGGCAGCACTCGCCACATGGCGAATACAGTAAAACCTTCCCAATTCGAACTCTGTTATTTCGAAATCTCGCTTAATTCAAAGGATTTCCGCGGTCCCGTATTTTGCAAAGCAAAATTTGAGTGGATAATTTGAAGCGGTGGCCGGCTACAATCTGGTCAATTCGAAAACTTTAAAGAGCCATGTGCCAGTTCCACATCCCAATCATGCCGCGAATCCGCGGAACGACTGCTATTAATAGCCCCAAGGCAATGCAACGAATCGTTACTAATGAGTGGCAGCGGAAGCACCCCAGCCTCGCTACTTCCAGCACCAAAAGAAAAAAAGAAGAAAAAACGATTTCGTGGTCAACCAAAACGCGTGCCTGCAGAAAGCGAGCCATGCTTCACTGCAACACAGCGGTGACACACGGGCAGCCTGTCGCATGTTCTTGCAACGTGGGGTTGTAAATAAATTAATAAAGGACAGTTTAGCGGAAATCACAATGTATGTGAACCTCCGATTGCCCCAGCAATTCGCATCTTTGCTAGCAACACCTACTTCGAAAGTTTCAAAGATCATTCTTCTACCCAAAACACATCGTGAGCTTTGTCATACTGCCCAATATTAAATTCAGTTATAATAGAAAGAATGTGCGAATGGTCCGCATCATGACGTGCTGACGGAGCGAGGAGCAGGGAGGCGACATGCTGCCCGCATGTCACGACTGTGTTGCTGTGAAGATGTGTTTTCTGCAGGCGCACACTTCCGACGATCACGACCGCGGTTCTTTTTTTTTTTTCCGGTGGCAGCAGTGAGGCCCAACATTCCTCCATCTTCGCGGCTAAATAAAGACCAGATATTGCTGGGAAAACGTGACCTTTGGAGCCACAAGCTCGCCAGCACAGCAAACAAGCACTGACATACTTTGAATAGTTTTCCAAGTTCCTTGCATACCACTTCTTGTATGTGTCTGTTGATTCAAACTCACTTAATTTGAAGTCACTGGGGCAGCGAGAAAGCTTCGAATTAACGGGGCTTTACTGTACTTGCAAATGAACGTCGGCAGGCCCTGAATGTATTTACGACAGCCTGAGCGTGCACTGAAAAGACTGATAAGTGTATTCTAGGAGACATTGAAGCTATTATAGATATGACAGTGACGATTTGATTACTTGAACGGAATAAAAAGTTGTGGATGATTTCCCAGTCCCTAGACGTCCGAAAATTCTGGCATTAACTGCGCCCCAACCATCCATAGTACCAACAGTGACATTTGGCCCAGTTTGGCTTGGCTCGAATTGCGGCTTACACAGGTGCACCGCGATTTCATTTTCAACAGGAGAACCTGAAGTGGTTCGGTTTCTGCAAGTCTGAGCATTCCCTTTGGCACAGGTTGGGTGCAGACTAGCCAGATTTTAAGGGAATGTAGTTGCGCGTAGCAGCCAAAGCAAACCGGCGCAGCGGTAGCATCGCTGATTCAACCCGATAAAGCACTATTTGACCTCTCATTGCTTTTCACAAAACTGAGAAGGGTAGATGGCGAGTTAGTAATTATTGACATCCATTAAAACGTTCGACCAGTTTTGAGCTGAATACCTTACATGTTTCTTTTCTCACCAGCTCTATATAGCAATGGAACATCACGCAAGATCATAGCGCCTGCAGAGGTGGTGTCTCGGCATGCAGCAAGCATGCCGAGACACCATTCAAGCATGCAGCAGCAGAGCGCCAGACAGCACAGGGAGAGAGAACCAAACGCTTTTTACATCGCACAACCATGATCCACTTATTTCGCTGCCAAATAAAGCTTGAACGAGCTGAGAAGCGTCATTCCCGCAAGATAAGACGTGTACCTGTTAGTACAATAGACTACGCAGCAGTTCACGATTCTGATAAACTATGTGCCAGCGGGCGTTGAAACGAGCGTTCGTTTTGCTCGGGCTCTCAATGACTGTCTGCTCCGACGGCCACGAAGTGGCACACCAATCACCATGCACGAAGTGTGTGGCTTTTCTACTTGTCTGTCCTCACGACTATATGTTGGGGCATACACCTGTACTAAAATTTGAGTTTGTATTGCTAGTTTAATAATGAGGCTTGCTACCCTTTCGTTGATACTAGAGAACTCTTCGTGTTGCATGCAAGGTCTTTGGGAATTAAAAATTGACATCAGATAGTCCCCTGTTAGGAAGTCCTCCATAGCACATGACATGTTTGGCATTTAGTACAGTGTATGCCTCCTCGGTAATTTTGATAAGATCGATATTTCAGTTAATTTTTTCTAGCAGCTGAAGTAACTTTTCCAGCCCAACTTTGCCTCATAAGGTTCTCATGTCAAAGGTTCCAAGGTTCAGTTTCCAGTAATGGCCTGTTTGAGCAAAAGAACCTTTAGTGCCCCCTGCTTCTTTACATGTCCGGCGGCCGCCATGATCAGATGTTCAGCAGCTGCTTGGTGTCCAAGGGCCAGGGCATAGTAAAGAGGCTCATTCTGCAGACTCCTGGAGCAACTTTTTTTTTTTTTTACTCTCCAAGCCATAATACAATGCTTGCCTCAACGGTTGGATTTTGCAACACGCTCTAGCTCGTCCTTCTTCTTGATCGCGTAGCTGTTGGACGAACCCTGCAAAGTGAACGCCAGGTGATCGCAGTTAATATTGACATTAGATTGAAGCAACAGCATCACCCTTTTCCTTCAATGTACAACTTCAATGAAAACACCGTATTGTTAGTTCTAAGTCTCTCGTATATAGAGCACAAATTGCTGAGGACTGCAAGGCCAACATGCCAATTTATCTTCAGTACTTTGCCAACCTGCTATTTTGTTGCTGCTAAGAGACACCAAAGGCCAAACAGTTTGGTTAACAACACACAAGAAAAAGACCACACAATGCCAAAAACCAAGGCCTTCAACCAAATCCTTTCCCTGTAGGATGAAAGTTTCACACACACACACACACACACACACACACACACACACACACACACACACACTCAAAGTGCCGAGTAAATAGTCTGGGCATGCGTGCAGGCCCCGAGGAGGCACGCGCCATGATTATTGGTGACCAAAACGTGAAGACACATGCAGACCAAGTGACATCTAGTGCCACAAACATGCAAATGTTTTGTCTACCGGCATGCAGCGAACAATTTCAGAGACCAAGAGCCACCAGTTTTGATTTTAGTGATCTCTACTTAGGGTGCTCTTTGGACTAGGAAAAGGCCCATTAACACTGTTGTGCAACAAGACAGCAAATTGGACAAGTGTGTATCCGTTCGTACTCCAGCGAAACAGCATTTTTGCCCGTGCACAATCCCAAAGCAAGCGCAATTTTTTTTACATATTTCTCTTCACAAGATACTAAAGCTTCTCGTAATGCAACCATCTAATCACTTGTAAACAGGAACTTGCAGATGGCAGCAGTCATGCAAAACTAGTGAAGATGCATGCAAAACTATCAATACTTGCATTAATTTGCAGACCCCTGAAGTATATGATTGATTCAATAAAAACGCCCGACAATAAGTCATGCCATGTTGTGCCTTCTGCCACACAGTGCACATACATGCTCTGCACTGGGAAACGATTTACTCCAACTAAAAAGTACATAAAAGGCGTAAACCCGACGATTCGGAACTGACTTGGTTCCTCGAAGGGGTGGAGAGGAGGGTTTTGAGAGCACGGTTAATGTTTTGGGCCGCTCGCTGCATATGCCACGACTACAAATAGAGTCATGGCATATACAGCCATGAATCGGTCCCCCTGAATAAAGAACCAAGTCTGTTCCGAAACGTCAGGTTTACGCATTTCCCAGTTTAAACCAGACATACATCTGTCAAATGTTTACATTCATGCTCTGCACTGCGCCCAAGTTCAAGGATTCTGAATCGGGGAGATTTCCTTAACGGGGTGGGGCTGATTATTTGCTTCTAGTTTTTTTTTTTTTTCGGCACAAAAGAACAAACATCTCGAAAAATAAGGGGGGGGGGGGGGGGTCTCAATCGCAAGCGCCACCGTCAGCATTGCAGTTTGATGGTGGCTTAGAGTGGCCAAACACACAAGAGGGTAGGGTTTTTCACTAAGGTGCAAGTCTCAAAAGATCAACACAACTAACAGAATCTATTTCCCTGAAAACAACTCGCTTATGTTTTCCGAGGACACATGAGAACGAACGGGACGGCGCAGCTGGCTGCCGCAAAAGCGCGGGCCAAAGCTTTGCTCACTGCTATATTCTTACTTTTGGCAGGAACGCCAAAATGTGTCTGGCCCTTTTTATTCATTACAATGGCAATTTAATGAACCATCTAGGCTGGTTTTCTTGCTGTTGCCACAGCCATTCACTGTATGTATACGTATATATAAATGAACACTAAAAAAAAAAGCCCTAGCTCGCCACGATCTGTTCCAATGCGCGCTTATCTTTCACAGGTACATTGCCCCACGGAAGGGGGGGAAGGATTCAGATGCTGGTGCGCGCGCTTATCGTTTGGTGGGGAGAATCGTGTGCATTCGGCTTTTACTGGAACGATTGTGTTAGTTGCCGGGCCCACAAATGTCTGCACAGGCCCCGTTTGCAAAAAGAGCACCACAGGCCCCGTTTGCAAAAAGAGCACATGTTTCATACACAGCGAGGTATAACAACTAGGACACCTGTTAGTTTGTACTCATCAGTACCTGTGATTACGTATCGTGCATCGTTTTTGTTTAAACACTGTTACGTATCGAGCGGAAAATCTTGTTAATTTGCTCTCGTCCTGTGTGTATAGTTTTCGTGCGTCATCTGTGAGAGAGCAGCGCGCTGCACGTTATGATCTGCTTGGCGTTCTCAGTGCGACGCTCTAAGTTGTTGCTGTCGCATTCATTGCTTCGCCCTTATGGCAAAACTGCAACTTTTTTATGTATTTGCGGCCTTTAATCTACCGCTGCGTGCCCTCGGAGCTTTTAGATCACTATCGCGTTGCCGCGACCGCAGCTTTGTGCACGGTGGTTGCGGCACAAGGTAGTTCCTTTTAAAATCCTCGTGCGCTTGTATGCGCAGGCACCAAAACTAATTCGGTTTATGCGATCCAAGATCGCATCTGCCGCAGAGTTTAGGAAAGCAGCTGTGATTTGACTGGTTGAGTACACACTTTCGGGGTTCTGTCAGTTACGTCGTCGCCATACATTATCGTGTCAACAGCGACCGCAGTTTCGTCCACAGTGGTTGTGGCAAAGACAATCACACCCACTGTAGAAGGCAGTGCGTGCGCCGGTCGCACGCATACTTCCGAAGCTTCGAGTACGTTGCTCTCCGCCTTCGTTTGACTGTTTTCATACTGAAGTTCGTATCCCCCGCCGCGGTTGGAAAATAGGTTCGGAGCATTCGAATTTAGGCCCAATGGACATAAAAAAATTTGGCCGGAGATTTCCACAAATTCGTATCTACCGCGGTTTCGCATCACGATTGATTTATTTGTGGGGTTTAACGTCCCAAAACCACTATATGATTATGAGAGACGCCGTAGTGGAGGGCTCCGGAAATTTCGACCACCTGGGGTTCTTTAACGTGCGCCCAAATCTGAGCACACGGGCCTACAACATTTCCGCCTCCATCGGAAATGCAGCCGCCGCAGCCGAGAATCGAACCCGCGACCTGCGGGTGAGCAGCCAAGTACCTTAGCACTAGACCACCGCGGCGGAGCGGTTTCGCATCACTGAGATTCTACTATACGTTTAGATGAATGCTTCTTAAACTCATTTATAATAAAATTGGGAAGGTTCGAAAAGCCTGGAGCGGATTAAGCTGCTTTTTTGCCAATGGGGCCAAATCACGCACAGAAATTTTGATTTCCATGACAACCGTACAAACGGTAAAAACAGTCGAAATCCGGGAGTCTCCCGGCTAATCCGGGAGACTTGGCAGCTACGCACTATCCCCTGATCAAGGTTACAGGCAATGTGGGCCTGGAAAAAAAACGCATACACTCCCAGTCTGCTGCCATGTTGCGCATCAGTTTTTATATGCTCCTTGGCATTGCCATTGTGCACTACTTTATGGTTATGCAAGTAAGCCACAATTTAAGGAAAAAGTGAGTAAAATTGATAATAAGCATTGTGTATTTCAAGCACTGGCCACAAGAATACAAGCTCACAGCCATGAAACTTATAGAAACAAAAACAAGTACAATCTGTATTCCTTGTTTTTGCGTTTTGCAATGAGACAGCACATTTAAAAACATCAAGTGAGTATCCCGCCACTCCTGTTGCTTAGGCATACTTAAGTGTTTTAAGACTGACCTTGGCTGCATTGATCAGCTCATCAGCCAAGCACTCTGCAATGGTTTTGATGTTGCGGAAGGCACTCTCACGGGCACCTGTGCAGAGCAGCCAGATGGCCTGGTTCACCCGGCGCAGTGGCGACACATCAACGGCCCTGACGACGCACTGTGCCAGCACGCCCAATGCGTGTGGAGTCTTCACGAGGTCCACTGTTGATAATGGCATTCACTACGACCTGCAATGGGTTCTGTACCAAAAATCGATTATCCATTACCCATGTGTCTAAGTATTGCACTTGTAGGCTACACGTTTTATCACTGAATGTGACAAAGTAGTTTCTTATTCTCCATGTGCCACTTTGACAAAGCTTTCAAGCAACAAGATTCATTAGTCATTATCCAGTGTAAACACATTGATGTCATTCGTAAAACAGATATGAATAAAACAGCACAATATATTTTTAACCTGAACAGAAAGAAAGCAAATGTCATAAACAAAAGTGCAAATAAAACACAGACAGTACACAGCCGTATTTAGTGGATACCTTCCCTGCTGTGCATTCTAATGAGACAGACGCTAACTCAGAAGTGAAGCACGGCAGAGAAGCTGAGGGATGCGTTTCTCATAAAGACAATAGGTCACAGATAGCCACATTAGTAATGAACATTTTTTTACTGAAAAGGAATTTCATAGAAAGTGACATGAGCAGTTCGTTTAAACATTATGCCTACAAACACGACTGGTATTTCCATGCACCAAGAAGACACGACTTGTCACAAATAATGGCATGACCATTCATCTACGCTTAAAAGCTGCACACTCTCGCACTAGGAGACAAAACAATACCAGACCTCTCCAGTAAGAAGGTGAATGATCTCAAACGAGTGCTTCACGATCTTCACTGCAAGCAGCTTCTTGCCATTGTTGCGGCCATGCATCATCATGGAGTTGGTCAGACGCTCCACAATGGGGCACTGGGCCTTGCGAAACCTCTTGGATGCATAACGACCAGAGGAGTGGGGCAAGTACTTGGCATGCTTCTCCTTCACTGCAATGTAGTCCTGCACAAAAGCAATGCACACAAAAGTAATGAAATTCTGTCATGTTTCACGTCTATGAACATGAACTCTATCAAGAGCACAAGCACTTAATTTAAAGGACTAGAAATAATTATGTTGAGCTTGGGCCTGAATTGATTAGTAATGCACTGTAGGAGACAATATAACAATGCTGACAGCCACTTATCACATGTCGCTCTCTCCTTTCACTCGCATGTGCTCACTCACTCAACATCGGTATGTTTCGGCAATGCTGCACGCAAGACGCTGTGGTGCAAGTCATCATGCTCCGGATGGTGAGGACACCCCTTGCAAGTGTCCCCCCCCCCCCTGCCCCACCCCTCGAAATTTATTGTTGAAAAATTATACTGCTGTGTGGTTTAGCGATTAAGTTAAGTGCATTCGACTTTAGTTAAACCCTCTAGAACATCGTAGTAGACTCCTGCACTTAAAACAGCCCCTTGATCTGTTTTAGAGAAGCCTCAGCAATCAATGCAGTTACGAGAGTTCTGAACCCACGTTCATTTTTCAATTTGCCTCGGCATGATTTTAGTTTTCACAAAAGTGAAAACAGCCTACATTTATATAAACGAAATGGTCATCATCAGAAGATAAGTCCTTGTAAATATATGAATTTCACACAGATTTAGTTATGCAGTCACATGATAAAAGAGGACTGACTGCTAAATATAAATGCAACCTAGAGGAAATTTTCTTTCAGCTTGGAAATATATTAACACAGCCTAGGTACATGCATCGAAACATGCAGAGGTTGGATGCAAAAATGCAAAGAAGACGACGTAGGCTCGCATGTATAGAGCTTAGCGTGCTCTTTTAAATTGAGGGCTGAAGTGCAGATGATATTTATTTGGTCGGATCGCTCAGAGGTATTATGCACGCGCTCCCTTTTCGTTTCAATGAAGAGCGAATACCTGAGCAAATAGATGGTGCGAATTTCTATTCTATTTGTGCCGAACTGTACGCATCTCAACGGCCACCGTACACCGTGACAGGCAAAGTTTCAAAAATTAGTCGCTTCGATGACTGGGTCGTGCCGCACTGTACAATTCTCTTGAAAGACACTCGATGCTATTGAATCTCATACCTTCATCTTTGTCGCAGCGTGCGAGTCCCGAACGATGTGCGTGAATCGAGAGCGATCGCCACAACATTACGATGCGAGTGCCATGCTATGCTAACTAACATGGCCGCAATGCCACCCCCTAGATGATCGCTACTACGACACGCCGTGTGTGCAGAATTACTTTTATGTATATGCAAGTACTAAACGCAATTTGTAGAGCCCAGCATACCAACCAATTCTGCGTCCACACGAGTACCAGCAGCCTTAACCAATTTTACTGCTGAAGCCTCAAATTACAAAATGGAACGGCAGTTGGATGGGAGTACGCATATAAGGGCTTAAGCACTTGTATACTCTCTCTTAACAGATAATGTAGCCGTATCAGACTGGGAATCTTCGATTTTCAGACCTCTGGCAGCTCTTCAACAGCCAGAGCGTCAGCCATCTAGTACCGGTTGGGACAAAAAACGGCGTCATGGTCACGTGTGTGGGGAACCCGAGACAACCCGAAGATTGCAAAATCGAACGCTGAGACAAGCCAGCGTAAATATATAACAAACTCTACGGTCGTGGCAGCAAGCGAAAAAATGTGCCGCGTGCATGTTGTCTTTTCTTCTGCATTGTCCACTTGCAAATACGTGGCCAAGCATGCCGAAGAGTTGTAATAATATCCTCGAGCTTACACGTTACACTACAAGTTTGTACGCGCGCACGATCACTCGCAACTCGCCGCGAGCTGGCACACGCCACCTTGAGAACAATACAAGGTGAGCAGCCCTGCCGGTGACTGCTTGACAAGCTTACATCTTCTTAGTCACTGCACAACACAAAGCAAAATCACGTGAAAATGATCATGTCCTAAAAAAAGCTTGAGGATACATACCTGCTCAGCTACACGCGTTGACCAACTTGCGTTTTCGTCAAAAGTTCGAACATGCGTAGGTATTGGTACGAGTGCGCATTGTGTCTAAAATAAACTTATGCACCACACGTTTTCGCCTCGTTTTGACTTGACTGGGCCTCTTTTTTACTCCTAAGTGGCACTTACAAAGTCTCACGTATCTCGCCTTTGATTTGAGTTACTAGGTCATACCGGTACATACTGCCCAGCATTAATTATTACCAAGAGGTAATAATTGAACAAATGAACAATGAAAGAATGTATACATTTTTGAATCCATCTTCATTCCCACCCCCCCCCCCCTCGCGTTGTAGCATAACATGGTACCATACCACATATACTGGCCCACAGATCGAAGTACGCTTGCACGCCGTTCGCGACCAGCGAGCATCACACACTTAAAACTAACTGTCGCAATTGAGATTATTCAGTCAGGACATCCTATCACCACTGAAGACAGAGTGGTCAAGTTCTAAAAGGTTCACGCACGCAAACATACGACGGAGCGGGCTAGTTCGACCACAATCGTCTTCGCTAAGTGCACAGGAAACAGGCACGGCACCACAAAGGACCACTGCGAAAAAAGAACTCGAAAGTTGTCTCCATGCGTGCGTACGAACGTGTATGTACATAAGTTTTGAGGCATGTTCACGACGCAGTTAGCCGGCAACAGTTCGCCACGTTGTTCACAGAAGGAAGCTTCACGGGAAACATACGAAAAGCGATGAACAGTAGCTGCAAACACTCGCCGCTCCATCTCGCACGGCGAAACAGGCTTTAAAAGATAACGTCACTCGTAATGACAAGCGAAGGCGCAGTCCCCAAGCGCCCACATAGCAATCCGTCGAGCCCTTATAAAGATGGCAGCGAGCGCGTACCGTATCTTTTGGGCGTCTGCTAGCGCGAAACATACCCGAAACCTTGCACGACTAAATTGGCCTGGAAGCATCCGGCGACTCTCGGGCTCCCCGCGGGTAGCCAGAACCGTCCCATCCGAAAAAAAAAAAAAACGACCGCCAACAGAAAAGGCGCCGGGGGGGGGGGGGGGGGGGAAGCGCGGGCACTGGTAGCCCGCGGGTAGCGAGAAGTGAAAAAATCGAAGAGCCTGACTACAAACGGCATACATATTGCTGAGGACTCGGATTCCTTTTGCAAATCCCTCTGGGCGCGTCCACTCGCAAAGCCTATTCCGCGTTGTAGCAGACAACATATTTACAAATAAGGTTTCAAGGAACTCGTTAGCAATTACCGATTCATCCTTTTTTTATCACACGCAGAACGGCACTCAATAAGAGTGAAAATTCACATAGCCTGGCGACAATACATGCAAAAGCTCTCACACAAGGCCTCGTTCACAAAGCAAAATGGGTGGATGACTACACAGACAGCACTTACAGTGAGACCGATATCGCTGACTTGCACATCACTTGAGCTCCAACGTCCAAAGAGTTTCGTTTCTAGCTGCTCCGTAGGAACAACTGTCACCGTTGCAGGCGCAGGATCATCCCAGCAGTCACCCATTTTGAGCTGCGAAAGGCAGACCAATTTTAGCGCGAAGCCGGCATGGACAACGTGGTCGCCCACATTCCAAGTACTCGCCGCTGGAGCAATATCACCGCTAACTCAAGCAAAAAAAAAATGTTTTCTTTCTTGCAAGTTCACGTCAACTATGCCAGGAGATAATACAACTATTGCAAATGCACGTAGCAAAGAGACGATCGAGTCTGACAGCGTTCTAATACAATCCGGTAGGACACGTTTATGTAGACACCGTTAGGCTTAAGCAGCTCGAAAAAAACCAGTCACGAAGTTTGAAACAACATCAAAACCTAACAGCATCACAATTAGTATATTAACAGACTCTAGTAATAGCAATTAGAGCTCAATGATTGTGAACAAAATTGAATTCTGCCGTTGTCAGATGTAATCTCGCAAGAAATATATCACGCACCCTGCGACCGCTCCGCTCGTGGCAGCTGCAGAAATACGAAAGGGCCGTACTGGTCCGGATCCAGCCTCAAGTGACAAAGTTCCGGTCAGCGCACACTCGCCCCCTGGAGGCGAAAACAAAACTTTCCATTCTTGATTGTGTGCGGCTAATATACGAATCATCCAGTTTCAAGTATTTTTGTTGTACTTGGACATTGCATTTAACACACGCATAAAATTAAAAAGGTCCCAGTCACATTAATAGGACTAATCACATGGTATGTGCATGCATTTTACGAAGTGGCTGGCGTCGCTATAACAGGTTTTTACGCTGTGCGAAGATGCCTGCGAAGTTTAGCGCGCCAATATTTTTGATCTTGGATCGCCTGTTTTATTGTACGTTATTCTAAAGGAATGCTAGGCTTGCACTGCACCTTCAGGTGACGTGTAGTCGTATAGGCTCACGCCAACGATATATGTAATATGAAACGAGGAACAGGAAATCGCGCCGAAGCTGGCACCGCCGTCGCGTGCGTCGACGGGTGATACTGTGCGCAGCGGCGGTCGCTCTACAAGGTGCAAAACAATGTCGCCAAAATTAATTACGTTTCTCAGATGTATGCCAGCGATAACTGTTTGTGTGCTGCTCACTTTGGGGCAAATGGCAATCACAGACAAGGCTGCCGAACAAGACGCGACGTCTTCGTGCACTTACCAGGCGAGTTCCACCAATTTTGTGGCATCTCAAGGCACTCTCACAAAATACAGAGCTAAAAACTAAAGTGAACACTTTTACTGCTTTGCATCTTGTCCAACTTGATCCTTAGCACTCTTGTTACAATTTTCAGCGTGTCATTACAAAAATAAATAAGGAAGCAGAACAACACTGCTTCCTTCTTTAAAAATAGAGTATTGGACGTTTATTCTTGAAGGTCATGGTTTATGCTAGTGTACGGAGGCGCCATATATAAGCAAGCTGTTTCATCACTGGTGTTATACATTTTGCGATAAATCTAATAAATGCAAAAACTAGTCTGGCTATGTAAAATAAATAAAAACAATATGAAGTGGCAAGAACCAAAACCAACAGGAACGTTAAAAAAACAAAAACAGCGCTTCCTCTGTCGAATTCCGACCCTCTCGTGTGGAAGCTCATCTACCCTGCCACATTTACTTTGACCCTTTCCCTTGTAGGCGATATAGTTTTCTTGCACGGTTCCCTCATTACGCGCCCATCTCTTGGCCGAAAGTAGGACGCGAAATTAAAGGATCGAATTTCTATCGGAAAATTTCCTTCTCATTCTCAGGGGTCAACCACGCGCGGATCATAGAGCTAGTAGTGACAAATTTTAATTCGCAGATTGCTGATGCACGAGAAAACGCGGACAAAAAAAAAAAACGGGGACACGCATGTACACGTATCCCGTTATTCGTTCTTCACGTATATACGTCATTTATATAATTATGCTAGCCATTGAAAATACAGACATATTTCGGGTAAATGATTTTCCTCGGTTTTTTTTATGAGCCGCATTAATGTAAGGAAAGTGGCAGACTTTGTGTTTCTAACAGCATGCAGTAAGCGATCAAAAGACTAAAAACGCGAGGCCTGTGCGGAAGGCGTGGCACAGATACATCGAAAGCTATATAGAAGAGCGGCATTTCAGAACCTTTTTTAAACTTTTATTGGGTAACTGCTGCAAGCACACTTACTTGATACCTACTAAGCCATTAATAATAAAAATGTTTGGGTAGTAGGGCGGCGTTCGCTATGCTATTTTGCGTCATTCTTCTGAGAAGCGTGGTATCCGCAATAAGCACTTGCAAGAAATTTTGTGCCGATTGTTCATGCAGTGGCTGACGGCGATGAGGAATTATGCCTGAAGTGGGTATGTGCCACAGTTAATAGGTGCACAAGAACAAGCTTTTGTAATTGGTTGCAGCATTTGACGACCCCTCGTTACGCTATTCGCATTATGCGACGACTGGTTGCTATTCCGCTGTTTTAAAGTGCTTTATAAGTCGTAATAATACTATTGCTTTCCCGACATCAAGCCGGACTCGCTCGCTGGATTTCGTGCCGACCAGCTGTGCCTCCGCGATCTCAGACGACAGCGCAGCTCTGGCCGACTGACTCACCCTATATACTCCATCTCCTGACGCCGACAAGAGCTCTCGCTGAGTGGTGCCCCGTCCTCAGACTTCTGCAACAGTGTCTATCTTTCCTATCTTATCCTTACTTCCGTATGTGGCTGTCCCTGAGCCTCTCTCTCCTCCTGCTCCTCTCTCTATTTGTATACCTTTAATTCCTATCTTTTTTATTCCTTCCTTACCCCCACCCCTCATTAGCTATACTGTTGAGGTGTACTCCCCTTGAGAGACAGTTAGGGGGCTCACTTTTCTCTTCATTTCATTTAGGAATCACCCCCCCCCCCCCCCCCCCGACATCAAGCATGCCTATAGGGAAAGTTTGCCAACAAGTCCCAAGCACCAGTGTTACTCAGTGGTTCTCTCGACACTGAATGGAAAGCTACGGAGGCGGTGTTTCTGCACATGTAGCACTATGCGAAGTAGTCCGTTTTGGCGCACGTCTCGTAACGCTGTGTAAAGAGACGGGGGCGCACCATCAGCGTTTCATGTAGACGCAGACGCCGCTTAGCGTTTGAGGTGCACGTAAAAAGGCGGGACTTTCTCACGCGTTCAAGAACGCGAAGTCACAACAGATGAATTAAAAGAAATACGAATATCTTGCAGGCGTGAGCTGCGTCCTGTCTTATAGCTCCACGTAGAAAATAAAGAAGGAACATTTATATTTCACGCTGAAAATACGGGCGCTACTTTGGAACTACCTTGGCGGTAAGATGCACGTGATTTGGCTCCGTAGCTTTCCCTTCAGTGCCAAGAAACGTTGTCGCCGACAGAATGCTGGGCTGCACCCAGCGGACCCAGGTTCGAGCCTCATTGTTTCTAATTTCATGCCTGGTTACGGACACCAGGGGGAATCCTCCTTGAACAGCTTTAACACTAAAAAAAAAAAAATCAACCGAACTTAGTTATCCAACATGGTGACACCAATGACGTCACTTCATTAAACGATTACGGTATGATTAGAGGAGATTTAATGAATTTAGTCTGGCCCTTTGAAGCTTCTTAAACCAGGTGCACTTAAACCTAAGTACACGGATGTTTGTGCGTTCCGCCCTAATCGACGCAGCTGCGGTAGTGAAGAATCACACCCCCAGAGAAACATCTAGTCGATTGAGCTGAGCTGCAGAGACAAAAAAAAAAAGAAGAGACGAATGTGGTAGCTAAACTACCATTGGCCTCTTGTGTGTTTTCTATTTATTTATTTATCTAATATTTATTTATTTATTTATTATTTATTTATTTATTTATTTATTTATTTATTTATTTATATGCCTTGATTTCAGCGAAACCATCAGTTCTGCTTAGCGCACACACGTGGTCCTCTATAGTGTCGTCTTAACCTTTTGTGAGTTCGCCTATACTTTTCAAGGCAAATAGAAATTATTTTTTTTTTTCCTTTTCTGAACTTTCCAACAGGTTAAAAAGGATAAGCAAAAACTTTCAGGTTGATAGCATGGGTAGTTTATTAAAAAATCGCATCATATTCACGGAGTGAATGATGATTGGTGGGGCGAAGCGTTCGTTGGTCCGTCCGTGCTTTCATCCGCCCATTCGTTCTTGCTTCCGTCCATCCATGCGTCCGTCCGAGCGTCCGTCTGTGTGTTCGTCTCTCCGTGTGACCGTCGGTGCATCCGTTTGTCCGTTCTTCCGTCTGTCCAACCATCCGTCCATGCGTCAACCCCTCTGCCTGTCTGTGCGTCCGTCAGTCTGTCAGTCTGTCTGTATGTCCGTCCGTCCGTCCGTCTATCTAGTGAACACTCCAAGTACAGCCATCTCACATGTTTTAATCATGTATTCATCATGTACAAGTGCCGCCATCCAACGGACATTCTAAGGGCCACTCTTTCGGGTATGTGCCACCGGTGGCTACATACACCATCGGAGGAAGGACACACCCACACCCTCAGGAGCTTCGCCTCTAAAATAGGACGTATATGTCCCATTGGCGTTTCCATGCCTCTTGAGAAGTGAGACAACATTGTCCCACTGTCTCATGAAGCTACTTTCCCGATTTCACTTGCGTGCTGACTTGTGAAAGGCACCAAAAGAAGTCGGACAGAGCGGCACCTTGCAAGCTCCACATGTGAACTTTGTGCAGACCTCATTTACAGTTTCGGAACACCATCTGCACCTTCTCCGCGATATTTCTTCTTGTGAATTGTGTTTGCCTCCTGTGAATCTGATTTAATCCGAGACGCCACCCTGACCATTCTTCTGTTTCTGCTTTTTTTTTGTTTTTCGGAATGGCGCAGTTCTAGTGTAGTGCCTGAAAGTATGTACATTTGTCAGTTGTCGTCCTATAGCACTAGACGAAACCACATCTAGCTTATGTCGTTGTTGGCGTTGTGCTGTAGCCCCGCCGCGGTGGTGGCTAAGGTACTCGGCTGCTGACGCGCAGGTCGCGGGATCGAATCCCGGCTGCGGCGGCTGCATTTCTGATGGGAGTAGAAATGTCGTATGCCCGTGTGCTGAGATTTGGGTGCACGTTAAAGAACCCCAGGTGGTCGAAATTTCCGGTGCCCTGCACTACGGCGTCTCTCATTATCATATGGTGCTTTTGGGGTGTTAAACCTCACATATCAATCAATCAATCAATCAGTCAATCAGAGTTGTGCTGTATGAACGCGTTGACGACAGCTGCGTCATAGAGAAAATAAAAGATGCGGTACAGATTGACTTTTTGGAACACCTGTTAAAAGTGTAGGCATTTCGCTTTTCGTCAAACCTGTCAGCCGCTCCCATGCACAAATGGTAGTCTGCCACGGCTTTCCGGCCAGTCACAGCCATTGAAGAGCCATTTGTAAGCTTTTGGGGTACTTACACAGTTTCTGTTGTATCATGAAAGTCTGACAACACATAAACATATTTGGTGTCGTGCCATTGATAAGCTGTAACCTCACCTTTGGCGCGCCACTTGTCCTCTCCTTTCTTAAGCATGATTGTTCTGTTTTCGAGAGGCAAATGCTTTCTGTTCGTGCGGACAGTACCTGCGCAGCAAGGATGCTCCTCTCGGCGAGAGTTTCCATCAGCTTGGTGCACGTAAAGTAATTGTCGAAGAACATCTGAGTTCCAGGCTTTACGTTCACTGATGGGAAAAGCACGACATGTTCTCCAAGGCTTTGGTTGGCTGGCCGTGATGTATTCTTTTCTTCATGTACCTCAGATTGACGCATACAGTCCGTCTTTGAGTCTGCCCTGCACCAAAATTTATATCCACGCTTTATAGTCTTCATCGGAAGGTACTGCTTCATGCTAGACCTTCCTTTGAAAGCCATCATGTTTTCATCAATGGCCTGATAGGATGATGGCAAGTACTTTTCCTGGAAGCTCCTGTTGAGTTTATTGTTGAGCTCGGGGAAGCAGTCTCACAAGCGTATATAGTAAACATCTTCTCCTTTCTTCTTTTCTTTGCTGTGGTCGTTCACATGAAAAGAGTTCATGATGTACTGGAAACGCTTGAACGACTTCACTTCCGCTATTTCTTCAGAAAAGTGAAACGCGGCTCCAATAATGGTAAAAATGGTGCCGTGGTGACACGCTCATCAGCAGAAGCAAAGCAAAATAAGCTTTTAGCTCATCTTCTGAGCCTATTTCGTCATGTAATTTTCAGCACCAGCGCGGTTAGTGTGCTCTAATAGCATATCAATCACCTCGTCGTCAAAATACAACTCGAAGCAATCTACTGCACGTGGCACCGCCTTTTTCGTGAACTCATCCCATCATTCGCGTCCCATCGTTTTGGACTCCCGAAAGAAATGTTTGGTTTATTTTCACTCCACCCTTCACCGATTCCTTCTTGAAGAGCAGCTGCTTCGACATCGGTCTCTGGTTACTTCCTGGTTGACTCCGAAGTTCTTTGTCGGCGTGTCTTTCGTTTCCCTTTCGATGACCCAGGTTTATCTTCGTCGAGACTCGAGCTCCGGCACGAACTCATCTTCGCTGCTTTCTGCATGCCTCGTCTCCGCTTGCCTCAGACTCGTCAGGCAGGTAGAATACACGTGAGAACGAGCCGATTGAAATTGAAAATAATCGAGAAATATATCTGAAGAAGAAGAGTTAGTGTCAGTTAGTCCTAGCAAAACATGCCTGAAATTTTGGATTATGTTGGCATTGACCAATATATCTAGCCTCCAAATACTCTGATTCAAAAAGTATTAGCACCAAAACTTGCGGAAAACATCTTTCGAGAAGGGCAAAAAAAAAGAAAATTCTACTATTCATCTTGAACTCTCGTAAATCCAGTTCTACAAAAGTGAAAATTCTGATCTCTAAATCAAAACAAAACAAATTTCACATGATCGGTTCTACAACGCCACATATGTAACTGCAAACAAACTGCTGCAAAAAATATTATTATCAGTGACCGATAATCGATGGCAGCACAATTCTTTGGCGCCAAGTTCATCCGATTTCAACTGCAACCGCGTTTTTGTCACACACAAAAAAATGGGTCGTTTTTGTCTCATTATCCCTCAAAGGGTTAAAAAATTTTTGCACAGAAAAATACTATAATAATTCTAGTGTTAATGTTCGAAAATGAGTTCATGTACAGTACCATTCATTCCATTCACTTCATAACACAACGTTTCTTTCCTTCTGCATGCACTGCCTAGTAAATTTCGATTTTGTCGCAGAATGGTGACATTTATTTTATGTATGTAAGTTTTCTGGGGTAATGGAGCTTTGTCAAGTCAATTAAATAACGAAGGACCAATTTATAGGTTTTTATATATTTGATAATATTCATTACCAGAGGGCTTCATTAACTACCAGAGGATGCACCTTTGCTGGGAAACTTTGTAGCGCCGACTATTAAACGCGTGATATGAAAAATACATTTTTGCGTATTATATGCTATATGTGCTATATGTAAAAAACAAAGCAATTCAACGAATGAGACAAACAACGCGGCATGTAAGTTCAATTCGCTATATTTTTGTTTTATGATCTGTCTGCGTGTTTGCCATTGGCACAATTTTTAAATGGTTTGGAGCCCTCGTGGTCGTCATTACAGTACTTCGCTTCTCAATCTATGTAAAATACTTTTGTGCTGGAATATGCTGATAGTTGGATGGAGAAGCTTCATTCAGAGTCCTGAGAGATGCGACTAGCACGTAGTGGGCTTCTCTCACGTTGAGACGGCCAGGCTGAGCCCAGTTTTTTTTTTTTTTTTGATCGAGTTATCTTCCTCGTCTCTCGTATGTCTCTTTGTCCAGTGTCCTTGTGCGTGTAGTATAAAATCATTCAGTCAACACCAACTAGCCTATAGGCCTTAACGAGCCTCTCGCATTCTTTTCACTCTAAATCTTCCCAAACTTTAGTTTCGGAGACAACAGGAACGCCTCCTCGAGTTACAGAGCGTATACACGCAGGCTTCCCTTTGTGAATATTATCTGTTATTTTTTGTAACATGCATGTATTCTTATGCACTCCTCCTGCACGGATTGTAAGTACTCACGGAGGCCTGTCGTTCTCGCTATAAGCCGCATTGTTTGTTGCTATGTTACATTTAAGGCCAGCGTGAAAGACGAATGCCTCAATGAACTCAGTTTTATCTCTACAGGTCTGTTCTCAAGAAGGGATTTTGTGCATCAGGTGAACCTTATAAAGTAATAATAGTTGAAATGCCGCTTGTCCTGTCGTCATTGTCTGTGTCCGCGCTTCGTTTTGTATTTAGGCAAATAACTATAGGTTACGCGACAGCACTCCGAATACACACTACCTTGGTAAATACACATTTGTTCTGCAAAGAAGACGCGTATAAGGCGAGATGAATGACAGCGCTGCCTGCAGGGGGGAAACGAAACAAGAAGTGTGATGCACAATTCATGATCGTGACGTGCTCGTCCGCGCCACCCTTGTCGCACGCAGAGCTGCTTCGTGGGACGGCCGGATGTGCTGAATATCCACATAGTGTGCCACAGCCACAACGACGTCGGCTGGACCGAGACGCCGGAGGTCATCTACAACGAATGTGAGCACAGAGGGACGGCAGTGTCCCAGGCTTGCGCACACAAAAAATCAAGCATTGCAGCGGTTCACACAGTTTTAGTACTGGGGCTCCAAGCGGGTTGCGTACCTGAACTCTTGCGTTCTGTCGTATCCTCCTAGCGTTTAGCTAGCAAACAGAAGGGAGCAGGGAGGGTAACAAAAACGCAATAGCTTGGGGCCCCAATATCAATACCGTGCATTTTTTTTTCTTGCATGTGTCATGCATGCGCAGAGCGTTCGTGAAACATGTGCTCAAAGCAGATATGCATCCATGCATGGGACCGGAAGGAACCAGATCACGGTGCTCCTTTGGTGTGATATGTAGAACAACGCTGGGCATTGCTAGTGGAATGCGTCCCGCTTACTGTGCGGCAGGAGTTGTGGTGCAGTTAGAGGGAGAAAGATAAAAGGACGCATAGCTAACGGCATGTTCATCACTCCTTTTTTCAAACAATTGACTCGGTCACGCTAAAAGTTGCGTTCGAATATGCATGTGAGGAATGGGTACATGAAAGCAAGTCAATATTGAATTTCCTAGGATTATGAACACCAAGCTTTCGCGGCATTTCTGCCGTTGCGATCCACTGTGACGTTATAGCAATACAACATGCATGATGTAACAATATATATATATATATATATATATATATATATATATATATATATATATATATATATATATATATAATATATATATATATATATATAATATATATATATATATATAATTTTTCAAATTCAGTGTTTGTGAGCCTAAAGAAACCACAGAAAGAAAAAAAAGTGGTTTCTCAAGGAAGCTTTGCACACACTGAAAAAAAAATATTTTACATTATTTTTGCTGTATGCAAAGGATTTCAAAGGAAGTGTAGACAAGAAAAGGGTAACACTGTTTGCGGCAATAATGTTGATATTGCTATCATCCTTATTCCAGTTTATTTGTCAAGAGTTTTTAGAGAAGTATCGGTGTTGATTTGATTTGATTTGTGGGGTTTAACGTCCCAAAACCACCATTTGATTATGAGAGACGCCGTAGTGGAGGGCTCCGGAAATTTTGACCACCTGGGGTTCTTTAACGTGCACCCAAATCTGAGTACACGGGCCTACAACATTTCCGCCTCCATCGGAAATGCAGCCGCCGCAGCCGGGAATCGAACCCGCGACCTACGGGTCAGCAGCCGAGTACCTTAGCCACTAGACCACCGCGGCGGGGCAGAAGTATCGGTGTTCTCACTCATGAGTCCACTCACTCGAACTCAGATCAAGCCGTGAGTCTGAGTAAGTCTGGGTGAGTAATATTTTCTTGAGTCTGAGTCCGAGTGAGTCCGGTTGCAGGAAAGTTTTGTGAGTGTGAGTCTGTGTGAGTTCGGCTCAGGAAAATTTTGGTGAATGTGACTCCGAGTGAGTCTAAAGCGCAACATCTATCTCTTGAGTGAGTCTGAGCGAGTTTCATTTTCTTTTGCCGACCCAACGTCTTATCTAGTCATCTTGAGCATTATATACTATCAGCCTTACCTGAATTCACATTTATACTCGCATCTACTCGCATGTATTCCAAAACAGCGTCGTTCATACCCAATTGCAATATTTATTGATCAGGAACGTGAATCACGTAGGGGGTCGACCTCGACCTCCCTCTCCCACCTACTCTTACAGGGGAGTTATTGATAAATATATGTTATGCTGTCATCTCTTTTGATAAAAATGACCTAACTGGTTTACAAGGCTTCAGAACTTGTGTTCAAAGATATATGTCAAACTGCGACAAGAACAGCACCAATTACGCGTGGCAATCGTGTTAAAGAGCATGAACACCATGGTCGAATTAGGAGAAAATTCTAGGCTAACAGACTCATGAGTTAACTCACTCGCACTCAGATCAAGCCTTGACTCTGAGTCCGAAAGACTCCGGGTGAGTAATGTTCTGGCGAGTGTGAGTCCGAGTGAGTCCGGCTGAGGGAAAATTTTGTGAATCTGAGTGAGTCCAAAGCTCGAAATATACTTTATGAGTGAATCTGAGTGAGCTCCGCAAATATTGCCGAGCTATGATAGTGACCATGAAGGTTCCACTCTTGATCTGTTAGATCAAGAAGCTAGTAATTTTGGGCCCCTACTATTTATGGTTTCGCCATGAATGGTTACGACTCACTCAACTTACGCCACCTTGTCGTCATAAGCTAATGCTTTCCCGGTGAGACCCAGCGCATTTGTACAGTTAGATTACGGCTGGAGGGAAGCTGTTGGGCTAACTGTGTGTTAGGAGGTGGGAAAGGAGAGTGGAGCTTACATGAAAGCATTTCAGCGACAAAGCCCGTGGGATACTTTCTTTCCCTACAGATGTGCAGGACATCTACAGCTCGGTGACGACGGCGCTGCACAAGAGCCGCGACCGCAAGTACGTGTCGGCAGAAACGGCTTTCTTTGAGCGGTGGTGGCAAGACCAGCTGCCGCCAAGAAGAAAGAGCGTCCGCAAGCTCATCCAACAAGGTTAGTCCATGCATACTATAGTGCTGTGGTTGTATACTTAGTGCGAAAAACAAAACCTTGTTTTCTGATAAAATTACCCCGTTGAACAGTATCGGGACGTTATGGCTCGTTATGTATATGTATGAAAGGCACAGAGATTGACTGAAGACTGAACACAGTTGGATAACATGCGGTGAAGAAGACAAAAAAAATGAGGAAAAGTTTGATAAATAACAGAACGTCCACTGTTAACACCGCCGATGTAGTAAAAGTTATGCGTTCTATGTCGGAGGCGGTTAATCAGTCCGGTATAGCCTTCGGAAATCCCAGAAGCGCTTTCGTTGCGTTCTGTAGCTGGGACGCGCAAGACCGAGGTTACCGTGGTCAAGATAGTGTTACGGTGGACGTCTTTCCATTTAGCTGCTCTGGAGATGTGCGGAGTAAGCCCTTTCAACTTCAAAAGATGGGCAGTAGCATGAGAGGTCTTCGATAGGTTCCTCGATACTGCAGCTGTTCCACTATAGGTGCTGTCGGCAATTTCAGTGATCAACGAATACGCGTTGGCGAATGCAATACCCAGCCGTATAGACAACCCAGCCTCTAGACAATCTTCACGCCGGGAAAGACAACGCATGTAACAGGCGCGTTTGGAACAGCGGGTCTAAAGAATGAAACCCATAATGAGTATATTCAGGTGTGTGCCACGACTGCAATGTCATACGGTATACCTTAAGTGATTGCCCTCATAAACCCCCTATAAAGACGTACAAACAACTGCACTTTGACTTGGGCGAGTCGGTACATACTCGGATTGCATGGCTTCAGCGCGATTTAGACGAAGACCAAGGATACGCACGGCGCTCGTCTGTGTTCTGTGTGTCTTCTTGACCTTCGTCTGAATCGCGCTGAAGCCTATCTGAGTACAAACACAACGTTTGTTTCTTCGTGTGCTTTCCTGGTATCTCCACTGGTGAGTAGCGAATACACAGAATCCGCCGAGAGAAGTCACTGTGGAGGCGCTTCTGAGTCCTGAGAATATTATCCGTGCACCAATTGGCCGGTTATTAGCACCACGGCGGCGAACAGGCTTTCAACGTTGTCACGTGACGGATCTTGTATCTGAGGTTGATACTCGTGATGGGATTAACGCTGCATTAGTAAAACTGATTGATTGATATGTGGGGGTTTGACGTCCCAATACCACCATATGACTATGAGAGATGCCGTATAGTGGAGGGCTTCCCGAAATTTCGACCAGCTGGGGTTATTTAACGTGCACCCAAATCTGAGCACACGGGCCTACAACATTTTTGCCTCCATCGAAAATGCAGCCGTTGCAGCCGCGATTCGATCGCGCGACCTGCGGGTCAGCAGCCGAGAACCTTAGCCACTAGACCAACGTGGCGGGGCTCAAAGCAGAAACTATGCAAGCAATTCAAATCGACTTGCTGCAAGGCAAGGAATGCAGGTCATTCTTTTCTCCTAAACTTTCCTTAAAACTTTGGATGAAAAAAGGGATGCTACACAGAAAAGTCGATAAGCGAAAGATAAGGTATTACAGAAGAATGTTAAGCGCAGAGTTGTTCACATATGGGGTTAACAGCTGACTTGTATATTCAACACATAATCTAAGCTGTAGTTTACTATAAAACTTGGTAAGTTATTATAGCACTTTTAGACGTGATTAGCCATCATAAATCCCCCCATCATCGTTTTTGTCCACATGTAGACACGGGTCATTTGCCTCCCTCTCAAAGAGCATCGACCCGATGCGAAGTCAATAATGCAGTTTTTTGTTAAAATATAAGTCTCACGCAATCACTCGCTCACGTAAGGCTTCATGCGCACTACGTGAACGAGTTCAGGATGGTGCTGGCGACGATTGGTACTACACGAATTGTCGGGAACAACTTCGTAAGTGACGTCACTCAGTTGTCGCAGCACTCGGGCCCAAATGTCCATGCCTATCTGGTAGAATGGAGCTGTTGGGACCTGCACGGGTTGCAGTAGGCCAGCTGGTTTAGTCGGTGGTGACTTGCGTCGCTGGCAGTCGAGACAGGTACGAACGTGGTGCTTCACGGCTGTGGTTAGTCTCGGCCAGTAATACCTTTGCTGTACTCTGGCCACGTTCTCATGTAACCCAAATGGCCAGAGGTCACCTCGTTGTGGCATGCTTTGAGTATTTCGGTACGAAGGGCTGCTGGTATGACGAGCAGATAGGCGGATCCTGTCGATGAAAAGTTTCTTTTGTAAAGTACTCCGCCCCGTAAACAAAACGATGACAATACTCTTGCGAAAACTCTTGGCGCCTTCTGAGATCTGCCTTCCAAGTAGTTAATTAAGCCAAGCAACTCAGTGTCGTCACGTTGTTGCTGCGCAATGGCGGGTCGTGTCGAGGACACCGAGAAATGCCGTTTCCTCCTCCTCGGGTAGAGTTGCCGACTCAATAGGTGAACGGGACAGACAGTCAGCGTCCATATGTCGCTTGCCTGACTTGTGCACGACCGTCATGTCAAAACTCTTGTAGTTTTAGGCTCCAACGCGCTAATCGGCCGGTGGGATCTTTTAGATTAGTTAACCAGCAAAGGGAGTGATGGTCACTCATAACTTTGAAGTGTCGGCCATACAAGTACGGGCGAAATTTCATTACTGCCCATACTACGGCGAGACATTCTTTCTCTGTTGTTGAATAGTTAGCCTCTGCGCGTGTTAGCGTTCGGCTTGCGTAGGCGATCACTCTTTCTGTGTCCTCTTGCCGTTGCACAAGCACAGCCCCAAGACCTACATTGCTAGCGTCTGTGTGAAGCATCGTCGGGGCTTCTTCGTCGAAGTGGGCGAGCACAGGGGCGTTTGGAGACGTTGACGCAGGTCATTAAAGGCAGCCTCCTGTTCTTCTTTCCACTCAAAGGCAACATCATCTCTTGTGAGACGAGTTAGTGGCGACGCGATGCGGGCGAAGTCTGCGATAAACCGGCGATAATAGGCACAAAGGCCTAGGAAGCGTCTGACAGCCTTCTTATTGGAGGGTACTGGGAACTGTGCGACGGCGGCAATTTTTCCAGGATCGGGCCGGACGCCTGCGTTGCTGACGACGTGACCGAGAAAACTGAAGTTCGTGAAAACAGAAATGACACTTTTCTGGTTTCAATGCTAGGCCCGCGAACCGTATGGCACGTAAAACAACCTCCAGCCTTTTGAGATGCTCGTCAAAAGTGGTCGAAAACACTATAAACGTCGTCCAGATAGACTAGGCACGTCTTCCACTTCAATCCCGAAAGTACCGTGTCCATAAGCCTTTGAAAAGTTGCGGGCGCGGAGCACAAACCGAAAGGCAAGACTTTAAATTCGTATAAACCATCTGGGGTCACAAAAGCGGTTTTCCTCTCGGTCTCTTGGGTCTACCTCGATCTGCCAGTAACCACTCCTCAAGTCCATGGAAGAAAAGTAGCGAGCGTGCCGAAGTCTGTCAAGGGAGTCATCAATACGTAATGTAATCTACCCCAATGAAGTACAATAAACGTTTTAGTTATAAAGACTCCAATACTAATGAAGTGTTCACCTTGTAGACGTGGTCAACCCTGTACATTCTTTCGCCTTCTATGTTTTTTTTTACCCTATGTAATACTGAGCTCATGCCCTTGCAATACCCTTTGGAATAAAGCCAAGATGACATTCATTAAGTGCTCGTGGTTTTTTCCCAGTGTTTCCGCAAAGTTGACGCGCTATTTTTTTATCGTTTGTTTGTGGCTTGTCAACATTCCAGCTTGAGGTTACAGCTGTATGCGGGCCTTCAATATCATGTTTCAATGCATTTTTTGATGCATGACACAGCACGTTTAACACTCGTGACCCCATCATTTTCGTTCTAATTTCGTATAACGGCGTGCGTGCAACGCTTCGATAACTGCAACAGTTTTGTGCACAAGCACAATGACGAAAACGAGAGGGTATAGGCACACACATGCTCAATTATATCTACCTATTGACTGCTTGTGCGCAAGGAGTTATCGAATGTTTCCCGCCGTGGTAGCTGAGCAGCTCGAGTGCACGGTTTTCACTGTTCGATGGCAGAGAAACGATAGGAGAACAGCTCCGTTAAATTTAGATGCCCGCGGAATAACTCCAGTTGGTCAAAAGAAATCCGGCGTTCACCAGTATAAGGCGTGCCTCGTGCATAATTATGTCGTGTCACGGCTTTGGCGCGTATAAACCAAGAAGCTTACCTATTGCTATTAGTAATGAAATGCTGTACCAACTCTCCTCAAACGAGCACTTTTCTCGGTGTTGCAGCCTTGCCTGTTGCCTGAACTATGCACAACATGTAACTCACAGTCCGCGTGTGCCGCACGCAGGGCAGCTGGAGATGGCCGGCGGCGGTTGGGTACAGAACGACGAGGCGACTACTCACTAACTCGGCGATCGTCGACCAAATGTCGATGGGGCTACGCTGGCTCAACGACACCTTCGGCGAGTGCGGCCGACCTCGCGTAGCCTGGCAGATCGAACCCGTACGGCCACTCGCGAGAGAAATACCGCTCTCTTCGCACAGTGCGCATAAGATGCGTGCAGTTTAAGCTACTTGGGTATAGTGAACTTTAGCCTGCGTGCATCAACAGCTCAGCACTACAAGCCCAATCCTCTTGTGTTGCTCATCTTGAGGTCAATGGAAAACTTGTACTACGGCTCTGGAGATAGTTTAAAAGCAATGCCAGGGTTGACAGTGTTGTCAATTGGAGTCATTTCGTTCGTAAGTCTAGGAAGAAAAAATAACTTCTTAGAATAGGTGCTAGGTTACACCTTGCACAAATATATTACATATCAGGCACAGATTTAAGGTTTCAATGGCAGAGAACCTGCCATCAATCATATCGTTTCTAGACACCCTCCTTCCGAGAACTGACCAAGACTTGACCAAGATAGGCTTAGCGGCCAGGTGTTTCATAGCTAAGCTCGAGGACTCGGGTTCGATTCTCCGCAATGATGGCCGCAGTTCGGTGGAGGCGGAGCCCAAAACACCCTCGTATACTTATAGGATGGGCGGATATTAAAGAAACCCAGGTGGTCAAAATTAATCCGCAGTTTCCCACAACAGCACGCCAAAAATTTATCATCATAATGGCACGCAAAACTAGAGCTTAATTTTTGAAAGACTGACCAAGAACAGATCTGCAGGCAAAGCTAAGAAAGCCGGAGTGTTCATCATGACTTTGTCGATGGCCTGGCGCTGCATGCCGCATGTGTGCGCCTGTTATGCATGAAACACGTGAAGGAACAGATAGCGTTCAAAATGAATGCGCGTAGTCCTTTAACAAGACATTCATTGAATCGTCTCAAGTATATAAGACTTTATTCTTAGACACTTGTTCTGTTAAGCAGCATAATTTATGACACCTTCGCTTTCTACTTTTGTCGTAAGCCAGTATTTGTCACACACATCAAAGAGGTACACGTATAAATTAAGTAGAGCACTGAAAAGAGGGTGATGTCACTTTCACAAAACTTTTGTTTAGCAAGTGCTTTTTGCCATCAAGCTGACGGATTGATTATGCGATGCATTCACTATCAGAATTGACTGAAACATTCTCTTACAAACACTTCTAGCGTGACGTTCTTGGGCACAAGATTGTTCTTTTTCTGCGCGAATGTTCTTTAACGAAGCCTCGCCACGCAACATAATACTTTTTATGCACCATTTAACAAATGCCCCACTGTAACTTCCAAATCACGCCCCAAAAGCTAGCAAAATATTGTGCAAGAGCAATTATTTATATATAAGTACCCGTATAATCACAGGAGGACTGACTGCTTGCCCTTTGCATATATAGTGACTATAACATAGGGTAAAATACGGACACCAACGAAGGATAAAGCAATATGCACAAAACAGGTGGCGTCGTAATAGCACCGACAAGTTTCAATTATAGGAAATTGATTATGAGGGGCAGAAAATTGACCAGACTCTTATACAGGCCAGATTTAGCTCGTCCTCGCGAAATAGTGGCTTCACATGCATGACAGCAGGCCCGACTGAGGTGCAACAAACTCAACAGTAAGGCTCTATCAATAGATTGGCAATATTGCTGATTTATTTTGCTGTACCTTGCATGCAAACGCTTTCAAGTGCACGCGTTTGCCGTGGTCGAATCATCGAGACATCACATTGAATGATATCACTACGTACCAGTGGCTAGATATATGTACTACATTTCCAGGCTCGGACATGTTTTCGTCGGCTTTGCGGCATAGTGCGAGGACATCCTGAATATAACTGATGGAGGACTCAACTGATGGAACTTTGTGCGCAAGTTGATAACTCATTCTTCGCGGCTTGTCGATGACCAAAGGGGCTTCCAAAAAGTCACAGTTTTGCCAAAAGGGCGAAGCAATGAATGCGATAGCGACACATTTGAATGTTATACGAGGCAAGTCTAACATTTTTAGAAGCAATATTAGTTGTAGTAAACATGCGGGCATGACGTTCGTCCGCTTCGTGCTGTCGAACTTGCAGGGTTTGTCGTCACTGAGACTCTCGCACTGAGACATCCTCACGGCGGACGATTTGCCATGTTATACGAAGTGAGGCTGGCAGTGAACTCATTTAGATCCGATCTCACGTAACTATACAAAACGCTGGTGTAAGAGAACGCGGCCGCTCTAGGTACACTTTTGGCACCGTGTTTTTCGTGTTGAGAGCACAGCCGTCGAAGCTTCCCGCCTGCTGTGGGGGCACAAGCCGCGCGCTGATCGTTGCCGTGATGATAGCGCGGCAACCATAACCGCCCCCCCCCCCTCCCTTGTTCGCTCACGAGATAAGCGCACGCGCAGATAATCCCAGCCGCAAAGGCAATGTTCGCTCCGCAGAAAGAAGATGCTAGCGCATCTTTCCCCATATTACATACATATGGGGAAAGATGCACATACATACGTGAATGACGGCGGCTCCAGCGGAGGCGGGTGGCGACGACGGCAAAAACCAGCCGAGACTGTCCATATAATTGCTATCACAATAAAAGCTCACTTATCTGTTCCTTGAAGCTGTCCCAGCTTGTAATGTCCTGTTCATGGGTGTCAAATCAGATACGACGGATTCCGTCGAGTAAAAGATGACATTCACGAGCATGAATGTGGGGGTCCCTACTGTAGACTGGTGCTGACGCGTTCGTAGAGGTTGTACCCACTGATCGACGTTGGAACCATCCGGCCAGAGAACACGCCAAGGTCTTTCAATACAGGAAGCGTCATGAAAGTTGTTGTGGCCGGTGGGTCAGCAGGCAGGGCAGGAGGGCGTTATACGACTGGAGCGGGTGTAGTCGAGTCCTGAGAAGTCATCTTGAAAGCCGCGAGTTAGCGCCAGCTGCGGAGTTCCGTGGCGAGGACGGGGATCGCACCACTCTACCCAAATATGATACGAGTAGGATACGGACTCGAAAAATAATAGGTGCAGATATACTCACAACTGGTTAAGCGAGAAGCGCAAACTGATAGTGATTGGTTGATTGATTGATTGATTGACTCTTTACTTAGAGCATCACATCATGGATGATTGGCCATAAAACGAGTGGTGCCTTGCTATATAAAATAATTTGTCTATAACGCCGACTTGTTTAGTAAATATATGTTTTGAAACAACTTATTTCTTACTCACGAGAAAGAAACTATAAAAAGGAAGACTAATGTTTTGAAGAATATTCTTAACTTCGCAACCTCAGCATTTCATTCGTCTTGTCTCACGTGGCTAACATGCTCCTGTGTCTAAAAACTCAGTTGGTAAGCCCCAAGGTACAGAACCATCGGAAGAGCTAAACTTAATCCGAACATTAGAGTGGTTCATATAGAAGTATTTTAATTAGTAAATAATCTGCATGTCAGGAATAAAGGATTCAGGGATTCTTTCCAATTGCAATTGAGACAAAAAGAAGACTGCACCAGACCAGATCTGTGTAGGTAAAAGTTCAGAGGGGGGACTCGGCATCGTATTCTGGTAACTGATATATCGGCCCTTCTAGAGGAGCACCATTGACTTTGCAACAATATCTGAGGTGAGGGTACTGTGAAGCCACAACGAGACAACCCGCCAAGTTGACCTGCTGTGGCAATTTTCAATCGCGCAGCAGTTGCAAACGCCAACGTAGGTAAAATAGAAATTATAGGACCATCATCACGCGATGCTTCGGCGAGTGCGTCCGCATATCCATTGAGAGATATACCTTTGTCCCCTGGTACCCACATTAAGCAAATAATACGTATATGTTTCGAAATGAGAGAATAAATGCTTCGAAAAATTTGCATTGGTGCAGGTTATGAAGAAAAGTTGCCAGGGCTGTCTGTCAGAATGACGGCTTTTGCATATTAATAGAGGCAATTTGCATGAAGCTAAATCAATGACAAAGTAATTCCGCTTGGTGGTGAAGTCGGCAAACGAATTGAAAAAGACTAATCCAGAGATAATGATGCCATTCCCACTCCTGATTTTCTTCACAAACTGAAGCATCAGTTGTTATCACCGTGGCCGTTCTAAAGCATGAGAAGTGGCTTCCAAAAATGCAGTTTAGAGTACCTACTGGGCAATCGTTTGCAATTCCCAGAAAAACATGTAGTTAAATTCTATTCTACTTGTTTGTAAAGACCTGCTTATGATTAGTACTTCACGGAGGTGCACGTAATGTTTCCATTATTTCTGTGTGAAAATGACTTGGGGACACCGTAACCTTGACCACTGATGGTAAAAAAATGGCGTTGATTGATTAATAAATATATACTGCGACTTTCCTCAGTGACGATGCATATAATTTTAGCGATGTACACGGTGTTAGGATGTGAAGCCGAGTACGAAAAAAGGAAGGGATGCTTCTTTCTATAAATACTATTTGACACAAATTTAGGATGTCCAACACATAATCGTAATGATTTGCGTTCTAGAATACCAGCGGCCGAAGTTTGTATGCAGTTACATCAGAAAACAAGACGGCAGGCGAACTCAAATATCGGGCGAATATACATGCAATGAATATGATGAGAGCAATCATCACGTAAACCCGAACGAACGCTTGTGCTTAGTATGAAGCATCTCTACCGCACGTGTTCCTTTAGCTCGCGCCAATCTATCCCTCTCTGTCGACTTTCTATTAGTCCTCTTCACCTCGTCGATCCACCGGTACGTAGAAATATTTGGCCTCGGCTGCTCCATTCATTGTTACTGCTCGCTTGAGTTGGGTGTACTGATAAAAAAACAGCTAAAAGGCACCCCTCCGCGTCGAGCTTCTTCATTTGTTCTTTGCCGCCTATATGCGGGAGGCGTAGCCTGGAATAAAATGTATATGTGCAGAGCTCTGCTTCCTCAATAAGAAAGCGATGATTACTCTCAGTGCCATAACTTCATATTCAGGTCGTTATGTTCAGTTCACAAGATTAAATTCTATTAATCTCCCCCCGCTCTCTTTTGACGCTTCTTTCGTATCAGTGCCACGACAAATGCATCTATCGCTGAAGTGGAGGTATGCTTATGTTATGTAGAGCGCAACTTTCCATTTTGCACTCTGCATGCCACGTGGAAAAAAAAAAATGGGAGGGTGGTTAGGGAGGGGCACGGTCTTGGTGTGCCACCTCCCGAGTACGCCATTGGCCCCGATTGCAGCTGCTGGAACGTAATAAAATCTAAAGCCTTGTCAATTCACTGAATGAAACGCCGGAAAGGAGCAGTTATTGACCATAAGGCGACATTTTCTGGTACTGATACCCTTTGAAGGCTAAACTAAGATCACACATTGGCAACCTATCACACGTACGTAAGAGCGCAGTTTAGCTGAATTGTAGTCGCTGCAGGATCTCCCTTTCGCGCGTTTCGCAATTTGGAGTGGCAGTTTAAATCTGCTGTAGCGCTTAAGTGCGTGACTGTATACTTTCCCTCTGTTGTCTAATCCTTTTCTAATTGTTATATGTGCTATTATCATTTGAAATGAACTGTACGCAGATGGGCTTCGACGCAGTCTTTATGGGCCGAGTGCATTTAGCCGACAAAGAGCACCGACGCAAGCAGCGCTCGCTGGAGTTCGGTCTGGAATACCGACAGGACTATGGTGAGTGACCCCGAGTTTCGCCGTCATTGGGCCCGAGTTTCCACGCAACGTGCTTTTTAAACGACAAAAAAATGCATCTGGCACATCCCATGGTTCGAGTGACTGTTGATATATTGAGATATATCTATATATATATATATATATATATATATATATATATAGACTATATATATATATATATATATATATATATATATATATATATATATATATATATATAGGAAATTTCACATTATGGCTTGTCCGCTGTCCCTCTTAAAAATGTCAAAGACCACGTGAAATAAAGCGATATAGGACTGAATATGATAGATACATGCCTTATCAATTGCAACGTATTGCGTAAATTCCTTGCCTCAGGACCTTCGAAATAGCAGTGATGCTTACGAAGAGTATATAGAAAGGCTAAGTGTTTCTTTGTTCTGCAATTACAGCATATAACGAAAGGTTGTCATGGCGTTGCAGCAGACGGGATTAGCCTGTCAAACACACCCGCGCCATGGTTCAGCCTGAGCCTCTCATATATTAGTAGTAGCCGTGCGTCCCTAGGTGTTAAGGAGCCCCGTGTATAGCTGGAAGGCAAACAGCAGTTTGCCGCACTCCTCCTGGTTGCCATATACCATCAGGGAAGAACGATGTCTTCAGAAAGGTGATGCCAAAGATTACCACTGCGCAGGCGGCTTGGACAATCGTTTTTCTTTCCGTATCTAACAGCAGACATATATAGCCGATCGATATGCTGGGTGTTTAAACGTCCCCAAACCACATATAATTACCAGAGAGGCCGTTGTGGAGGACTCCGGAAATTTCGACCACCTGGGGTTCTTTAACGTGCACCCAAAACCTGAGTTCACGAGCCTACAACATTTAACAGGCATATATAGCCGATTGAAATGTTTTATGTCGATGAAATCACATATAAAAGAGAAAATAAACATTACATAGATACTAGACTGTACGGCAATACGACGTGCTCAGGCGCATTACTTGAAGAGGTGAACACTACTTGCAGAACTAACCACACTGTCCAGGTATGCAAATGAATATTACCTAGTTAATTGTCTAACTCTTCAATTCGGAAATAAAAACTACGGAACATCTCTCCAAGGAGAACTTTTATAAGATGCGAAGCAGAAGCGGTGCGCACGGCGTTGACCCGGTTGAAACGGGTGTCCACGCGGGTGCTGAAAAAAACGTTTTGAAGCGAAACTAGGTGTAGCATTTACTCGAGTAAATGTTTGTTTCAAAACGCAAGACACGGAGGCGGGACGCGTTGAAGATGCTTGAGCTTGGCTTCCTTGGCTCGCGTCTCGTCGGTGTTATCCGCATGCCATCTGTATTGTCGAACGTGATCGGTGTCCTTGATTCGCACCTCGTCGATGTCGCGGTCTTCCACTGCCGACGCTTGCGGTCGACTTCCCTGGCTCGCGCCTCGTCGGTATTGGACGTCGCCATTCGCGAATGCGATTGGCTTCGCTAATCCTCGCTATTGCCGGCGACAGCCGGGAAAGGTAGGCGCACACTAGCGGGAAGCATGCCACAACGACGTCCTGCCCGTCGGTGCCATCGCGCGGCAAGCAGCGTCGTGCTGTCGATATGTCGGTGCCGTAATATTTCTCAGGGGCGCGCAGTGCGCGCACCCACCGGCTCGCAGCTTCTTCTCGCTGACAGATACCTCTCCACAGCAAAACAGTTAGAACAGAAGAGAACAGAACAGATTTAGTGTCATTAAATAATGAATGCTATTTCATGATGGAAAACTTCAACGAAGGCTACGATCATGAGCATGAATATATAAAGTACTCTTTAAGCACTGCAAATAATAAAGCGTGCAAGGAGGCGAAACTCGGTTAAAAGAAGCATGAAGAATAGTACTTCTGAAGCGGCTTTCATTGCAATATCGTAAGCTAATATGGTTAGCAGGAACAATTTGAAACAATCGTGCTTCACTTTCATCCCTGTCATTGTTGTGCTTCATGAAGTGGCTGCTTTATTAGCGGTATTCTCGTTTGGAGAACCCAGTTTGGTTTACACTATAGGCAACACAGGCAAAATGTTACGCTGTGCAGGAAGCGGGGCCAACCTATTTGCGTCCATCCTGCCCAATGTCTACATGCCACCCAGGGGCTTCTGCTTCGACAAGTACAGCTGCACCACCGACCCGGACGTACTGGTATGCGGCGAAGCTGAAATTCCTCCCCCCCCCCCCAATGTCTGCATTACGCAACCCGCTCGCTAAATTCGCGCGCACGCGGTTGCATGCATAGGAGACATGAAAATTTTAATTTGTGCATATCTGAGAACATAATGGAAGCAGCGAGTGACACACTGGCAGCGCACAAGAAGAGCATATAAAGGTAACCTCAAGTTTATAGGGAACCTGTGGTCACTGTTGGAATTTCATTTTCGCTTTTCTTCACTCTCTCCCTCCCCTTAGTGCAGGGTAACGAATTGGATGCTACAACTGCGGTTGACCTCCCTGCCTTTCTCTCATTTATTCTCTCCCTCTCTCTTCGCACTTAGGGTGCAGTATGTTGCCTGTCCGGAACGAGCTTGAGTTTCGCGTTGGTTACATAATAAAAGTTTGAAATGCTTACCGATTTGCACACATTCACGGTGACTGTTTGTTGCAGGCGATTGTCATAGATGACTAAAAGGAGCCCTTTTAGAGTTGAAGCGAGACATAAGCTAATACATACTCCAAAGAAAATAAATAAATGCGGATGGACCATCTGTCATTCCGGAAGCACACATACTCCCGAAAACATGATCTGCGGCAACGAATAACCAGACTCCTCCACGTCGGCGACTGGTTCTGGCTGACAGATACACCTCAATCCTCTCCGCTTCGTTATACGCCATTAAATTTATTATAGACTGATGAATAAAACTAAATATCTTTTTTTAAGCACGAAAGTGTTTTATGCCAGGGTCGACCATGGCTCCTGAACATACTTTCGTGATGAATATGACGTAAAATATTTACTAAATATTGAAGAGAAGAAAACAAGAAGAAAAAATTCCGCAGCAGGGCGTTTCACCAACGACCTAGCACTCTTCAGCATGCGACGCTAACCACTACGTCACAAAGCGACCCTTCTCCAATACTGTCAACGGCGAGCCATTTATATAAACCATGTACCGCTGGTGGTCCTCAGATTTCGGCAACTTCAGCGCAATTCCGTCTTCAGTAGTCAGATATGGAGCGCGCTGCTCACACACGAAGAATTAATAATTGTAACCGCTGTTTGCGCTCGACCTGTGCGTTCATTTCGTGCGTCTTTTCGTTTGAACAGTGCTCTTGAAGTGTCAATCTGTGGCAGTTGTTTGTCCGCGCTCGTCCTGTGTATGCTCCTTTCGTGCGTGCTTTGTCCTTGAGGTGGGCACTGCAAGTTTCGAGCGGCTTGCCGTTCTTCGCCTGGCATTGCAGTTTGTTACTGCAGCATTCATGCCTTCGTCCTTCTGGTGAAGCAATGAAAAAGGAACGCTCAACTACCTCTGCGAAGGCACGTTTGACTTTCGTGTTATACCGATTCCTAAAAAAAGGGATCAAGTCCATTTTTTTCAATACTATTGAGTTTCAACGAGCATTGTATGCCGCCTTTTCTTTCGATGGACGTCGAATATATAAGCTCACTTTCGCGCGCTGCCACGTCTGTGTAGAGAGCACGCGAGCAGCCGGTTTAATCTCTGCGGGGCGAAACCTTCAGGGTTGTTTTGGGCTCTCACGTGGTCAGCCTGACAACTAAACCGCGCATGCTCCTGATACACCACTTCAGATCTCAAAACTGCCTCAAGGCTTCGCCCCACAGAGCAAAAAACCGGCTGCTCGCGTGCTCTATACACAAACGTGGCTGCGGCTGTACAATGCATTGTCGAATGCCTGTGATCAAACGAAAGCAGTAAAGAGTCATTGATAATGAAGTCCAGCATGCTTATGCTCTATATTATCCCTTTTATATAAAAACTATTTTCTAGGTACAATAAAATGTGTTCATTGAATAGCCCCGCAAACAGCGACATAAATGAGACGGTACGCAATATTATCACAAATGCTTAGCATTGGAAGAACTCTTTGAAAAACCCATCGAGCAATCAGCACTATAGACATCCGAAAAAAATGAATAACGTGCACCTTCAAACAAAACGAAAATAAACTTGACCATTCCGCCTTTACATTTCTCATAGTTGATTGTCTGGTGATGAAAATCCGTTTCTGCATGTGCTGTACAGAATTAAGGGTGAATAACGAAAATGTTGTCCACTCCTTCTTTTAATCTTTATCACTTCGCTGCATTTATAGCCATTGAATATCCTCCCTGCATCGCAGTGAAGCATTATATGAATACATGTTCATTTTCTTTCATGAATGCATGTTGTGAGCCCGCGCCATCAATTTTATGTGCGTTGCATCACTGTCCCCACTACCCTCTCCTCCAAAAGAAGCAGTAATTCTGGTAGATTGTACTCCTTTCTTCACCCCTCCTTTTTTTTTCAGGCCTTCAACGCGAGGACACGGGCTCGAGAATTCATGACGCTGTCAGAGAATACGTGAGTTTTATAGAGACTTTGCTCTGAGATGCTTCATTACAGCCACCTCTGGAACCCTTTAATCTAGAATAGTGATATTTAACACACACACACACACACACACACACACACACACACACACACAGCACACACACACACACCACACACACCACACACACCACACCACACACACACACCACACACACACCACACACACACACATATATATATAGATATATATATATATATATATATTGTTACGGGTAACTTATTTAATAAATTAAATACGATTCACTGTGCTCGGCGCACAAGATGGCGACAGTTCATAAACAACCAGCCACCAACGTCGTCTTTCTCTTTCTTCCAGACAGGCTGTGCCGGCTGTTGCGTATCATAACCCCCCGGTGGTTAGAAGCACCGTCTCGGTGCTTGAGCGACTCGGATGCGGTAGAAGGAGGGTGATAGGGCTTGAGTCGAGCTATGTGCACGATGTCACTCGAAGGTGACGATGATGACGTTGAATCGGCTGGAACGATCTCGTATGTAACGTCAGTCACCTGGCGAACGACGCGGTATGGTCCAGTGTAGCGTGACAGCAGTAGGGTCGAGAGCTGGGCTAGTTGGTGAGACATCATTTAACCATATGGTGTAGTAGCGCAATTTCACGGGGACGAAGAGGACAAGAACACACGACACTCGCTACACTCGCAACTAATTTTATTTCAGAAGCAGCACTTCATATATAACCCATAACCCTATCGACACAGAAAAGAACTACGAACATTGAATCATTGCCAACAGAAGCTTTTGCGCAGACTCAAGCGATAGTACACGGCAGTTACGCTTACACTTTAAGATGACATAACTAAAACAGCCCTGGGTAACATCAAGTAAAAAAAACCAAAAAATTTTGCGGGAATTCACACGTGTTTGAAACAAAATTTTGAAACGACAAAAAGAATATGACACATGCAAACACTGATCTCTATGAAGTCCTTCGAGGTAGCTGGCTTCTCGGTCACTTAACGCAACCGATGACTGACTAATGCAACCTTCTTTTCTTTTTTTAATGTGGAAGGCTTCGACAATTTCTCTGGTTAGTTGGTTTCCATGACGGAAGACTACGGTTGTGTCACTGAACAATGGTGAGCAGCCACACTGGGAACAGTGTCTCTTTATGTGAGAATGAATGTCAGTTCTTAATGATCGCTTGTGTTCTAAAAGTCGGGTGTTCAAACATCGACCCGTCTGGCCGATGTATACCTTTCCACACGTTAGCGGCAAGCAATACACGACTGATAGGCTACACTTAACAAACTTTGTTGTGTGATTTACCGTACAACTACCAGCATTAGTGTTTACTGCTATGGAAACTTTACGGTCTAGTTTAGAACATATTTTACTAAGCTTGTTGGGTGCCGAAAAAACTAGTTCTAGGCCATAGCGATTACCTACGTTTTTTAAGTTATGGGCAATCTTGTGCGCATATGGAACTGACACTATGTTCTTCCTGTTTTCATTACTTGTCATTTTTTTATGAAAGTTGTTGCGTACGTGACTAATCAGCTTGTTAGCCGATCTACACAACACGTGTTTTTCGTACCCAGCATTTTTTAGCCTGATAATTTGTTGGTTGAAGCTTTCGCTAATCTTTTCTGGACATGACTTTGTTAAGGCTGCTCTCAAACATGAAAAGGCTATGCCACTCTTTACAACTTTAGAATGTGCCGATCGGTAGCTAAGTAAGGGTTTTTTCCGTTCGCGGATTGTATGACCAGCATACATGTTCTGCTGTGGCATCTAACTCAATATCCAAAAACTGCAGTTTGTGATTGACTGGTAATTCATGAGTAAATTCAAGCCCTCTACTATTTTTTTTGAAGACTTTCAAAACTTCTGCGACCATTTTATCCCGACCATCCGATTCAATAAAAACCAAAAAGTCATCTACAAACCGAAACACTTTGAGTGCAAGCCCTTTAAGGTTTAAATCTATTGCCTTGTCCATTTTTGCTAAATAAATTGTGCCTAAAACCGGGGCTACTTTCGAGCCTATTATGATACCGGATTTTTGTCGGTACATAGCCTTGTTCCACATACAAAGTCGACCTAAGGTAAAAGGTTAACAATTCAAGAAAGGCATCCACCGATACACCACACTTATTCACAAACTCTAACTCATCGTTTTCTTCTGTTATACATTGCTTTACACTTGACAATAGCGGACCATGCGGGATGTTGTAATACATATCTTGTATGTCTACGCTGAAGAAATAGCATTTTCCTGGGTTATGTGTGCTTAAATACGAAACTAACGCCTCAGAGTTTGGCAGACTGAAAGGATCCGATACATTCAATGTCTTAAGGTGACACTGAAGATACGAAGACAAGCATAGTTGCCACGACTCCCTTTCGGATACAATGGCTCTGAAGGGAACATCAATTTTATGAGTCTTTGCTGCAAAAAACAACTCAAGATGTAAGCTACCTGCGCTTTTTACTGCTGATGCAAGCCGTTCCAATTTACTGTTCTCTAGTAAAGTGAGAGCCATTTGTTTAACCTTGTTTGCCTTTACGTCTACACGGACAAAATTTTTTTCTACGGCTGCCAACGCCTTATCTTGAAAGAGACCTTCCGGTATGACAACCAAACAACCTTCCTTATCTGACGTAAGAAAACGCAAGCTGTTTTCTACACCAAAGTTCACTAAATTCCTTACGTGATGTTGTTTTCTGTCGCTGGTTATTGTCCTGGAAAGCACATCGACGCACTCGGTGATGAATCTTGGACGATCCTCCTCCGACACACGACGCGCCATGGTCTTGACCAGTGTCACTTTTTCCGGTGGAGAAAGCGACGGTTCGAAACAGAACTTCGGACCCAGTCCAAGAATCTTTTTGTACTCTTCGGGAACTGAAACGTTCCCCAGAACGATCACTTTTCCTTCTGAAGGTTGTGTCTTTTTTGGTTTTGGCAAGTGCGGTCTCGTGTTGTCCCATAACCATTCCGCCAAATTGTTGGACGTCCTGCACCATTCCTTGAAGAGTCTGTTCTTCAACCTTCCTCGACACACTCAAGAAGAATATGCCGGATTGTAAAATCCAAATTATGGAGACAGGCAAGACATTTCAAGGAAACTCTGAGGATAGCTTGTGCCGTACGTTTCAACAGGGAGCCTAACAGACTCTTCAAGGAATGGTGCAGGACGTCCAACAATTTGGCGGAATGGTTATGGGACAACACGAGACCGCACTTGCCAAAACCAAAAAAGACACAACCTTCAGAAGGAAAAGTGATCGTTCTGGGGAACGTTTCAGTTCCCGAAGAGTACAAAAAGATTCTTGGACTGGGTCCGAAGTTCTGTTTCGAACCGTCGCTTTCTCCACCGGAAAAAGTGACACTGGTCAAGACCATGGCGCGTCGTGTGTCGGAGGAGGATCGTCCAAGATTCATCACCGAGTGCGTCGATGTGCTTTCCAGGACAATAACCAGCGACAGAAAACAACATCACGTAAGGAATTTAGTGAACTTTGGTGTAGAAAACAGCTTGCGTTTTCTTACGTCAGATAAGGAAGGTTGTTTGGTTGTCATACCGGAAGGTCTCTTTCAAGATAAGGCGTTGGCAGCCGTAGAAAAAAATTTTGTCCGTGTAGACGCAAAAGCAAACAAGGTTAAACAAATGGCTCTCACTTTACTAGAGAACAGTAAATTGGAACGGCTTGCATCAGCAGTAAAAAGCGCAGGTAGCTTACATCTTGAGTTGTTTTTTGCAGCAAAGACTCATAAAATTGATGTTCCCTTCAGAGCCATTGTATCCGAAAGGGACTCGTGGCAACTATGCTTGTCTTCGTATCTTCAGTGTCACCTTAAGACATTGAATGTATCGGATCCTTTCAGTCTGCCAAACTCTGAGGCGTTAGTTTCGTATTTAAGCACACATAACCCAGGAAAATGCTATTTCTTCAGCGTAGACATACAAGATATGTATTACAACATCCCGCATGGTCCGCTATTGTCAAGTGTAAAGCAATGTATAACAGAAGAAAACGATGAGTTAGAGTTTGTGAATAAGTGTGGTGTATCGGTGGATGCCTTTCTTGAATTGTTAACCTTTTACCTTAGGTCGACATTTGTTATGTGGAACAAGGCTATGTACCGACAAAAATCCGGTATCACAATAGGCTCGAAAGTAGCCCCGGTTTTAGGCACAATTTATTTAGCAAAAATGGACAAGGCAATAGATTTAAACCTTAAAGGGCTTGCACTCAAAGTGTTTCGGTTTGTAGATGACTTTTTGGTTTTTATTGAATCGGATGGTCGGGATAAAATGGTCGCAGAAGTTTTGAAAGTCTTCAAGAAAAATAGTAGAGGGCTTGAATTTACTCATGAATTACCAGTCAATCACAAACTGCAGTTTTTGGATATTGAGTTAGATGCCACAGCAGAACATGTATGCTGGTCATACAATCCGCGAACGGAAAAAACCCTTACTTAGCTACCGATCGGCACATTCTAAAGTTGTAAAGAGTGGCATAGCCTTTTCATGTTTGAGAGCAGCCTTAACAAAGTCATGTCCAGAAAAGATTAGCGAAAGCTTCAACCAACAAATTATCAGGCTAAAAAATGCTGGGTACGAAAAACACGTGTTGTGTAGATCGGCTAACAAGCTGATTAGTCACGTACGCAACAACTTTCATAAAAAAATGACAAGTAATGAAAACAGGAAGAACATAGTGTCAGTTCCATATGCGCACAAGATTGCCCATAACTTAAAAAACGTAGGTAATCGCTATGGCCTAGAACTAGTTTTTTCGGCACCCAACAAGCTTAGTAAAATATGTTCTAAACTACACCGTAAAGTTTCCATAGCAGTAAACACTAATGCTGGTAGTTGTACGGTAAATCACACAACAAAGTTTGTTAAGTGTAGCCTATCAGTCGTGTATTGCTTGCCGCTAACGTGTGGAAAGGTATACATCGGCCAGACGGGTCGATGTTTGAACACCCGACTTTTAGAACACAAGCGATCATTAAGAACTGACATTCATTCTCACATAAAGAGACACTGTTCCCAGTGTGGCTGCTCACCACTGTACAGTGACACAACCGTAGTCTTCCGTCATGGAAACCAACTAACCAGAGAAATTGTCGAAGCCTTCCACATTAAAAAAAGAAAAGAAGGTTGCATTAGTCAGTCATCGGTTGCGTTAAGTGACCGAGAAGCCAGCTACCTCGAAGGACTTCATTGAGATCAGTGTTTGCATGTGTCATATTCTTTTTGTCGTTTCAAAATTTTGTTTCAAACACGTGTGAATTCCCGCAAAATTTTTTGGTTTTTTTACTTGATGTTACCCAGGGCTGTTTTAGTTATGTCATCTTAAAGTGTAAGCGTAACTGCCGTGTACTATCGCTTGAGTCTGCGCAAAAGCTTCTGTTGGCAATGATTCAATGTTCGTAGTTCTTTTCTGTGTCGATAGGGTTATGGGTTATATATGAAGTGCTGCTTCTGAAATAAAATTAGTTGCGAGTGTAGCGAGTGTCGTGTGTTCTTGTCCTCTTCGTCCCCGTGAAAATTGCGCTACTACACCATATGGTTAAATGATAGCGTGACAGCAGTTTTTCAGAAAGCCCTACACGCCGAGTCGGGGACCAGAGGAGGACAAGGGAACCCGGTGAAAAGTGCACGTTTCGATGATGGGAATCGTAGAGCTGTCTTTGGCGCTCCTGTGAAGCCTGCAGGCGGCTGCGGGCGAGTTGGCGTGCGTGGTCGGCTCGCGCGATGGCTTCGCCGACATACTCAGTGACCGAGGGCAGCAAGGTGTCAAATGGTAGGGCGGGTTCTCGGCCGTGTAGAAGATGGAATGGTGAATAGCCGGCAGTGTCGTGACGTGACGAATTATATGCGAACGTCACAAATGGCAAATGAACGTCCCAGTCGCGTTGGTCGGCCGCTACGTATTTAGAAAGCATGTCGGTTATGGTGCGGTTGAGGTGCTCCGTAAGACCGTTCGTTTGTGGATGGTACGAAGTGGCAAACTTGTGCTTGGCAGAGCAAGAGCGCAGGATTTCATCAACGACAGCTGATAGGAAGGTGCAGCCCCGGTCAGTGAGAAGTTGGCGTGGAGCTCCGTGTACTAAAATAATATCATATACCAGAAAGTCCGCCACATCGGTTGCGCAACTCGTCGGAAGTGCCCGTGTGATAGCATACCGTGTCGCATAGTCAGTGGCGACATCGATCCATTTGTTGCCTGAGCTGGAGATCGGGAATGGGCCAAGCAGGTCGAGGCCAACTCGAAAAAAAGGTTCGATAGGAATGTCGATCGGCTGAAGGAATCCAGCTGGTAGGGAAGATGGCTTTTTGCGGCGCTGGCAGGGTTCACAAGCGGCGACGTAGCGTCGAACAGAGTGGGAAAGACCAGGCCAAAAGAAACGACGACGTACACGGTCGTACGTGCGAGAGACGCCCAAGTGGCCCGCCAAAGGAGCGTCATGAAGTTGGTTGAGAATAGTCGCACGAAGATGTGCTGGTATGACGGGGAGCAAGTCACGGCCATATGGATCGAGGTTACGGCGATACAGGATGCCGTCTTTTACCAGGAACATTTGTAGAGATGCGTCGCGAGGCCTTGACTCAAGTTTGCCAATGATGGTTCGCAGGGAAGCATCCAGGCGTTGTTCGTGCCCAAGGTTGAGTAGCTGCGTCACAGACAGAAGGTCTGGAAAGGTGTCAGTATGGGCAGCCTCTTCCACGGGGTAGCGTGATAAGCAATCAGCATCTTGGTGTGACCGCCCTGTTTTGTACGTTACGGTGAACGTGTATTCTTGTAATCTTAGGGACCAACGAGCGAGGCGTCCTGTGGGATCCTTGAGTGAGGCCAGCCAGCAGAGCGCGTGATGGTCGGTGACTACCCGGAATGGACGCCCGTATAAGTATGGGCGAAATTTGGCGACTGCCCACACGAGAGCGAGACACTCACGTTCCGTGATTGAATAGTTGCGCTCGGCTGTAGATAGCAGGCGGCTTGCATATGCTATAACACGGTCATGTCCGCGTTGATGTTGCATTAGCATTGCCCCGATGCCATGCCCACTAGCGTCAGTGCGAACCTCGGTTGGAGCTGATGGATCAAAATGGGCTAAAATCGGCGGTGTTGTAAGGAGCGTCGTGAGCTGGGAAAAGGATGAGGATTTATCAGCGCCCCAGAAAAACGGGGTGTCCTTCTTCAGGAGGTTTGTGAGTGGGCGTGTAATGATGGCGAAGTCCTTAACAAACCGTCGAAAGTAGGAGCACAAGCCCACAAAACTGCGAACGTCCTTTGTTGACTTCGGAACAGGAAAGTCCGTGACGGCGCGAATTTTCTCTGGATCCGGGCGGACTCCTGCGGCATCAACGATGTGGCCAAGTACGGTTATTTGACGACGAGCAAAGTGGCATTTCGACGAGTTCAGTTGAAGTCCGGCTCGACGAAAAACTTCAAGAATCGCCGATAAACGCTTGAGATGGGAGTCGAATGTGGGCGAGAAAACGATAACGTCGTCTAAATAACATAAGCAGGTTGACCATTTAAACCCTTGGAGCAACGAGTCCATCATTCTTTCGAATGTGGCCGGCGCATTACAGAGACCAAAGGGCATAACTTTGAAGTAATAAAGCCCGTCAGGAGTGACGAATGCGGTCTTCTCACGGTCCATCTCATCCACAGCGATCTGCCAATAGCCAGATCGAAGGTCGATAGTGGAAAAATACTTAGCACCGTAAAGGCAGTCTAAGGCATCGTCGATTCTAGGCAACGGATAAACATCTTTCTTCGTAATTTTGTTGAGATGCCTATAATCTACACAAAAGCGCCATGTTCCATCCTTCTTTCTGATCAGGACGACAGGAGAAGCCCAGGGGCTACAAGAGGGTTCGATTATGTCTTTTGCAAGCATCTTTTCGACTTTCTGTTGTATGACTGTGCGCTCGGACGCGGAAACACGGTATGGACGTCGGTGAATGGGACTCGCGTCACCGGTATTGATGCGATGAGTAACAACACTCGTTCGGCTTAAAGCCGTGCTGGCGAAGTCGAAAATGTCACTATAGGACTCCAGGACGTGACGAAGGGCTTCCGCTTGATCAGGAGCGAGGTCTGATGGTACCATGTGGTCAACGTCGACGCCCGATGAACGTGTTAGAGTTGGTTCATTGTCTGAGGTGCAGCAATCATCCACTGTGAAGGGTTCAACCGTATGGTCTTGTAGAGCAGTAATTTCGGCCAGGGAGATACCTTGTGGAAGAATTTGGGCAGTGAGGGCAAAATTTACGATAGGAAGGCATGTGCGGTTTCTAACGATTGTCAAAATGGTGTGCGGAACAGTGACGCCATGCGTAAGCATCACGGCATCAATTGGTGCCACCATGTAATCGCCGTCAGGTACAGGTGGTGTAGAGAAGAGGTCGATATCTGTGACACAGTTAGGCGGAAGGCGTGCGAAATCAATGCAGCAAAGGCGACTTTGGGGTGGGTTGGTCAGATCAGAAAGTAGAGGCATTTCAAGGTCAAGACAGCCGGCTGAACAATCTATACGGGCAGAGTGAGCGATTAGAAAATCCATGCCTAGAATTACTTCATGAGGACAATTTTCTATAACGGTGAAAAGAACAGCAGTGCTTCTATCGGCGATAGTCACACGGGCAGAGCACATGCCAATAATTGCGGCAGTTCCCCCGTCGGCGACTCGAATGGCTCGGTTCAAGGCGGGTGTAACAACTTTCTTTAGGCGGCGACGAAGAGCAGCACTCATTATGGACACATGCGCGCCGGTATCGATCAATGCGCGCACAGGTACATTGTCTAATGTAACGTTCAACAGATTCCGGGTCGTCGGTAATGTTACACGAGGATTTCTTGCAGAGGTCGTCGTCAATGCAGCTTCACCTCCAGAAGCTGCACTGCCTAGTTTTCCGGTCGGGGGCGCTGCGAATAGGTCGGAGAGGCAGGACGGCGTTGTGGGGGCGAACGAGATTGACGGCGAGCAGGGGATGGTGAGCGGGCGTAGCGAGGTCTCGTCAGAGGTGCGGCAGAATCAGAAGATGCGGTCGGCATAGGGGAACCAAAATCAAATGTTGAGGACGACTGGTGGTCAGAAGTGGCTTGGGTAGGAGGCCCATAGCGTGCCGGCGGAGCCCAGTGATTGCGGCAGTGGCGAGCAATATGACCGACACGTCGGCAGTTGAAGCAGATGGGCTTGTCGTCCAGTGTACGCCATTCGGACAAATTGCGCTGTCGAGAGTAGTTGGACCCAAATCGAGGAGAGGATGGACGACGATAAAAAGGCTCGGCAGAGTAGACAGGTTGAATGGGGTGTAGGCCGACGTTCGATAATTCTTGACGAACGACGGCTTGTATCAGTGAGATCGTGGTCGGTGAAGGATCAGGCGTTGGAAATGGAGTAGCTACTGGTTGGGCTGCCTCGACCTCACGACGAATGATGCGGGTGAGGTTGTCACATCGGGGAACTGGGCGGACGGAGTCATCACAAGAGGAAGCAGCAGCTGTGTTCGGCAGGCGCGTGATGCCGTGGGTGACGCGGCGGGCTTTAGCCTGTTCTAGACGGCGGCACTCTGTCAGGATCGTGTCGATTCTCGTGACATTATTAAAAACCAGCAGGTTGAAGGCATCGTCAGCAATCCCTTTGAGGACATGGTTAACTTTTTCTTCTTCTGACATGCGCCGGTCGACCTTGCTACAAAGCGCCAAGACGTCAAGAATGTATGAGACGTACGATTCAGTAGACGTCTGGGCGCGAGTGGCGAGAGTCTTCTTGGCAGCGAGCTGACGACCAGATGAATTGCCGAAAAGATCACGGATCTTCGATTTGAAAAGATTCCAGCTTGTGATTTCGGCTTCGTTGGTTTCGAACCATGTCCGCGGCGTGCCGTCGAGGTAGAACACAACATTGGCGAGCATGAGCGTGGGATCCCAGCGGTGGGTAGCACTGACTCGCTCGTACCGGTGCAGCCAGGAGTCAACGTCGATGGTGCCGTCAGCGGAGAAAGTTCCAGGATCCCGCAGGGGTGGCAGGGTGACGTAGGTTGTCGACTCGGATCGAGAGACCGGTGGGGATGAGGCACTGGCAGTTGAAGTAGCCGAAGAGTCCCCGGTGTTGCGACCGCTGCGCGTCTCCATCGAGGTACGGGAGTCGTCCACCTCCACCAGTAATGTTACGGGTAACTTATTTAATAAATTAAATACGATTCACTGTGCTCGGCGCACAAGATGGCGACAGTTCATAAACAACCAGCCACCAACGTCGTCTTTCTCTTTCTTCCAGACAGGCTGTGCCGGCTGTTGCGTATCAATATATATATATATATATATATATATATATATATATAACAATGGTAATATTAATCTTGAAATAAAAGCGACTGTAATGGTTTCTGATACATTATTGGTACGAAAAACACCGCAACGTAATACTCTAAAGACAACATAAAGTTTACGTCCCGTTGTTTGCACCCTTTGCTCCGCTTCCTTAAGCGCCACCAATTATAACCCAGTTCAGTACTCTCCGGCTGTTTTACTGCTGAACGTTTTACAATGCCTCACGATTGTGACAATTTCGTTCACTCAAACTAGGAAACTATGCCTGTAAAATTACTTTTCACAAAAGTACGAGGACAGCATTGCTCGATGTATATTGATGTGTACATGTCTATACCCGTAGGTTTCTTGCGCTGCATGCTTCGAGGTTTCTTCAGGTAATTTACCAGAGTGCCCAAGTATGCACTCTTTGGTGCTGTTCTTTATCTAAAGTGGCACGCTCACGTAGAAAAAAAGACAAACATTCTTTGCACGTCCCGACTCCTTGGTTACATAGCGGTGTTCCACCATATGATGACAAGCGAGGTGAGGAGTATCACGTAGAACGAAGGTCCACCATTTTGTTGACTTGGTCGCCCGTTTTCCATCGCTTGTACGGTAACGTGCAAGTTGCTTTTGATTGAAGCGCAAATACAAAGATGGGTATTTAGAAAAGGGGCCAAGCACGTAATATGATTTCTCATATTACGTAAGCACAATAACGGTGCGCTTTCGTTCCACTTCTATGATCGTAATACCGACAAAAATCACGCCCATTGTCCGCCTTGTTTATATAGGCGGAGGTTACACCGGAACTAAAAGACACGTTACACGTATTTTATTATAATAAAGCTTACTTAGTTAAGTAAAGCTTACTTTAAGCAAAACTGCCTTCAGCTATGCTGCGCGTCGAATGGGGTCTATTTCACACGACTGATTACATCTGCCGGCACCTATAAGCCTTCTCCATCAAGGTGACGTTATGCGTTATATTCTTATTATTATATAGGGCATTGAAATGTTCTGGATGGCTAAGTTTTAGCACATTGAATTCGGTGCCTCCATGTCCAATTTCCATACAATTATCGTATACATTTTAATGCCTTCTTAACCTTTATCAAATTTTGTTTCGTTCTTCCACTCATATATCACAAAGTCTTCTTGTCACCGGTACCCGCCGTGGTTCTTTAGCGGATGTCGTGCTGTGCTGCAAACAGAGCTGCCATTACAGCTAATGAAAATCGGCTTTGGCCTTCTTTTTTCACCGAGTTGCTTGTAAAACTATCCAGTCCCCTGTCAAGTTTTTTTTGCTTATTTGCAATTTTCCGGCAAATATAGTTAGTTTAGTGACAATGAAGTTCACCAATGCACGTTTGTCGTTCACTAATATTGTTTGTCGATGACCGAATAGTTAGTGCATAGGCGTGCGCAGAGCTCCCCTTCGAGGGGGGTTAAGGCTCATCCTTCCCCCTCCGCCCTACTAAGTCAATGTATGGGCAAACTTTGTGCCCCAACCTCTTATAGTGACTAGGGCGGGTGCATCCCCCCCCCTCAACCTGCCCCCGAGCGTGCGCTTATGGTTCAGTTTCAAACATACGTTGGAGGAAATTCAAATAAACATTCATTCAAACATACATTGAGGTAAATTACAAGTAATGTTAATCATGCGCTGTAGACAATGCAAAGTAGGGGGAGGGGGCTATGTGCTTTAGTTCACAGTTGGGCATATTTTCACTGTACAAAACAACTATGTGATTTTTATACTTCACTTCGTACTTAAGTGACATATTTTTAATCACAATTAAAAGTATTCTCGGGAACGGAAAATTTCATTATGTTTCCGCTTCTTCTGGGCTTCTTTCGTGGTGAGTATCTTGCTCTATAGCATCTGGCAACAGTGGCTGCAGAGCACGAGGGTACAGTTCGATACTCGGCCGCGGTCCACGCATGACCGCATTTTGATGTGGGCGAAGTGTACTGCGAGAATTCGTGTTCTTGGATAGAGGTGCACGCTAACGAACTTCATGGCGGTGAAAACTCAAAATTAATGGAGACTCCCTTACTGTGGCGGGCCTTTTTTGCCTTAAGTACCTCACCGGAAGAGAAATTTGACCGTTGGCATCGGCGTTCCGCATTGGTGGCGTCGGGGACGAGCGATGCAAAAATCATCATCACGATATGACGTCACCATATGACGTTACTATTACGCCAAAGATTGCCAAATATATGACATGATAACGTCACAGTGACGCCACGTGACGTAACGTCCCAATGTGATGTCATCACATGCCATTGTAGCTTAGACAATGGTAGGCCCGTGTGCTCAGATTTGGGTGCACGTTAAAGAACCCCAGGTGGTCGAAATTTCCGGAGCCCTCCACTACGGCGTCTCTCATAATCATATGGTGGTTTTGGGACGTTAAACCCCACAAATCAATCAGCTTAGACAAAGGTGGTCAGATCACACAAGCAGCGCAAGACTACGTCAGGCGCAGATAGTTTTCGATTAGTGGTGAGACAGCATCAGTACATCAGCTGAGAAGAAAATGAAGATTGTTTCCACTTCGAGTCGTCTTAAGCACGGAGTTTCCCAATTATACACTTGAGGAAACTCAGGCACTAGTGCCTATGGGAGCTGCAACGCATGGCGCTTAGCGAGCATGGGAATTATGGGTAGCATTAATAGTAGTACACAGATTTGTCTAGTTTTCGTACTTCTAGCCTGATTCTGGCTCCGTGTGTGTTCGCGTGGCTTGGAGCTGTTTTCTCACGAAACAAGTCAAGAAATGTTGAGTGGTTGCGCTTCACCACCTTATTTTTCTAGGCTTATTTTTTTTCAAATTGGGTCACGAAGTTCAAAAGGGTTCGTTCTTTCCTTCGAAACAAAACCGAAACACAGCAATAAACGAAGACACAAGTGCGATTTGCCACTTGCAAGTACGAAGACTACGCAAATATATGTCCTACCCATAAATTTCATGGTCGCTGAACGATCGCAACAGTGTCAAGTGAATGTGTAAGAGACCCTTTGAGTTTTTTTTTTTGAAGGCCGACCTTTTCTTGTATGCAGAATAGCATGCGACCGTGCTCATACACAAGATTATCTGTTATTGATAAGTTTTTATTCCATACATGAGTGTGCGCAGTGAAAAATAAGCCCTGCGGAGTGATCGTTTTGTATGTGCAGGCCAAATACTACGACACACGCAACGTGTTGGTGACCATGGGAGGTGACTTGGCGTATTCTAAAGCGGAGTCTTGGTTCGATAACATCGACCGTCTCATCTCGGCCGTCAACAGAGAGGTAATGGCATCAGTGACTTCGTCAAACCTCCTATTTATTCTTGTTCCCCATAGTATAAACAATGTGGCAGATGGAAAGAATCGTTTAGCGAGAAAGCTAAGCGCGGCCGTTTTTAAACAAACGACAGCGTAAATTGTCGTGCTTGCAACTGGGAAGCATAGAACCTATAACGAAGCCGCGGCCTCCGAAGTGAAGACACGCAGACGTGATAAAACGCTGCAAATTATTGCATTAACCACCGAGTGAACGTGGGCCATTTATGAGAAAATAGTGCAGGGGATTAACAGAAAAGAGTGACAGTTTTTAGAAAGGTTGAAACACGGTTGAGATGGCAAAAACGCGGAGTTTGACAATGGTCTCCTACTGGAGACCCTGTAAGAACACCAAGATTATAAGGCTTGTAATGACTTTGCAAAGACTCACCATCTCTGATGATCAACTCTCTCTTGAGAAGCATATAGGCGCGAACAAATTAAGACGAAAGCTGCTTGCAGTTCTATGATTAAAAATACCCACGTGACTGAAGAATCGTTGCATTCAAGGCTATCTATCTGTCCAACCCATCCCATCCCATCCCATCCCATCCCATGCTATCCCATGCCATCCCATCCATCCATCCATCCATCCATCCATCCATCCATCCATCCATCCATCCATCCATCCATCCATCCATTTATCCATCCATCCATCCATCCGTCCGTCCATCCGTCCATCCGTCCGTCTGTCCGTCCGTCCGTCCGTCCGTCCGTCCGTCTATCTATCTATCTATCTATCTATCTATCTATCTATCTATCTATCTATCTATCTATCTATCTATCTATCTATCTATCTATCTATCTATCTATCTATCTATCTATCTATCTATCTATCTATCTATCTATCTATCTATCTATCTATCTATCTATCTATCTATCTATCTATCTATCTATCTATCTATCTATCTATCCGCCTACGACTTCGTGCTCTCGTGGATGTTTCATTAACGGTATCTATCCCAACATTTCTGTGACATAACATGATTATATGATGAAGATAAATGACAGGTCATAACATGAAAATTTTGATATGCATGTCATGAACAGCATGATTTACCTGCAGCGGTTTAAGTGCTCTCGTAACCATTCCTTTAATATTGTATACCTAGACCGAGATTGGCATGGCCAGACTAGAGTGTATGATGAACCTAAATGACCAGCTGTAACATTAAAATGATGACATGGATGTCATGAATGGCATGATTTACATGCGATCGAAACCGTTTCACTGGCTTGCTATATGCCAAAATTGATATGGCGCGACACGACTGCATGACGAACATAACCGACAGGTTTTAATACATATAGAAAAAAAACCTGATATGCATCTTATGAGCGCAGGGGCATAGCCAAAATTTTTTTGACTATAGATATGGTACATATGTTCACAGTAAGATACAATGCAGAGAATTCACAAGAGCCCATAAAAGCACGATGCGAAATTGACAGGACGAATTTTAACTGAAGCTCTCTATTAAGGAATAAATAATTATGAAGATGACAGCAGAAATATTTGTTCGAATTGCTAATTTGACTTTCAAGATAATTTAAAAGCAATCGTCTGTTGTGTGTGTGTGTGTGTGTGTGTGTGTGTGTGTGTGTGTCACGGCATCAACGGCAACAACGTTGCCACGGTATCAGTGACGGAGGATTGCTGTGCCGTGTCACATAATAGCTTTTCTACCTAATCAATCCTAATAAATCGCTATATACCACCATGCATTTTCCTTAAGTTTTCGTATAGAAATACAGAAAAAGTAAAATAAACGGAACTCAACAATTTACATGGTACATTGTAATTTAAGAATAGCTGTTTTGTAAAAAAACGTACGTTTAAAATAGTGCATAAGTGTCTTTTATTTCATAAGTAGTCCTCGGATTATCTCACAATGTGTTCTGGTAAGACAAATTAAAGTGTGGTAAACAATGCGGTAAACAAGCAGTGCCCGATACAGCTATAGTTCAGCTGACAGTCTGGTGATTCCCGAGGACTCAAAGAGTGATAATGACATAGAAACAGGGTGTTAAAAATTGTGCTTAAGAACCACTGATGATGTGGCCCGTTATTACTAAAAAGTGCCTTCAAATAGCTGCTCAGTGGTGTTTCAGAGTGGTGGCGTGAGGTACACTCAAGTGTTATGTTCTTTTTGCGATTGTTATAAAACAAAGTAAGCTTGGAGCCGACAGAATAATAGTTCGCGATGTTAAACTGTACAGGTATGTTACTTTAGATCAAAATACGTGTTTTGATGAGGCTTGTGCGAACATTGGAATCCTTCGAATACTCGAACGAATAATGCAGTTTTTTTCACTTCGAATAGACTTTTATTTACAGAAAATTTCGCATTATTTAAATTCGCATTAATGTACATGTAACACTTTATAAAGATGATTTCATTGCAGTAAAGAAATGCTAAACCGCGAAAGAATTTATCCATGTGTATATTAATTCGCATGTAAACTATTGTGAAATTGGTAAGCCGTTACACACTCATCTAATGCTAATAATTTACGCTAATATGTGAAAACACGTATAAACAGCAGCACTGCCGCGAAGCTTTACTTAAAAGGGAAATGAAGGTATTATCGTCACACCGATTTAATTTTAAAACTTAAAGTCTTCTTATACGTACTTATATGCTCTAAGTATAGCAAATTTAAAAACGTAACATATTTTACAGCTAAACTCGTTGTTTGTCTAGTTGGTTCACATCCATGAAGTGTGTGTAAGCGCAACAGACAAGGACAAAGAATAGACAAGGACCCAGCGCTACTTTCCACTGATCTTGTCTGTTTTCTTCTTCGCCCCTGTTTGTTGCGCTTACACACACTTCATGCATATTTTACAGGTCATCACTAGCATTTTGCTGGTCGAATCCTGCTACAATTCAAAGTTGGTTCCACTTCCTTTGATACAAAAATATGGCATTTGCACATGTCTCGTTTCAATTACAAAACTACTGTACAGGTTAGTTAGGGTCATGACTCATGACAAATGTGCCCACCTTTCTTTAATATGAAATATATATACTATATTGGAATTGAATTCGAAACTATTTGACCAAAATCACTATTTCCTTTGAACTTCTAATTCACTATTCGCACAAGCCTAGTTGTAATGCGACGTTTCAAAATTTATAATGATTCTTTATGAGGTATCACGTCCCAAAACCACGGTATGTTTATGATGCACGCCGTAGCTGGCACAGACTTCTGAATAATTTTGGCCCCTTTATTTTTATTGCGATAGCAAATACGGACACTAAGCTAGATTTCACCACCGGCGTCAGCGTCGATGCCATGTACCGTATATGTGTACGTATCCATATGTATGAAAACACAAAAAAGACAAAAAAAATCCCAGAAAGAAAGACTCCGGCGCGCAGAATCAAACATGGGACCTACGCGTCGTGAATGCGAGGAGTTAATCACTGAGCGAAGAGGGATACCTCCTTCAACGTTTAAACGACAAGCGATTCATATCTACCACTTACCGCTGTTAGTCGGCATCTCCGGGTGGGGGGAGGGAGGGACTATCGTGTTTTCATCATTATCAGCAAGATGGCGCAGTGAGCGCGCGGCGGCTCTTATCTCTCACGTATACTTTGGCCCGCGTAGAGAATAGGGGGGTGTACGCTCGATCGCGCGCCCTTATCTTGCAGTGGGGAAAATCGTACGTCTTGGGTAGCCTTTAGATTTCGTCTGAGCGATTTTGTTGTAGCTACCGGTCGCACAAAGGTCACTACAATTGTTGCACAGCCTCCGTTTGTGAAAAGAGCGCGCTTTTCAGACACAGGAAAGTAACAACTGACACGCTTATTCGCGTTCATATGTACCTGTGAGTACGTTTCGTGCATCATTTGTGCGTGAGAAACGCGACGCACGTTTCGATCTACTTGCCATTCAGCACGTGACTTTTTGCGTGACAAAGCTGTGTCACGTGATTTTTTGGCGTGACAAAGCTGTGACTTTTTTTAAAGTGTACGTCAATGCAATCGCACTGATTTTCTTGCATTTCTCAAAAACTCATGAGCCAAAATAATAAATTTAGTGTGTACTGAAATGCCGCGTAAACTTGTGAGGTCAAATTTACAAAACTATTCGTGTTATCGCTATTCGGTGACCGCCTCCGCTAATATATCTGCATCGGGATCATCAGGACTGTATCATTGAAGAGTTGAAGGATTTTGATTGAAAATTAAAGGACAATTTTAGTTGAAGAATGTGGGTGTGAATCCAAGCTACGGTACATGAGGATTTCTCAGTCGAGTACAACTTGTCCAACTTACTTTCTTCACAGTCACCCCCTTGAAACTGTAACATCTTACCGGTACCTCGGCGTCCACATAACTAACACTTTAGCCTGGAAATTACATACAGAACATATAGCGTCCAAAGCTAATAAAACACTGGGTTCCCTTCGAAGAAACTTCTTTCTTGCTCCATCGTCACTAAAGTTATTACTATATACCACATACGTCCGCCATAAAAGCCCTAAAATGGAATACGGTTCAGCTGTTTGGGACTCGGGTCAGGTAACATTATCACACAAGTTGGAATCGGTTCAAAATCGTGCAGCTCGTTTCATTTTGGCCAACTACCATCGTTCAGCTAGTGTCACTCAAATTGAGGCATCTCTAAACCTCATCCCACTAGTTACCCACCGAAAGCGCACTCGAGTTTGCCTGTTTCATAAAATATTCTATCATAATCCGAAACTCCGTTCCCGTTTAATCCAAGCTGCTCCTTTCATTTCTCTTCGCCGTAATCACCAACAAAAAGTCACAGTCCCCCATTGCAACACAGTAACATATGCCCAATCATATCTCCCAAGAACTTGTAATGAATGGAATTCCCTGCCTGCATCAATAACAAGCATCAATGAATCCATTCAATTTAAGAATGTCCTTAAAACAATGATTAGCTAACTACCCCCAATCTGTTTGTTGAACAGTTTATTTGTATTACTTTGTGCCTTTACCATGTAATAAAAATAGAATCAGTGTTATCCTTTGCTTTATTATGATGTGAGTTGTTAGGATTAATAATCTGCCACCCCAATTAGTGACAAAATTTTTATGCCATTTGCTTTGTATTCCTTGTTTTTTCATTGTTGTGCATGCCCTTCCCCTCTGAAATGTACTGTGTACCCTGAGGGTAAAATAAATAAATAAATAAATAAAAAACTAATCTGAAGCGCAAATCAATCAGTAAATAAATCGATCAATCGCAGGCTTCCAGTGCGAGCATCAGGCTGCAGGCATTCTACTCAAGTCCATCATGCTACCTGAAAGCCCTGCATGTGGCCAACCGGTCGTGGCCTGCGTACACACGTGACTTCCTACCTTACGCCGACCGGCCGCAGGTGTACTGGACTGGCTTCTACACCAGCCGGCCCACCCTCAAGCGCTACGCCAGGCACTCCAACGGATTTCTGCAGGTCGCCCGCTTGCTGTCTTCCCTTACGCTCCACAACGGCACCTTTGTTGTTTGAATCCACCGTTCAATCGGCAGAGCTAAGCATTATAAGCAATGTGTATGGGCTGCTCGATGACTTATGGTTTGACCTCTGCGCGCTCGTACAGACCACTGCTAAGACACCTGCTTTCAGTCAACTGTTTACGCAAATGCGATGTTGTTAAACATTAAATTAAATGTTTTATGTGACACATAAAGGCCGCAGTAGGAAAGAGAACATCAAAGAAAGAAGGAGATGTCAAAACGAGGTCCAGTATGTTGTCCTGCTGTTTGAAATGGCGATGTGGAATAGAGAGAGCGGAAAAGAAAGGCTTGACGATAGGAAATACTTAGTGATAGGCAACAAAATGCCCTGTAACCCTGTTATTTAAAAGAAAGCATTTTCCATATCTCATCTATAGATAATTTTGGTGGGGGATTTGATGTCAACAATAAAGAAATATATTTGTACTGGCGCGCTATGGAGGATCGCACGAGCTTGGCGAAACTCGGGATCCTTCAAATCTCTGGTAACACCCCCTTTTGAATGAGCCAACAGTGCGAAAAAGTAAAATACACCTCTCAGCGCACTGCGTTTTATTAGTTAAGACGAAACCCGGCATCACGTCAAGGACGGTCGACTAAGTTGGGCGGTGTTTTCAAACCAGGCATCTTCTTTCACTTGCTTGGAATGCAAAAGTGCACCCATGCAATAAAGGTGTCAGAAGATTTTTCTGATGATATTTTGTAAAGGCACAAGCTGTTTTTCATTTTGAAGCTTTTACTGCCCGAAATAGGTCTGCTTTAGAATAATCAGCGAGGTGGCCTCTGAGATTTGCTCCGGCCGAGCACCTCACAACATCGCGACCACAGCTAAACTTGAGACCACTCAGCCTGTACATTCTAGCGAGCTGCTGGACCAGTGCGCGCCTTCTTTGTCATCTCTATCGTCCGTTAGCACCAGAGCACGTGCGACAGGCTAATTAGCTGTTTGGCTGGGCAAGTTAGGCCAGCACATGCTATGACCAAGGTAATTAAGCCAAGCCGTGGTAAGATCGAGGTAATTACGTAACAGCTTATTACGACCATGACGCTGAAGCCATGTAAATATAATACCATGCTAACTAAACATGCGAGTTGACTCACTAACTAAAATGCTAATTAAAGCGGCGTTAATCTTAAACGCACTAAGTAAAACTGTTCTAATTAAAACTTATTAGTATAAAGACTATTATGATCATGCTAATAAAACTACGTTAAATAACTATACCTAATAATGACATCGCTAATTGCACCCGAGATAATTATTGATGTTTTAATTGAAACATTAATAACTGAGACAACACTATTCAGCGCTATGTTTCAAAGCTCTAGGTATTTATTACAATCAAAATTAAGACAGAGCTGATGCGGCCTTCACTTTGAAGCAGACAAAAGACCAAACAGATGAGTATACGTCTGAATCGAAAAGATGGAAAAGCTATATAGTGCATCACAAGCTCCTCTATGGCAGTGCATGCAAGATGACCAAATCATTGTATATGCAAAGCAGCTGGTGCTTAGCGCCCACCGCATCAAATGCTTGACAGGAACACAGGCACCATGACAGTCACGAGTTGAACTGGGGCCTTCTCAGAATCAATGAGTTTGTATCAAAATTCATGCATCAATAGGCTTGATTTGCAGACGCTCGCGGCTAAGACCAGGTCCGCCCACCATTTTTGCTCTTGCCAAGAAGCAGTGCTCACGCCACAACACCAGCGAGCGGCATGATTCACCTACCAGCTTTATCGCGCATACTATGCACACATGCACGCAAAAGAAAAAGTTATATAATCACGCGGCTACTGCGTATCGCCCTCAATTTTACCGTATTCACGACGTAACTACTCACAGCCGCATTGCCGCCATGACGCGAGCGCCCCTGGTGACCTGCTGTCCTTATATGTATCTGCAATTATTAATGGAAGCAGAATGAGCCGCACGAGAGTGCTGCGTGTGCAACCTTGCTGCCTTCGAGAGTTGAAATTTTCATGCTGCAGGTGGAACGAAAGAACTTGCCCGAAAAAGAACAAACATCCACGAACACGCCAGTGGGAGGCGGCTGTTGGCAAAAAGATAGCACCACAATCAAGCTGACGGTTCTGCACTGCTGAAATTCTGCTGAAAGTTTGATTGATATGTGGAATTTAACGTCCCAAAACCACTATATGATTATGAGGGACGCCGTAGTGGAGGGCTCCGGAAATTTAGACCACCTGGGGTTCTTTAACGTGCACCCAAATCTGAGCACACGGGCCTACAACATTTCCGCCTCCATCGGAAATGCAGCCGCCGCAGCCGGGATTCGAACCCGCGCCCTGCGGGTCAGCAGCCGAGTACCTTAGCCACTAGACCACCGCGGCGGGGCAATTCTGCTGAAAGTGGCGGCGCTGACGTGCACGCACGCGGTTTTTCCTTGATCAGCACCGCACACGTTCAACATGTGTTTCTGACGCCGCGCGCGTTCTTGTAGCCATTTTTATCAGCGCCGCTATCACGCGCTCCGCACTGTCTTGATTCCATGGCTGCAGTAGAGCGAGCTCAGAGCAAACTCGTATCCCCGAGAAGCGTGTGCCATCCTACATAGAACCCTGGATTGCCAGAATCACCCAAATGTGAATTTTATAGATTTCGTTCCACGGTTAGGTTTCATCATATGGTGGGCACATAGGGTGCCCAACAAAAATCAAATACTTGAGACCATTCTCGTCTCAGTACCTTACCTACGTTAATCTGAATGACTGACAGTGCGGCATGCAAATTTAGCGGTTCCGACGAAAATATCGAACACCTGCTGTGTCACTGCCCTCCATTTGCCTCAGAGAGACAAGTGCTTGCCAACGCATTGGGCGAACTGGATGATCGGCCCCTTTCTGAGCAGGTGCTACTTCAGCACCGTCCACATCTCTCGACAGCCCGCGAGGCAGTGCTCATGCTTTTTGAGGACGACTGGTTTGTGTCAACGACTCTGACTTGCCGTGGAGTTCTTCACGCTGAAGTGAATTCACTTTCTCTCCATTTTTTTCTTCTCTTTCCTCCTCCCTCTTTCTTGTCCCCTTTCCTGATCCCCAAGTGTAGGGTAGCCAACCGGATGTTTTTCTGGTTAACCTCCATGCCTTCTCTCTCTGTTTGCTTTTTTCTCTTCTTTCCTACCCGAACAAAACGTTATTTATTGCAATAAGCAAACAAGTGATGCGGGTACATTTTGTTTCCTGCGAAGCCGCGAACCACTAGGGCCGCGGCCACGTGCTCGAGACACCTGATTTATGGGTACCGTATAATGCGTAGCCACAGGTGAGACAACAAAAATATAAATAAATAAATAAATAAATAAATAAATAAATAAATAAATAGAATCACTCGTCCCGAACTCTTCTTGGAGCATGTCACGCGGGCTGATCACCATGCCACGCGGTAGCACAAGGGTTCATCGCGCGTCTGCAGAATCTTGTTCCCCGACGCCATAGCATAACTGTTGAGAAGGGGTAAGGGGAGGACACCACAGCGTCTTACCAGCCTCTTGCACAGGCCCGAATGCGCTAGCTCGTGAGCGCGTTCTGGCAGAGCTTGGGTCAGCTGTTGCGCATGTGCAGTAAGGGTGGTCACGCACACCGGATTGAGCTCGACCATAAGCTGTTTTGCATATAAAAAAGGAAAGAAAGATATAAATAGAGAGAGAGATAGCTTCAAGAAGGCCTTCTTAGGTTCAGCTTGGCTTTTCCAGGTTTTCCTTTCTGGCTTGGCTTGGTTGGTATGCTAAGGAAGGCCGTCACGCTCCATTCTTCCTTCAAGCTTGGCACCATACTTCAATGTAACAGCGATCATATGGTTCGCCACAAAGTCAGTCTCGCTGAGTTGACGACATATGCATGAATCTTACACAAAATATAAACGTAGGGACATATACGCAATGCACAAGGTTTGGTGTTGAGCACTAGCTGCTTTGGATTCTAGAACCAACAATTAGGCACTACTAATTCAACTATCGACTCAAGATTAAGACACTATATACTCGAATTGCAAGGTTTAGATTACCAGGGTTTACAAGCTTATTCAAATTTCGGAACCAAGTGTGAGACACACACAAAGTAAAGTTCGTTGCCTACGTTAAATTTCACTGGGAGTTCGCTCCGTTTCGCTACCCAGCATCTTTAGAAGCAAATGATTTTTCATTTGAAGAAATACATACAAAATGGGGGGATTCTGTGCTATGTCTACGTTCACAGTCTATTTTTTTTCTCTCTCCGGCGTGACGATAGCGATGCATTCAGTCATTGCACATCTAAGTCTATTACTTCACAATACTGTGATGAAGAGTCCTTACATATCTTTTCTTTTCAGCATTGCAAAGATATAAAAATTACATCGGTTCACTGCGTCATATATTATGCAACCACCCTGTATTCATCTCTTTTTCACAGGTTTGCAAGCAAGTCGGTGTTACTGCGGGACTTCGGGCATCTGTACTGAAATTCAGTAAGTGATGCACAGTTGAACATCTGCATACTAAATTACACGTGACCACGGTACAACGTGAAAGTACTTGTATGCGTTGAATACGATCAGTGGCGATGGCGTGAAACTGTATCTATAAATTAAAAAAAATAGTTTTATCTCAATTGAGGGTCATGTTATACTGCTTATAAGGTGGACCAGATACTTATCTTCTATTATATTTAAACTGTGCTTAAAATGGCAGTAATAAGAAAAGCAGCGATAAAATGAAATAAAATCACATTCGTCATGACTGTTTTTAATGTTGGAGTTCTTTCACTGCGCTGTTTCTTGTATCAGGCATACTTCAAATTTCCCCCGTAATTTTATCACGCAAGACACGTTTCATTACGAGTTTCATACTGAGAAACCGGTTTTATTATACGAGACACTACGATAAAGCAGAGAAATCAAAAGCACAGTTAACATAACTTAGGTTTTTTTATTTCAACCTTTGGGCCTACGGGATCACGCCGTAACCATGCAGATAAACTACCCAGAAATGTTCGCTTTACATGAAATTTCATGGCAATGGCATAAAAAAAATTCGACTTTAAATAGAGTTTTCTCCACCTCCACAACACTCCAGCATGTTGTTTCGAAAATACCGCTTGTGTGCAGTGCCTAAATTATGGAAGCGCAGGCACCACGTAGGCTTCTGAGTATATCACACCATTCCGCTTAGTATAGTTCGAGACAATATATATATATATATATATATATATATATATATATATATATATATATATATATATATATATAGTTTTCAATAAATGTGTCCAATATTCCTTAAAAATCACAGAAAGGAGGTATCTGCTTGTTGTCTTTTCTGTGACAGAAGGCATCTTCAGATGCGTACACACATTAATTATGACAATATTTATAGACATTCAGATTAAGGGTTCGAATTACGGATACGGCGGCAGCATTTTCGATGGAGGCGGAAATGTTGTAGGCTCGTGTACTCAGATTTGGGCGCACGTTAAAGAACCCCAGGTGGTCGAAATATCCGGAGGCCTCCACTACGGCATCTGTGATAATCATATGGTAGTTTTGGGACGTTAAACCTCACATATCAATCAATCAGTAATTATAAGAATTAGCAGAATTAACTTTTTATTCAGTGTTATAGTGGGTCGAGTCAAATGAGCGAATTCAAGACCTTCTTACGAATAGTCCATGGCCATATTGAAATTTTGGGAAAGCGGCCACTGGTAATCAGCGCGGAGTGATGCAATCTGGCCAATTTATCTGGCGAAACCGAAACCGACTCACCAAACAGCGCATCTACCATTCACTTCGACAACACACATTTAGGTACACTTGCAATGCCGATCTAGACATTTTAGTCTTACTCGTTTATGAGCGAATTATCTTATTTTAAGGAAAGTGGCACTGTAATAGGAGAGCGGAAAACAGGACTTGCAGTAGCTAAATTCTAGAATAGCCCCGAAAGGAATGACACTCTCTCTCGCCCCAACCCCCACAAATATCGACGAAAACAATGAAGTAGCAAGGCAAAACGTCCTCCTAGAGGCATCACTCAATGTAACAGAGATCGCAATCAACCACAGTGGAAAACAACTAAAGAAACTGACCACCATGACCAACACTACGACAACCACCACTTATCAAACGAGAAAATCACCCTACTAACAAAGCTCGAACAGAATAAATACCAAGAGATTATGAAAACCAAAATGCACAAACTTAAAAGACAATGTTTCGAGCTTCACACTACCAGACGTTATACCATATGACTACAACACATCCACCCACGACACCACTCATGGTACGAACAAGAAAACAGCACTTACTGCGACACTTCGATTGTAAACCTATCGGACATGAGTTTGTCAACAAACGAAGTAAAACTATTATCTAAAGGTCTAAACTTATGCCCAACGAGAAAATCTTTTCATGAGTTTCGCTTACTACGAGACCTCGGCAACTTCGCTAGAAACTTGACGCTGCGCGAATGTTTTTTCGACAAACCTTCTAACATTCTAAAAAAACCCGCCACCAAACAAATAATTGGACACCAAAAAGTCATTGAGGCAAGTAAGTGCCTGGACTTATATCTTAACGCGGTCCAGAAAGATATATTACAAGAGTAACACACAAACACACACAAAAACAAGTGGTAAAACCAAATATCGGGCATTTCAATCTCTCTGTCTAGCCGCCGATACAGCACCAATGGTGAGATGTAATGGTATAAGCCGATGATATGAAGATTGATTGATGATTTATATGTGGGGTTTAACGTCCCAAAACCACCATATGATTATGAGAGACGCCGTAGCGGAGGGCTCCGGAAATTTCGACCACCTGGGGTTTTTTAACGTGCACCCAAATCTGAGCACACGGGCCTACAGCCTTTCTGCCTCCATCGGAAATGCAGCCACCGCAGCCGGGATTTTATCCCAGGACCTGCGGGTCAGCAGCCGAGTACCTCAGCCACTATAGGCGGGGCGATGATATGAAGAGAACTACTCCTTTTGAACGAACGCGTCGATCCCCTTCTTAGCGCAAGAAAAAACAAGGCCTGCGCGGTAGGCGCAGCACAGTCACAGAGAAAGCTATAAGAGCCGGTTTTCAGAGCCTTTTCTAAACACTCATTGGGTAACTGCTGCAAGCACACTTTGTGGGTACCCACTACGCCATAAATAATCATAATGTTTGTGTAGTAGGCCAGCATTCACTATGCTATTCGTCGTTATTCTTCGGAGAAGCGTGGTATCCGCTACACACTTGCTAGGAATTTCGTGCAATTTTTTATGCAGTGACTGACGACGATGAAAAATTATGCCTGAAGTGGGTATATGCGCCACAGTTAATAGGTGAAAAAGAACAAGTTTTCTCATGGGTTGGATCATTGGACGACCTACTCGTTACTCCCATTGTGTGACGCCTGGTTGTTCCTTTGATGTTCTAAAACGCTTTATTACTCAAACTAACGCGATCACTTTCCCGACATCAAGCCTGCTAAGGCCACTTTAGAAAGAAGTTCCAAGCATCGGCGTGGCTCAGTGGTAGAATGCTAGGCTGGCATGCAGTAATAAATTGAAGAAAGCGATCGTAGATCTAAGACATTATAGGCGTATACAAAATTCATTACTGCGTGATTTCTCTCTTTTTCAACATTCAGTGATCATTGAAAGTACGCTCGACAGATACGGTGCGAAGTCGGTGCTGTATAAATGCGGGAATTTCATGCACGGCGTGTCGGGGTGGCTTTTTGTTTTTTTGCCCACTGTCCTTTCGCCCGTTTCCATTCCTCACACTCCCAAGCGGTCGTTCCAAACTGCTGCAGCTCATGCGGCCAGCGCTCGCATTTTTCGGTCAGTCACCAGCAATCAACTCTTATTGTCGTTTTCATCGACCAGTGACTATTTTTATTCAGTGACGCGATCATTGGCCTTAATACCTATTGACGTTATGACGCGCATTGGGATGCCGGAAGGCTGAGAAAATATGAAAAAGAACTGAGGTGCAGAAAAATGAAAATAGTATCTATAGGGTAAGTCTACCGGAAGAGCTTCACAACTGCACTGAGGCCTATACGATGACGCCGTGGTGTGGATTGTGAGACCAGAATAGTGAATAGTTGCGCTGCTTGCTTAGACGCAGGTCTTTTGAAGTAAAGCAACAAAATGGTGCGCAAAAAACAACAAATCAGGCACTAAAGACTCTCAGATATAACAGAGTTTTTACATTGCTGTTTACATATTTCCGCACAGAATCTGAGTTTCCCATTCAAAAAGATCCGAGTAGTTTGATGACATAAGAAAACTGACACTGACAGACAGAGAAGGGATATTACTAATGCCCCGAGGAGCCAGCCAATGACATGACATTACAAGAAATTTACTGGAGTCCTGAGTGACTGATATTTAGGGGAGCCAGAGGCCACCCAGATCAAGTCGGTGGCTCCACTCGCGGTGGGACCAGAAAGTTATGTTTTTTTTTATCGAGTTATGCTGTCAGAAATGAAGCATTTGTTTCATCACGACAATAATTTCTGAATGTGAACGCGATGAAGCCATGATATGACCGTGAGGCACGCCCTAGTGGGGGGACTATTAGGTAATTTCCACCGCTTGGATTTCTTCAACATGCACCAGCATCAAGGTACACGGGTGTTCTTGCGAGTCGCCTCCACCGAAACGCGGTCGCCACGGCCGCGGGATTGTTGATTGATATGTGGGGTTTAACGCCCCAAAACCACCATATTATTATGAGAGACGTCGTAGTGGAGGGCTCAAGAAATTTCCAAGGCCGCGGGATTGTGTCGCGAGCATACCACCTTTGCAGGGCGCGATGTCTACCCGATCTGGTACCCGCTGTGGTACCCTCTGTGGTAGCTTACCTATAGTAAGCTACCACAGCGGGTACTTGTTTTATCCTCAGTATGGAGCCTGAATTCGAGGTATACGACTGGTATGAGTGCCGTTCCCTTCTAACCTTTCCTATATTCCTGTGTGTACTGACGCAGAGAGAGCAGTCGCTACACTGCAGCACCACGACGCAATCACGTGAGTTGGGGCAGCGTATAAGCGCACCACGGGTGTTAAGAAACAGCTAACATTCAACAAAATGTCTTTTTGCTTGCAGCGGAACGTGCTCAAAAAAGGTGGCCCGGGGTTATACCAAACTCATTGGAGACAGCATCTCCCAGTGTGAGGTAACTTCTCTTACTGCACACAACACTGTTCCTTAGTGCGTGATTAATCACTGGCGGTGAAAAAGTCGTTCAGTCAACGTGGAAATGGCGGGTATTGCGTTGCTATGTCTACGCTTCGGCGTGGCTTCATTTCGAAGGCAAGTTCCAGATGATAACAAATTTTAGTAGGGCTCTGAAATACTTTAAGGGAACAAGGTGGCGAAGTTTGGGCAATTTCATGTTCTAACCATTACTGCCACGCCTAATGGAGTGCTGCACCGGTGGCGAACAGGGACACCAACGTCAGCTATATTTGTAGCAACCTTGGTATGGATCTCTGTTACATATTACTAAGATGCGTAAATGTTGGCATCGCAAGAAAGGATTCAGAGCCAGCAGTGTAGTATAGCAGATTTTATTAAACTTCTGCATGGCCTCGGCCTTCGATATTGCGTGAATGGTGCTGGTTACTTCCAACTTGAAATCTGAATGTTTTCTACGGATCCGTAGAGCTGCTGTGCGCCATGTGCCTCTCTGAAGGAAACACATATGTCACTCTAAAATTGTTCGTAACACCACTGACTGCAAAGAGAAATTTTCCTCCTGCATTAAATTAAGGTACCTAATACGTGTTTCACAGGCTATAGCGGACAGCGAAGAAAATTTTCATTATTCTTAAGAACGAAATGTAGTTGTCTAGAACAGTCATGAAGTTTACGTGTAGTTTTGCCATGGGTTGAACGCTGACAACCTGAAATCGCACTGGGACGTACACAAGCTTTTGTAGCTCTTCTGTAGCTTTGGTCGCGGTCCTATCGATATAAAATTGGCAGCAGAATTTATTTTTGTGGGGTTATAGTGCGTCCTGTGCCCTATTCAAACATGAATAATATCTCAGGGTCAGTGAGATTTGGCTGAAAAGATCGAATTGAAATGGTTGCCGCAGAAGCTGATCAGCGACGGAATCGTGAGCCTCATGTGGCGCAACCCGGACAGCAACGACGAGTTGCTAGAGTTCTGCCACAAGCTGAACGAGACCATCTGCTTGATCCCCGAAAACGAGAACAAGGTACGTGATTGACAAGTGCGCCAACCACTAATACGACCCGAATTTCCCAAACCCAAAGAGACCATACGAGTCTTTCAACAGATTGGTCAGGGGACAAAGTGACAAACAACACCGGAAGCAGAATGACAGCGATCAGCTACCAAAAAAAAAAGCTCACGCAGGGGTTATGATCAGTTGAAGGTGCCTCTCTGAAGGAAACACACATGTAACTCTCAAATTGCAGACATCTCCAGCAGTCTTAAGCAATATAATTAATGTCATTTTTAAACGTGGTATATTTCCGAGCTCACTAAAAAGAGCCAAGTTAATCCCAGTACAAAAAAAGGTGATACGACAGATGTCCGTAACTACCGCCCTATTTCTATTTTGTCTTCCATCAGCAAACTTATTGAAAAGTTATTTGTGAAACGTATTAACAAGTACCTCAATAAATTTAAGCTGCTAAAGCCTTGTCGATTCGGTTTCCGGGCTGGTAGTTCTACGAATTTAGCATTGCTATCATTAACCGATTTCTTGAAAACGTCCATCGACAACGGTAATTTCACAGGGTCTATATTTCTTGATTTCACGAAAGCCTTTGACACCATTAGTCATAATATTTTATTTAGCAAATTAGAGTCCTTGGGTATTACTGGCCCATCCTTGACCCTCATAAAAAACTACCTTCTTGATCGTAAACAATCAGTCTGCATTGGGGGCATTAATTCTAATATTAAAATAATTAATCAAGGGGTCCCACAGGGTTCTATTCTTGGACCCTTACTGTTTTGTATCTATATTAATGATTTGCCTGGCTGCCTTGGAGATTGTAAAGTTATTCTTTACGCTGATGATACGACCATTTCCATCTAACATAAATCATTACCTACTCTGATCAATATGTTGAACAAAGAACTGACTAATGTCGTTGAATGGTGTCGCTTAAACAACTTAATTTTAAACCCGCTCAAAACTCAGTTCATGGTTTTTAAAACTTCACAAAAAATGCTACCTTTCATTCCACAAGTGTTCATTGACAATCATTTCATGCTGCGTCTGTGTGTTTTCTGGGCGTAAAATTAGACCCTTTTTGAAGTTCACCAATCATATTCTTTAGGTCAAACAAAAAACAGCATTTGGTATAAGATCACTCATCAAATCTCGTCCTTTTTTTTCACTTGAAGCCTTATTGTCTTTATGCTTTGCCTTCATACATAGTCACATCACCAATGGCATTACATTATGGGGAAATACATATAACATTCATATTTAGTCTGTACAGCACATTCAGAATCAGGCCAGTCACATTATTACCAACAGCTCATCTTATTCTAATGCTACCCCACTCCTTCAGGCTAACTGTATTCTTACTGTGTCTGGCTTATTTAATTTTCACTTATTCATATTGTTATATAAACAACTTAACAAACAGCTTGTGTTTAATTTAATCGATGCTAGTTTACTCACTAACACCAATAACACTAGATTCGCCCAGTCACAACTTCCTTTTACCTAAATGTAACACCAATTATGGCAAAATGACGTCCGCCTTCGCGGTCATTAAATTGTGGAATAACCTGCCTTATACACTAAAATTATCACCATCTTTTCATGCATTCAAACGTGATCTTAAAAACTTCATCTTGCATAACTAGGTTGACAACGATGATTACATAACGATTCTTATGTATCCGGGCATGAAATTGGAAAGTCTTTGCAAATTTAGGTTATTGATTTATGGCGTGATTATGTTTTACTTGTATAATTTATTACTATTGTTCTTGTGTCGCTTTCTGACTGCCTTTTTTGTTTACTTGATGTTATTTTATGTAAGTTCACTGTTTACTTTTCACTTGTGTTGCGTATTTTACGTGCTGTTATAATTAATAATTTTATTGTTATTATCAACCGAGGGTCCCACTGCAGTCGCTTGACTTTGGGACCATCGTCTGCATACTACATTTTACGAATTTTGTATTTTGAATAAATGAATAAACTGAACTGAACTGAAGGTAACACATACGCATAAACACAGATACAGAGCTACAATCACACAGAAAAAACATACGCACGTGCACAGTCTAAAAAGGCTGTCAAAGGTCCATCACTCATGCTTTTATGTATCCTGTTTGTTCTTTCAGTTCCTCATCATCGTTTACAACCCTATGGGACAGAGAATAAAGTACTACGTTCGACTTCCGGTTCCCTCCAAGAATGAATACGTGGTTGAGACACGCGACAAAGAGGTCTTGGCATCCCAGGTATGGAAGCGCTAGTATGTTTTGAAGATATCGAATAGAAGTAGTCACGTTTATAATGGAGAGGGAATTCAATGGCCGTACGTACTTTTTCAGCTAAGTAGAAATAAAAAAAAAGAACTGACTGCGACTGAAACACTACCGCAGCCATCTATGACAGAATGCACCGCATGGTACGACGTTAACCCGCCCATGTGTGCGATGGTGCAAATGGTCTTTTATTTTCAGTTCACTGTGAGCAGATACAATATTGCTGCATCATCCCTGTCTGAACCAAACCCTCCATTGACGCTTCATACGAACAAAAATCTTGTCGATGTACACGTGGACGGTATTTCTCTGTCGGCACTAGTCGATACTGGCGCTCATGTGTCCATAATCAGCGTTCATCTTTGTCGCCGCTTAAGAAAAGTACTCACGCCTCCTGCTACCGAAGCTGTACGTGTGGCCGATGGCGGCACTGTTCCTGTCATTGGCATGTGTACGGCTCGCATAAGCATCGCCGACCGTTACATTCCTGTTCTATTCACGGTGCTCCAGAACTGTCCTCATGACCTCATCTTAGGGATGGACTTCCTGTCGACCCATTCTGCTCTGATCGACTGTTCCGCTGGTACTCTTTGCTTAGACCTTCCTCTTCAGCCGGATATTCACCCTGAACCTCAACACGGCCTTTCTGCCACAGACTTCCTCCGCTTACCGCCTAAAGCCCTCACATTCACCGAATTCGCCACGACCTCACCCGTATTGGATGGGAATTACATCGTCACGCCGATTCCTGATGTCCTACTGGCACGTGACGTCACCGTCCCTCACTGCATCGTAACTGTAGCCTCCAACCGGACCCGTCTACCCGTCATAAATTTCGGCTTCACAAAGCAAGTCCTCCCTGAAGGCATCCTAATCGCCACGTTGCGGTCCTTAGCCGATGATCACGTCACCACTTTCGCAGCCGACGCATGCACCAATTTTTCTTGTCGCCCACTCGATGCCACATGCCTCGACATGTCAATACGTCCCATGATCGACCCTGACCTTCCCCCAGCGCAATCAGCCGCTCTCGCACGCCTTCTAGCTTCCTACCGTGACATCTTCGACCTTGACGACCGACCACTCGGCCAAACTTCTCTTGTAAAGCACCGCATCAACACCGGTGATGCTGCTCCCATTCACCGTCGACCGTATCGCGTGTCCGCGTCGGAGCGCCAGATTATTCAAGCTGAAGTGAATAAGATGTTAACTAAAGGCATTATTGAGCCCTCATCAAGCCCATGGGCGTCCACCCGTCGTCCTGGTTAAAAAGAAGGACAACACATGGCGCTTTTGCATCGATTACCGGCATCTAAATCGAATCACCAAAAGGACGTGTATCCTTTACCACGTATTGATGACGCCCTCGATTGTCTCCACGGCGCACGCTACTTTTCATCCATCGACCTTCGTTCTGGTTATTGGCAGATTGCCGTAGACGAGAAAGACCAAGAAAAGACCGCCTTCATCACTCCAGATGGCCTATACCAATTCAAGGTTATGCCCTTCGGTCTATGCAATGCCCCCGCCACGTTCGAACGTATGATGGACTCTCTGCTACACACGGATTCAAATGGTCAACATGCCTGTGTTACCTAGACGACGTCCTCGTATTTGCACCTACATTTGAGACCCACCTTGAGCGTCTGTCGGCCATTCTCGACGTCTTCCGCAAAGCTGGCCTCCAGTTGAACTCCTCGAAGTGTCCTTCGGCCGCCGCCCAGATTACCGTGCTGGGCCACCTTGTCGATGCTTCTGGTGTGAGACCGGACCCTGAGAAATTCGTGCCGTCACGAGTTTCCCATACCCCAATCCGCCAAAGATGTCCGGAGCTTTGTGGGACTTTGCTCCTACTTTAGGCGGTTCGTGAAAGATTTTTGCGGCAATCGCCCAACCACTTACCGATCTTTTGAAGAAAGGCGTTCCATTTTCGTGGGGGTCCACTCAAGCTGCCGCCTTCTCTCACCTCATAACACTTTTGACGACGCCCCCTATCCTGGCCCACTTTGACCCATCTGCCCCAACTGAGGTCCGAACTGATGCCAGTGGTCACGGTATCGGAGCCGTTCTCGCCCATGCCAACAGGGACACGACCGCGTTATCGCGTATGCTAGCCGCCTCCTTACACCTGCAGAGCGTAACTATTCGATCACGGAGCGAGAATGCCTTGCTCTTGTCTGGGCGGTCTCAAAATTCCGCCCATATTTATATGGCACTCACTTTTCCGTCGTCACCGACCACCACGCGCTCTGCTGGCTTTCATCCTTAAGAGATCCTACAGGTCGACTTGGTCGCTGGGCTCTGCGACTGCAAGAATACACCTTTGCTGTGATATACAAGTCTGGACGCCTGCACCAGGACGCCGATTGCCTTTCTCGCTATCCAGTTGGCCCATCGGCCACCATACCTGACAACGACGCCTGCGTGTGCTCCGTTCTCAACTGAACCACATAGCCGACGAGCAACGCCGTGATGCAGCCCTACGAGCTATCATTGAGCGCCTCGACTCCTCCCCATCGAACCGATCCTATCGCTCGTTCGTACTCCAGAATGGCACATTATACCGGCATAACTTCCATCCAGACGGCCCATCTCTGGCTTGCCATACCCAAACACCTCCGCTTGGCTATACTCCACGAACTCCATGACGTTCCTACTGCCGGTCACCTGGGTGTGTCCCGCACATACGACCGGATTCGCCGTCGCTTCTATTGGCCAGGTCTGGCACGGTCCGTCAGAAGATACGTCGCGGCGTGTGAGGAATGTCAGCGCCGCAAAACACCATCGACGCTTCCGGCTGGGCGCCTTCAACCACTCGATATTTCTACTGACCTTTCTTTCGCGTCGGCTTGGACTTACTCGGCCCTTTTCTCTGTCTTCTGCTGGCAACAGGTGGATAGCTGTGGCCACAGACTACGCCACACGCTACGCAATCACACGCGCCCTTCCAACAAGTTGCGCCCTGACGTCGCCGATTTTCTTCTACACGACGTGATCTTGCAACATGGTGCTCCACGCCAGCTGCTCACGGACCGAGGCCGCACATTTCTATCGAAAGTCATAGCGGACATCCTACGCTCTTGTGAACACGCCACAAGCTCACTACGTCGTACCATCCGCAAACAAATGGCCTCACAGAACGCCTGAACCGAACCCTAACTGACATGCTTGCAAAGTACGTTCCTCAGATCACTCTGACTGGGACATCGCTTTACCATACGTGACATTTGCCTACAATTCTTCGCGCCACACACGCTGTTACTCCCCTTTTTTCTTGCTGTTCGGCCGCGAACCCACATTACCCCTCGATACGACGATTCCGTTACCAGCACTCCAACTTCACAATATGCTCTGGACGCCATCAGCCGGGCCGCCCACGCACGCGAAACCGCTCGTGCTCGCCTTCCTGACCTCCCAACAAACCAACGGCGTCGGTACGACCAACGACACCGCGATGTGCACTTTTCGCCCGGTTCGTTGGTTCTGCTGTGGTCTCCGACCAGGCACGTTGGCCTGTCTGACAAGCTGCTCTCTCGTACACAGGGCCATACAGAGTGCTTCGTGAGGTGACTCCCGTCACTTATGAAATCACTCCTGCTGCCGTCGCCGTCTTCATCCACCCCTAGGCCAGCGACATCGTACACGTCGCACGCCTGAGCAGTACCACTCGCCCAATGATCTTGACATCTAGATGCGCCGAGACGGCGCCTTTGCCGACGGGGTTATGCTACCTGTAGGCTGCCACAAACCATAGTGCGAATGCGCGTGTGCGCCCGACGAAGGAAGATGAGG